>OY856414.1:636965803-637295803 GCA_963693085.1 Alisma plantago-aquatica
AGCTCTGTACGAAATCACATAAATGTTATTTTGTTGTATATCATAAGGAAACTAGAGGATGCTACTTTTATATTCCATCAGATAACAAAGTGTTTGTTGCTAAGATGACTGTGTTCCTAGAAAAGGAATTCATTTCCAAAGGAATAAGTGGGAGAAAAGTAGAACTCAAAAAGTTTAAGACCAACAAGAAAACATTAAACCTATAGAGATACAATAGGAACAAGGAGAATCACTAATTGTTGTGGAATCTCAAGTTCCTCATGTAACACATGAACCTCATATATCTAGTAGGGCATGACTTGAGACTGAAAATTAGGGTATCTTATGACTCAAGTAGGTGATGAGTTGGTCATAGAAGATGAGCCAACAACCTACCTAGAAGATATTGAGGGTCCAAAGTCTGAGAAATGGCTTAAGGCCATTGGATATAAGATGAATTTCATGTACACCAACAAGGTATGACCTTGATGGATCCACCTGAAGGGGTAAAATCCATAGGGTGAAAATGGGTCTTCAAGAACAAATCTGATATGGATGGTAATGTACAAACCTATAAAGGTAGTTTGGTTGAAAAGGGTTTCAATAAAGTTGAAGGTGTTGAACATGACAAAATATTTTCACCAGTTGCCATGTTTAAATCCATCAGGATCATGCCTGCCATTGCATCTTATTAGGACTATGAAATTTGGCAAATGGATCTTAAAACCACATTCTTTAATGGGAATTATCATAACGATCTGTGCATGACACAACCTGAAGGTTTTATAAACTTATTAATGAAATTATAGTCTATAACCTACAAAGGTCAATCTATGGATTGAAGCAAGCGTCTCAGAGTTGGAATATTCAATTTGATAAGACACCTCAAATAGTTTAACCTTATTCAAAATGGATATGAAACATGTGTTTTCAAAAGGTTAGTGGGAGCATATATGTATTCCACATATTCATGGGGAATGACATCCTTATCCTACAAATGTTAGAAACATGACTTAAAAGTACCTTCTCTATGAAGAATTTAGGTGAAGCATCCTATATCTTAGGAATTCAGATCTACAGAGATAGATCTAGAAGGCTCATTGACTTAAGTAAGAGCACATACTTTGGAAAGATGCTGAAAGGGTTCAACATGCATGACTCAATGAGAGAAAATTAGTCCATGTTTCAAGGAATTAGTTTCTCAAGAGCCCAATGTCCCAGTTCTTATGAAGAACGGGAAAGCATGAGTAAGAATCCATATGCATATGCTATTGGATCTATCATGTATGCAATGTTATAAAAGCATCATGTTGTCCCATATGTATTGGACATGATGAGCGGATAGCATTTAGATTTTAGTGATGGTCACTAAACTTCCATAAAGAACATCCTTGAGTACTTAAGAAGCACTAAGGATCAGTTCATTATTTATGGTAATAAGGAAGAGTTTTATGTAAAGGGTTACACTGATGCGAGATTCCAAACTAACTAAGAACATTAACAATCACAATCCAAATTTGTGTTTGACCTTAAAACCAAACTGTAAGTTGGAAAAGTTCTAAGAGAGAAAAGGTTACCGATTCTATAATAGAAGTCGAGTACCTTGTTGTTTTGAACACAACAAAGGATACTATATGGATCTATAAGTTCATTAAGATGAACTTGTGCGAGGTTCCAACCATTTATGACATAGTAGAAATACTGTAACAACAATGGTGCTTTTGGATAAGCTAGGAAACCCAGATAGAATACTACAACATTTCCATCTCATATGAGAAATCATAGAGTGAGGAGATGTGAAGACTTGCAAATTACCGACTAGAAGCAAATGTTGCTAACCCACACCAGAAGCACATGCATAAAAGAAACATGATGGACATGCTAAGATCACTTGGAATAAGATTTGTAGGTGATTGGCTCTAAGTGCAAGTGGGAGTTCGTTGGTATTTATGCCCATAGTGCCAATCATACGATGATTCTAATGGGGCTCATATACTTGATTTGATAATAACAAAGCTAATTCTATCTATTATGTTTGTCTCAATCATAAGATGATGACACAAACATAATAGATGTCTAAAAAATGATATTACTAAATGACATGTCTTCAAGTTAAGGAACTGGACAATGAGATCATATGCATGAATAGAGTACAGACATTCTTTTTATGTCCCTAGTCGTATAATACTATGGAAGCAAAATAAAATGATAGTGATACATAAGACTAGAGTGTGTTGACTGATGACATGTCACATTAGTCATGATATGGGATATCAAGTCAAACACATATGCACTTGATTAAAGAATAGTGTACCAGACTGGCCCACCTTGAGAGTGATATATGGAAATCATTGAATGCTAGTCACAATAAACTCTCAGTGATAGTGGTGGTTCTTAGACATGAAGTCACTACACTCATCACATGTTGTTTGATGTACTTTGACATCATCCAACATGACTCTAAATAAGGGTTTCCATAAAGGTGGTGCTCAAGTACGTTGTGACACGTGGGGATTGGATGTGAGTGATGTAGATGGGATTTGTTCCTCCTAGACGAGTTGATATCCTTGCCACTCGATAAGAGAGACTAAGAAACATATGACCATACTCACATGGCTCAATATGTGATATGTGAGCTCAGATGCATCTCATACAGTCTGCTCTGGTTCAAGGAACCTGGATTGAATATTAAGTGGATGGTGATTCCATGCCTTGAGTTCAATCTAGATATCAGAGACAAAGGAACTATACAATCACAGTAACACTGATCACATATGGTACGTTGAGGTTGTTCTCCAACTTTTTGATTACGTGGGTAGCAATGATGTGTTTCTAGATACCGCTCATTGTTTGTGATGTCATAACCTTGTTATGGACTTTCACTATCAATGTAATTTGGGACCTATAGGGTCACACACATAGGATTCACTTGGAATAGGAGTTTACTCACATATAAGGTTTAACTTGGTTACTAAAGTGTTTAGGCAATAAACTTAAACAACACTAATTGTCAATTGGTTGACTAGAGTGTCTGGTCGGTCGTCTGGGAATGTGAGTTGATCGAATGGAGTGTCCAGTCAACTGACCAAATAATCAGTAAGACTAGATCAAGGTTTGATGTTGACGTCATGACCTACATTAATCATCACATTAAAAGCCAGTATGTTTGTGAAAGGAAATTTATCCAATCGACCGACTAGAGTGTCCAGTCAACTGAGTGAAAGCCCAATCGACTGACTCATGATTTTCATCAGTAAAAAATTCATGAAATTTGTCTCCTAGTGTCCCCAGATTTGTGGAAACCCTGACCCATCCACTCATATATAAAAGGGGGGGTAGTGGTGTGGCCAAGGCTCTGAGGACAAGTCTTCTAATCTCAATGTTGTGGTAACTTGAGAGCCATAATAATCTTACTTGTAAAAAGGAGAGATAGCCAGGGGATAAAGTCAACGCTAGCACATTGACAACACGAGGGACAACTCCTTCCCATCAATTTTGGTAGAATGATAGGAGTTCATGGTGGTTTGCGTGGACTAAGTAGAGGCATGGGGGCCATTCACAATGGGAGTATGTCATAAAATACCATCTGTGGTGCTACACCAAGTGGTTACCGCTGATGACAACTTGTGTGCTGCTTGAAGAAGAAGCACATCCCTATAAGGATTGTCACTGGACTTGCTCCAGTTATAGGTATATACCTTGCAAGCCTCTTTTCCAATCATAGTTATTGACACAATCCACTGGTTATGGGGAATATGGATAGAACTTTTTTTGTTTTTGCTGCCATCTCTATCACCATATTTCCCTATAGATGCCACGACACAAGACTCTCCACTTCTGGTCAGAAAAGATAAGGATGCCATGTCATAGAAAGACAAGCAAGGGAAACCATGATCATGTTGTAAGGAAGGGTATTAGGGATTAGTGAATATCAGTGGTTTTAATGGGTATTTGGTTGGAAAATGGGGTTTTACTCCTATCCCTGTTAAGACCCATTGATTAATTAAAGACCCATTAAATCCATTATAATTGGGTCAATCATGTTGATCCCCGGTATATGGGTGTCATGGGAAGTTATGCCATCCCTACTTGGGCCCCTGTGTAGAAGAATTCAGTAAGACTAAAAAACTCCCGTTCAATAGGAATAGCAAGGAGGGTCATTCCATCATCAAAAGAGAGGATAGGTTCAATAGCATTGAAGAAGGCCAACTACAAAGTTGAGTCCAAAGTGCCAAGATAAGCAAACAATTCTTGAAAGGGTTGTGAAACCTTCTAAGCAATCAAAGTTGATTCAACAATCTCTAAGCTATTATCCATCACCATCCTAGATACATGTTTACGATGCCTCTTAGTCCTCACAATAGCATGGAAAAACCATGTATTTTTATCACCATCCTCAAGCCACAAAATCCCATATTTCTCTTCCCACAATGCCTCCTCTTGCCCAAGAATATCCTCTAGTTCTTTCTCAGCTTCCAACAACAACCTCTCGTTAAGTGGGATGAGGTGCTTGTCAAACTCCACTTGAAGGGTATCAACAACATCTTCCAAGTCCCATTTCTTCTACAAGATATCTCCAAAAACCTTCTTGTTCCATACCTTTTGTTGTTTCCTTAGATTCTTCATGAATGCAAGCTCTATGTCATTGAAACACCAGTGCTAGAGGAACCCACTCCAAATGTGCCTAAGGCTGAAATGGATGCTTACTTTAAGCATGCCAATGATGTCGTAGACATAAAACATGTTATGCTCGGATGTATGAACTATGGTTTGAATAAACAACATGATAACATGGACATTCTCGAGAGGGTAAAACATCTTAAGAATCATGCAAAATAAGAAAGATATAATGTCTTCAAAGCACTATTTGAGTGCAAACTGACAAAGGGAGAGATCCAGTAGAGCCCCATGTGCTCAATGTGATCGGGCTTGTAGAACATCTAGAGAGATAGGGATTTCCTTTAGGCTAAGAATTGGGCATGGATATGATTGCAAAATCATTTCCTGAATCATATATCCAGTTTATCAAGTGTTATTACCTGAGTAACTTGGCCAAACCGTTGTCTGAATTGCTTGGCACGTTGATAAAAGCTGAAACACAAATAAAGAAGGACAAACCCATGATGGTGATCAACATAAGGGATTCCAAGGGCAAAGGCAAGGTCAAAAAAGTTTTGAGGATAAGCTATAAGTCTTCGATACTCAAGATAAGGAGAAGGGTAAGTGCAAAAGGAATCTTTCCTTAAGGGAACTTAGGAATAAGAAGCAGAGGATATAGATCTCCACTTCAACTATATACATTATTGAGATAAATATATTTACTTGATATTGGTATATGATACTGAATGTGTATCTTAGAAACATAATGATGTGCAAGATCCGAGAAAAAGTAAGCAAGACTAGGTGGAACTATGCGGAGCAAGAGTTGCAACCACTATAGTTGGAACCTGTGATTTATCTCAACCTAGTGGGCATGTAATAGAGTTAGTGAATTGCTATTATTTACCTACCATTAATAGAAATATCATATATGTTTCTTGTTTGGACAAGAGTATCATAAATGATTGATATTTTATTTATAGAAAAAAATCTTTTATGGCAGTGCCTCTATTTCTCATAGTCTATACTCAATAGTTCTAAAGACAAATATGTATAACATATACAATGAGTTACTTTATGACTCAAACAACATATACCTATAGCATTGTCATCTAGGACAATAAATAAAGAACACATTTCTAGAACCCACATGGATGGTCATCTATACTCTTTTGGTTTCAAACCAATAGAAACATGTGAGCCTTGTTTGCTAGGCAAGATGACGAAAGCTTATTTCATTGGAAATAGTGAGAGAGCAAGTGATATATTAAGGATCGTACATACTAATGTATGTAGTCCTTTTAGAACAAATATTAGAGGTGGCTACCATTACCTCATCATGTTTACTGATTATCTCAGTAGTTAATGGTAATTTGTATTTAGCAAAATACATGTCTAAATCCCTTGAAATGTTAAAGGAGTTCATGAATGAAGCACATAAACAACTTGGTAAAAGTATTAAAACACTTTGATACGATCAATATGGAGAATACTTGAACCAAGAATTTGAGTACCTTCTTTGATATTGTGATATTGTATCACAATGAACTCCAATTGAAACATAATTATGTATTAGAAAGAAGGAATCACACCCTGTTAGTCATGGTGCAATTATTAATAATCTAACTGATCTTCAAACTTCCTTTTGGGGACATGCTTGACACAAAACCATGTACCATTTAAATTGGTTCAAAAGACACCATATGAGATATGGCATGTGAAATGTCCATATATGTGTTTCATGAAAATTTGAAATGGGAAGCTTATATGAGAAAATAATTTCTTGAAAAGCTCTGTACGAAATCACATAAATGTTATTTTGTTGTATATCATAAGGAAACTAGAGGATGCTACTTTTATATTCCATCAGATAACAAAGTGTTTGTTGCTAAGATGACTGTGTTCCTAGAAAAGGAATTTATTTCTAAAGGAATAAGTGGGAGAAAAGTAGAACTCAAAAAGTTTAAGACCAACAAGAAAACATTAAACCTATAGAGATACAATAGGAACAAGGAGAATCACTAATTGTTGTGGAATCTCAAGTTCCTCATGTAACACATGAACCTCATATATCTAGTAGGGCATGACTTGAGACTGAAAATTAGGGTATCTTATGACTCAAGTAGGTGATGAGTTGGTCATAGAAGATGAGCCAACAACCTACCTAGAAGATATTGAGGGTCCAAAGTCTGAGAAATGGCTTAAGGCCATTGGATATAAGATGAATTTCATGTACACCAACAAGGTATGACCTTGATGGATCCACCTGAAGGGGTAAAATCCATAGGGTGAAAATGGGTCTTCAAGAACAAATCTGATATGGATGGTAATGTACAAACCTATAAAGGTAGTTTGGTTGAAAAGGGTTTCAATAAAGTTGAAGGTGTTGAACATGACAAAATATTTTCACCAGTTGCCATGTTTAAATCCATCAGGATCATGCCTGCCATTGCAGCTTATTAGGACTATGAAATTTGGTAAATGGATCTTAAAACCACATTCTTTAATGGGAATTATCATAACGATCTGTGCATGACACAACCTGAAGGTTTTATAAACCTATTAATGAAATTATAGTCTATAACCTACAAAGGTCAATCTATGGATTGAAGCAAGCGTCTCAGAGTTGGAATATTCAATTTGATAAGACACCTCAAATAGTTTAACCTTATTCAAAATGGATATGAAACATGTGTTTTCAAAAGGTTAGTGGGAGCATATATGTATTCCACATATTCATGGGGAATGACATCCTTATCCTACAAATGTTAGAAACATGACTTAAAAGTACCTTCTCTATGAAGAATTTAGGTGAAGCATCCTATATCTTAGGAATTCAGATCTACAAAGATAGATCTAGAAGGCTCATTGACTTAAGTAAGAGCACATACTTTGGAAAGATGCTGAAAGGGTTCAACATGCATGACTCAATGAGAGAAAATTAGTCCATGTTTCATGGAATTAGTTTCTCAAGAGCCCAATGTCCCAGTTCTTATGAAGAACGGGAAAGCATGAGTAAGAATCCATATGCATATGCTATTGGATCTATCATGTATGCAATGTTATACAAGCATCATGTTGTCCCATATGTATTGGACATGATGAGCGGATAGCATTTAGATTTTAGTGATGGTCACTAAACTTCCATAAAGAACATCCTTGAGTACTTAAGAAGCACTAAGGATCAGTTCATTATTTATGGTAATAAGGAAGAGTTTTATGTAAAGGGTTACACTGATGTGAGATTCCAAACTAACTAAGAACATTAACAATCACAATCCAAATTTGTGTTTGACCTTAAAACCAAACTGTAAGTTGGAAAAGTTCTAAGAGAGAAAAGGTTACCGATTCTATAATAGAAGTCGAGTACCTTGTTGTTTTGAACACAACAAAGGATACTATATGGATCTATAAGTTCATTAAGATGAACTTGTGCGAGGTTCCAACCATTTATGACATAGTAGAAATACTGTAACAACAATGGTGCTTTTGGATAAGCTAGGAAACCCAGATAGAATACTACAACATTTCCATCTCAAATGAGAAATCATAGAGTGAGGAGATGTGAAGACTTGCAAATTACCGACTAGAAGCAAATGTTGCTAACCCACACCAGAAGCACATGCATAAAAGAAACATGATGGACATGCTAAGATCACTTGGAATAAGATTTGTAGGTGATTGGCTCTAAGTGCAAGTGGGAGTTCGTTGGTATTTATGCCCATAGTGCCAATCATACGATGATTCTAATGGGGCTCATATACTTGATTTGATAATAACAAAGCTAATTCTATCTATTATGTTTGTCTCAATCATAAGATGATGACACAAACATAATAGATGTCTAAAAAATGATATTACTAAATGACATGTCTTCAAGTTAAGGAACTGGACAATGAGATCATATGCATGAATAGAGTACAGACATTCTTTTTATGTCCCTAGTCGTATAATACTATGGAAGCAAAATAAAATGATAGTGATACATAAGACTAGAGTGTGTTGACTGATGACATGTCACATTAGTCATGATATGGGATATCAAGTCAAACACATATGCACTTGATTAAAGAATAGTGTACCAGACTGGCCCACCTTGAGAGTGATATATGGAAATCATTGAATGCTAGTCACAATAAACTCTCAGTGATAGTGGTGGTTCTTAGACATGAAGTCACTACACTCATCACATGTTGTTTGATGTACTTTGACATCATCCAACATGACTCTAAATAAGGGTTTCCATAAAGGTGGTGCTCAAGTACGTTGTGACACGTGGGGATTGGATGTGAGTGATGTAGATGGGATTTGTTCCTCCTAGACGAGTTGATATCCTTGCCACTCGATAAGAGAGACTAAGAAACATATGACCATACTCACATGGCTCAATATGTGATATGTGAGCTCAGATGCATCTCATACAGTCTGCTCTGGTTCAAGGAACCTGGATTGAATATTAAGTGGATGGTGATTCCATGCCTTGAGTTCAATCTAGATATCAGAGACAAAGGAACTATACAATCACAGTAACACTGATCACATATGGTACGTTGAGGTTGTTCTCCAACTTTTTGATTACGTGGGTAGCAATGATGTGTTTCTAGATACCGCTCATTGTTTGTGATGTCATAACCTTGTTATGGACTTTCACTATCAATGTAATTTGGGACCTATAGGGTCACACACATAGGATTCACTTGGAATAGGAGTTTACTCACATATAAGGTTTAACTTGGTTACTAAAGTGTTTAGGCAATAAACTTAAACAACACTAACTGTCAATTGGTTGACTAGAGTGTCTGGTCGGTCGTCTGGGAATGTGAGTTGATCGAATGGAGTGTCCAGTCAACTGACCAAATAATCAGTAAGACTAGATCAAGGTTTGATGTTGACGTCATGACCTACATTAATCATCACATTAAAAGCCAGTATGTTTGTGAAAGGAAATTTATCCAATCGACTGACTAGAGTGTCCAGTCAACTGAGTGAAAGCCCAATCGACTGACTCATGATTTTCATCAGTAAAAAATTCATGAAATTTGTCTCCTAGTGTCCCTAGATTTGTGGAAACCCTGACCCATCCACTCATATATAAAGGGGGGGGGGGGGGGTAGTGTTGTGCCAAGGCTCTGAGGACAAGTCTTCTAATCTCAATGTTGTGGTAACTTGAGAGCCATAATAATCTTACTTGTAAAAAGGAGAGATAGCCAGGGGAGAAAGTCAACGCTAGCACATTGACAACACGAGGGACAACTCCTTCCCATCAATTTTGGTAGAATGATAGGAGTTCATGGTGGTTTGCGTGGACTAAGTAGAGGCATGGGGGCCATTCACAATGGGAGTATGTCATAAAATACCATCTGTGGTGCTACACCAAGTGGTTACCGCTGATGACAACTTGTGTGCTGCTTGAAGAAGAAGCACATCCCTATAAGGATTGTCACTGGACTTGCTCCAGTTATAGGTATATACCTTGCAAGCCTCTTTTGCAATCATAGTTATTGACACAATCCACTGGTTATGGGGAATATGGATAGAACTTTTTTTGTTTTTGCTGCCATCTCTATCACCATATTTCCCTATAGATGCCACGACACAAGACTCTCCACTTCTAGTCAGAAAAGATAAGGATGCCATGTCATAGAAAGACAAGCAAGGGAAACCATGATCATGTTGTAAGGAAGGGGATTAGGGATTAGTGAATATCAGTGGTTTTAATGGGTATTTGGTTGGAAAATGGGGTTTTACTCCTATCCCTGTTAAGACCCATTGATTAATTAAAGACCCATTAAATCCATTATAATTGGGTCAATCATGTTGATCCCCGGTATATGGGTGTCATGGGAAGTTATTCCATCCCTACTTGGGCCCCTGTGTAGAAGAATTCTGTAAGACTAAAAAAAACTCCCGTTCAATAGGAATAGCAAGGAGGGTCATTCCATCATCAAAAGAGAGGATAGGTTCAATAGCATTGAAGAAGGCCAACTACAAAGTTGAGTCCAAAGTGCCAAGATAAGCAAACAATTCTTGAAAGGGTTGTGCAACCTTCTAAGCAATCAAAGTTGATTCAACAATCTCTAAGATATTATCCATCACCATCCTAGATACATGTTTACGATGCCTCTTAGTCCTCACAATAGCATGGAAAAACCATGTATTTTTATCACCATCCTCAAGCCACAAAATCCCATATTTCTCTTCCCACAATGCCTCCTCTTGCCCAAGAATATCCTCTAGTTCTTTCTCAGCTTCCAACAACAACCTCTCATTAAGTGGGATGAGGTGCTTGTCAAACTCCACTTGAAGGGTATCAACAACATCTTCCAAGTCCCATTTCTTCTACAAGATATCTCCAAAAACCTTCTTGTTCCATACCTTTTGTTGTTTCCTTAGATTCTTCATTTTGTAAAGAACTTGAACATCATGTTCCCCCATCCATCCATGGTCCATCCCCTGGCAATGGAATCCATGCACTCTAGGTGACATAATCACACTTCCAAGAAGAAGAAAGACCCTATGTCATCCTAAGACAAGCCTCCCCAAACAAAAATAAGACATGACAATGGTCTTAGACCTTGAACCTGGTAAGATGGATAGCATTAGTAGATGTAGCATGATTCATACAAGACCCATTAACAAACCATGATCTAGGCGTTCCCATCTAGTAGGCGTGTGATGTTGTTTATCAACCCACTTGAACATACTATCTTGAAAAGGAATATAAATGAGGTTTAGATATATCACCTAGTGATTGAGCTTCGTCATTCCTTGTCAATCTGGCTCCTTGTCACCTCTTTTTCCATTACTATTTTTGACCACATTGAAATCCCCAATGATCTCCCATAAATCATCCCATATACAATCAAATATACAGTCAAATTTTGCTGAAGAGAGCAAAAAACATGAGGATGAAGAGAACAATCAACATATATCCACACCTTGCCTCCCATATCTTTATTATCAACCGACCAGTCAATCCGCACAATATCATTCAACTTTTTAAAGCACTTTACCTATATGAAAGGCTCCATTAAACCGACCAACACATGTTTATGCCTCCTACACAACTGACCAAGCACCTTGTGTAGGATTACCAAACACCCCCTGAGGTTCCAAAATAGATGTTTTGACATATGTACACAAAGCATTAGATGCATCATAGGAAATGACCAATTCCCTCTCCTCCACGACGATCTTCTTCTGTGACCATGTGCCATCATATCAAAAGAATAGTATTCATCATAAAACTTTGGGGACTAGTCTCTTGGAGAGTAGGCCTCTCTAGGATGGTCGACATACCCAAATCATGATCTACTCCTACCTCTGCTGCTTCCAGTAAAAGGGTGTGAACTTTTCCGATGCCTTGACGCATCCCTTCTCCAAGAAAAACTACCATGTGCTTGCTAATGCTTGTCCCCATGGACACAATCACCAAAGTTCCACTATGAGAGAATGTATCTCCTACTGTCTTGATTGATAACTTCCCTTCTCGATGGTTTATCAACATTCATTGGGTGATCCTCTATTAGAGGGGGTTCATCAATTATCATTTTGGGAGTGAGTGGATTGGGGGGTAATCACTCTTCTAGTTGCACCTTCTACACCTCTAAAAGCCTCATTCATGATCATCAATTCCACCCCCAGCTTAGTGAATGTTGTAGATGAATCATCATTGTCAACCACAAATACCTTATCCATCTTAGCATAGCACTGCCTATCAAAACATGTAATAGCTACAAACTGCGCACATTCTCATTGAAGGTTTCCACTTGAATCAGTATGCCATCATCATCACCACCTTTAAGCCTCCATCTCAAAATCCCAACAATGAACCAAAGGAGATAATTACATCTTTGATAGATCTACCATCACTACAAGAAATCTACAAGTTTGTTACCCAGAACTAAGATATTTCCTTAGAAATACCCTAGCCTAATGCATCCATGGGTCTGAGGACAAGTGTTTGGTCCCCCATAACCATGGTATTTCCATAAATCACCTAAAGTGAATTCGTCGGTGACACAAAGAATCGAACCTCTTTCCTTTTTGTGAATCGATAAACCTCAATATCATGTGCCCATATTGACTTGAGAAAAGGGAAAATTTCATCCCTCCTGCACCCAGGTTTACATTAAACCTCCACTATGGATCCCAAGTCCTCTGCCCTCCTGTATCTTTTTATGTCTGTGGAATCTAGAATAACCGAGACCTTTTTTTTATATGCTAGGGTCCCCCTCCTGCTGTTCATACTCATCAGTCTCCCTATGAGTGTAGGAAAGGCTTCATGTGATTTTAAATCTTGTGGTGGGGGAGGCAACCTAACCATCGAGTATCTTTTGGCAAGGTGACCATGTCATAGGAATTTGTAATAGACTTAGAGTTTGTTGCATTGAAATTGCCAATGGCATTATCTCATACACATATAGAAAGTATCCACTGAGATGTTGCAGTCCGTCTTCCTTGAACCAATTATCCTATAATAGTCGAATCCTTCATATTCCCTATCAGCCCCATGGTCTCCTAGTTAACAACGTCATCATGTGGGATCCCTCTACTCGCGTGATCAGTCACAACTCGGCATGTGTCCCAACCCTTTGCTCAAACAATGGGGAAACACTTTGTACACATTTTTTTGGGATCAACTCTATCCACCATTGTGTCTTGCCGCTTATCCTCTATAGTCCTCCTCAACTCCAATTTATGAGATTTGTTCTTTTGAGTATGCTCTAAGACTACAATGTATTGCTGGCCAAATGACACCATGGCGATGCCATTACCGCACTCCTTTCTTTTTGCACAAATGACAAAAAGGGATCCTGACCCCAATGAAACACCAGATGAACTAGAGGTGACTGTAGTACCATACTGCCTACTTTGTCTGGGTTCCTCCACAATATCAATACATTGAAATGAAACAATCACCCTAACAGATAGGATGTTGAATTGTTGAGATGCCTATTTTTTTATTATGAAAATGAGAGTATTAGCACCATAGATCCCATCGTCTTCTCCCAATTCAAAAGGTCTCGGGATTTGCTTAGCGGCAAAGGAGAGTGCACTCCAAGGATTCAATTGAACCCTCTCATCGGAGTGTCGAGAAGGCAGTGGGTGATGGGAGAAGAGCACCCCAAGGGTGAGGAGATGTCTCCTATCATGACAGAAATTGCTAGAGCCATCTCCCATCTAAGAGCTCTTATTATGACGCCAAAAACAAGTTTTTCTTTAAGACATCATGCAATATAAAATCAAATATGAGCTCAAATTTAGTGTGAGAACCAAGTCACACATTTCCCCATGCTAAGATCTCCATATCCTACTACTTAACATTTTCATTACCCAACTCCATCTTAAGACAAAAGTCATAACTTCCAAAGAGATATATCCCAACTAAACAAGATTATAGTGTAAGAGCAACTGCATCCTCATTAAATTAGGGTTTACTAATCATGATTCTTATGTGTGTCTCATAGAATTCCAAAATTTTCTTCCCTCACCTCATAGGAATCTTTGGTATATTATTGGGTAAACATCTCACTTAGAGCATGTCAAGGTAAGGCAAGGTTCCTACCTAGGGAGATATAATTTAAATAGTCAGAATCTGACTGCCATAACTATGATACCATCTTGTGAATATTGGGAACTGAGAGGCTATCCACTTCTTAATTAATTTGAGAAATAAACCCATCTAATCCAAACACACTAACAAGTAAGCTAGAGTAGGTATATTTTTTCATTTCAAAACTGAATGGTATACAAGAATAACAACAAAATAAATTACCATCATAATTTTCAATTTACAGTATTACATAATAATCTCCCAGTTGGGGTTTACATCAGAGAACAACTTCTTCAAAAAGTAGAGATATGTTCAAGATATATCAAGTCTATACTCTAGAGTCAACTACACTAAGCCAAGTTTAGGTCATCATGTCAAGCCATCCATGTCCTTCACCTAAGGGGTTGGAAGCATACCCCACAAAAGAAGATAAAATGAATGTTGTTAGCACACAAATTCTAGTTGTGCATATAAATAGGGATTGAAAAATACTAAGGGAGAAATGGACAACAATAAGAATTATCAAGGCTTCCCAAAGCAATAGGGAAATAGGGACATCCAAATGGATATCAAAGTAAACATTTAAAGAAGACAAAAAAATATTCTTACCTTCAATGATATCACAATAATAAATAGTCATAAACAGTGCATGTCAAACAATTAGACTAACATTATTTAGCTAGGAATGAGGCAAAAAAAATCAAGCCTAAAGTATTGGGTGGATAATACACACCCTGGGTCGAACACACACACCCTATGTATATATACGAGTGGAATATGTGTGCTCGGGATGGAATACACATATCCATATGTTATGGTGGTATAGAGCTACCACTACTATAAATAAGTATAATGTATTGTACATGTACAAAATGTACATGCAAGATATATGCTTAGTCAAGATCAAATAAGTGATTTGAACATCCAAATATTATCAAGTGGGGTCATAGGACACATAAATAATTCTTCAATCATATCTATAATTAAAATGCATCATATTACAAGGATAGTATCGATGCACTTTAATTATGGATATGGTTGGGATTTATTTATGTCTTGAGATTTTCCCATGACTTGTGTGGAAAAAATTAAATCAATACAAGGGTATTATTGAGAAACTTTGATATTCATCTTCCTCTTGACCTCACAAAAATCATGAAAATGTGATTTTTTTTCCTTTCTATTGCACTTGTTGCCTCCATGAATTCCTACAATTACCCCCATAAGGAAGTAGTAGAGAAACCCTTTCATGAAGAATCCATGACTGGTTCAGCCAATCCTAAGACCCTAGATTCTAAGAGTGAAGTAGAGAGTATGATGAGGAAGTTATGGGATATGTATGACCTAGTTGACCTACCCATGTTTTCTCTCTAGATTATTCGTTAGGTTATGAATTTATCCTTGTAGAGAGTGGAGTATTGTACACTTTATTTAGTAGGGTGTAATTTAACTTAAGAAAATCTAAACTTAATAGTGGTTGTAATTAGTAATATTTGGGTATTTTCTAGTAATAGTGACAAAAAAATCAGCTGCCACCTAACTATGGTAAATAAGTAGCCTTGCTATTTTGACCACCATTGATGTTACTTGGATATTTAAGACACGTACCTAAAATGGTCAACATAAGTAATATGAACTACTAAGTTAGGTTGAAAATAGATAAAACAAAAAGAGTATGATTAATTCTTCAAAGTCTCAACTTTAGGCCCCTATACCTCATTTGCTTTAAAATAGATTATATGGATCACTCTACTCTAGAATCTAGGATGAACATAATAGAGATGGTAAAATTAATGAATGTATGCCTTATCTCATGTGATCATAACAAACTAAATTGAAAATGAATTAAGGATATCTTAATTATACAATGTGTACTATAATGTGTATGCTAAAATCTTGGGTGTATAGTTCAATAAGTTGCATATAATACATAATAATGCTCAAATACCAATGGTAAAACATGTTTTCAAATCAATCCAATTCTTACACCTTTAGCTGATCATGCAATAAAATAATCATCCTCTTTTGTAAAATCTATAAATATATTAAACTTAACAAACAATCCTAATACTGAAAGCTAACGAAGACAAACATGCATTTTGTGCGTACCGGTACATTCACACTTAACCTTACAATAACAACAACAACAACAACAAAAATTATTTTATTATTATTATTATTATTATTATTATTATTATTATTATTATTATTATTATTATTATTATTATTATTATGAGTGTAACATACCGAAACATACCTTCCTCATCCTTGAAACCCTCCTTTTTTATGTTCTTTCATGTTTAACAAAGCATATACTAATAATATGCATCCAAGAATGTATATGCATATACAAGCATCCAAAGTACATCATATCATTATGTGTTATTGAATACTAGTCTATCAAGACCCATTCCAGTAGTAAACTACTCTTGCTACCGAGTTTCAATTCCACTAGTACATTTTTTCTACCAATCATTACTTTCTCTTCGACTCTTGATATTCAATCTTATTCTTGCATCCACCTTTGTCTATCTTTTTCTTGAATTTTTGTGTGAAATCGTATAAGAAGATGATGTGGAAAGCACACAACAAATCTCCCTAAGCTTGAAACATTGCTTGTCCTCAAGCAAAAAGAGCACGGCCACACAAATGAAGGAATATTCAAGCTCATGCATGGATTAAAGGGGGTTGAGGCTACTTAAACTTAGGGTGGTATGTACTATTGACTCTATCCCTCTATATTTGTTTGTGAAAGTTCTGCAATATATGAGTTTACCCCTTTTTGGTCACTCAATTTGTTGTTGTTTGGTCATTGGATCTTATGTTGTTTGGGTGCTAAGATGACTAGTTTTCAACGGTCGATGAATCAATGTTGGTCTAGTTTTTTAGTAACCATATGACAGTGTATTATAATGAACTCCACCTGAAACATACTAATGTCAGAAAGAAGGTTTAACACCCTATTAATCCATGGTGAGATTATCAATAAAATCTAGCTAATCTTACAAAGAGGTCCTTTTGTGATTTCCCTTTTTGACATGCCTTGAGATAGTCCTCTTGCAATAAATAAATAAGAGAAGTAACCATCAAGAGATCTCTCGTGTGAGGTGGGTGGTGTGTTGAGATGAACTAGATCTTGTCAAGTTTATCTTATCACAATCATCATATGATTGGATCTCTGGGCATGCATACGAACAGACTCCCAATTGCACTTAGAGCAAATCACCCACAAATCATATTCCAAGTGATCTTAACATGTCGATCATGTTTATGTTGTGTAAGCACTTTTATAGCGGGGTTAGCAACATTTTCTTCAAGTAGGTATATTACAAGTTTCACATCTATTCATTGTATGATTATTCGTATGAGATGGAAGTGTTTTAGTATGCTATCGGAGATTCCCAGCCTAACTAGCAGTTCCATTGGTGTCATCAATATTTCTACTATGTCATCAATAGTTGGAACCTCAACAAGTTCACCCATATAAGCTTCATGATCCATACAGTATCCTTTTTTGTTCTCATAATCTAGAGATACTTGGATTCTTATATAGATATAAACAAATGTCCTTAGCTCAGAACCCTTTCCAGCTTACAATTTTTGTTTAGGGGTTGTTTGGATGTTGTAATTCGTGGTGGTATTGTAATCTAGTATGGCATTTTAAGTACCACAATTGCAATGTTGTCGTTTGGAAACATTAGGAAGTATTTGAAGAATTCTGGTAATTCAGCTTCCGGGATTTTTCCATTCAATACACGATGCTCTCAAAGTACGCCATATTTGGCGTGATTTTGGAATGTTGAAGGCGACAGACATGAGGGTTTAGGCCCTGACCTCCCCGATACCCTCGACACCTAGCCACCTCCATCATCTAATTCATATCTCCCCTGCCATATGGACCATCTCCTCCTTCCCCCTCTGCCTCTCCTCCTTCCCCCTCCACCTCTCTTCCTTCACCCTCCACCTCTCTTCCTTCCCTATCACTTTTTGGGGTGTTCATCCTTGATGCAATCCAGGACCCGAGCGACGACGGCACTTGGTGGCTCACCGGAGATCTGCGACTAAGGTATGACTTTCCCATTGAGCAGGTATTTTTTTGTTTGGGTTGTCATCTCCTTCTTCATTGTCTTCCTCCTTTATCCAAACTCCTCTTTCTAGGGTTTCATGGTTCCACCCAAATCACCTTTTCATGATGGCTTGTCTATATTGCGTTGGGGATGAAGGCAGAGAGGATGAACTCACTGATCGACTCTCCTAACACCACTGGGTCACGATGATGTTTGGTGGCCCAGATTCTCATGCCGATTACATGGTTTAATGGCCTCCGAGTGTTCCTTCACCTCCCTTGCCTTGTAATGTGTTTGTCGCTTTGGATCAACAAGCCAACAACATGAGTTCCAAAGGTGACAACTTTCCCTTTTACAGCCACAATACTATGCTCTTCTCTGCCTTTTCTACTTCTCGTCATGAGGGGCGGATGTTGTAGAGAAGGGGGAAGCATCCTTTTCTTCCGTGAAGAGGTTATCGTCCCACGCACATCGGGTTGTGGTCCCGCTCCTCACCTTCTTAGCCTACGCCAGTACAAAATCATCAAGAGCATACTAGACCCATAGTCAACCTCCACCAAGCTCAGAGGAGGCTCACCTCCTTACCAACAGACAACCTACTCAAACTCATCTTGTAGTTTGGAGGCAACAGCCAGATTGTTCCGGTCGTAAATGCCCTGAAGAGGGTCGTCAAAGGCAGTAGAGGATGGGCGGTCATTCATCGGCAAGGATATGATGTGGTGTGTTTGATAGTGTATCCATCAATGTACTGGTGCACATCTCGGTGACTAGAGTGACTTGAGGAAGGTTATGTCGGGATGGTTGCCAAGGCGGTGTATATGGTGATGTATTTTCATAATTGTTGTTACCCAAACAAAATAATTAAAAAGTGTCAACTTTGTTAATGGGGCAGTTCAAATCTTGTAATTCATTAAATACTATAGTAGTTAAAATGGGGTCACCCAAATGGCCCCTTAAGGTCAAACATAGATTGTGATCATTTTGTCAGTTCGGAAGATTGCATGGGTGTAACCCTTTACATCCAACTCTTCCATATTACCATAACCAAGGAATTGATACTTTTAGTGCTTCACAAGTACCTAAGGATGTTCTTTATGGTAGTCTAGTGACTCTCATTGGCATATGACATATAATCTCTTATCATGTCCAATACATATGAGATTGTTGGATAGGTATACATATGTCTTCTCATCATGTCCAATACATATGAGATGACCAGATCTCCTCTCATCATGTCCAATACATACGATACAATTGGATATCTTCTCATCATGTCTAAATTCTAATACATATGAGATAATAGGATAAGTACATAACATTGTATCCAAGATAGATCAAACTGTGAATGCATATGGCATCTATCCATCTATTCCTATTCTTCATAAGAATTGGGACACTAGTCTCCTGAGAGACTAACTCCATGGAACATGGACAAGTTTTCTTTCATCATGTCTTACATGTTGAACTCTTCATCATATTGCCAATGTATGTTCTCTTTCTTAGGTCAAGAAGCTTTACAAATCTGTCTCTATAGATCTCTATCCCTATCTCATAGGATGATTTGCCTAAACCCTTCACATAGAAGGTCCTTTTCTTGCCACGTTTTAACATTTACATGATAAGGGTGTTATTCCCCAACATCATGTGTAATATTAGTATGCTCCCACTAAATCTTTTGTAATCACAAATTCCATCTTCATTTTGACTCAAGTCAAACATCTTTGACTATCTTGTCCAAATAGAAGATTCTAGCTCTGAGATACTTGCTTCAATCCTCATATTGACCTTTTTAGCTTATAGACTTTATTTGCATTCTTGGATTTATAAAACCTTTAGGTTGTGTCAGGTACACATCCTATTAATTATTCCAATTGAGGAATTCAATTTTAATATCCATATGCCAAGTCTCATAGTCATAATAAGCTACAACAACAAGCATGATCCAGATGGATTTAACCATGGTAACCGGTGAGAGACTTCATCATGTTCAAAACTTTGAACTAGTTTGAAACTCTTAGAAAATAATATAACCTTCCATGTTGGTCTTCTTACAAAGACCCAAATGCACCTAATGGGTTTTACCCCTTCAGGTGGATCAACCAAGGTCATACATTGTTGGTTTACATGGATTCCATCTTTGATCTCATGGCCTCAAGCCGTCTCTCATATTTTGGTCCCTCAATAGTTTCTAGGTAGGTTGTTGACTCATCTATATGATAAACTAATTTCCTTCTTGAGTTATAAGATATCATAATATTTCAAACTCAAGGTGTGCTCTACTAAAATTATAAGGTTTTGTGTCACATAAGGAACTTGAGATTCCCCAACAACTTGTGATTCTCCTTGTTCCTACTGTACCTCTTTAGGTTCAATGTTTTCTTATTTGTCTATAACATTTTGAGTAATACTTTTACTCCCACTGATTCCTTTAGAACTAAGTTCCTCTTCAGGAATACGGTTATCCAAATTAACAAACACTTTGTTGTCATATTGAAATAAGAGTAGTATTCAACAAAATAACATTTATGTTATTTGTGAACAAAGCCTTTTAAGAAACAATTTTCTTATACATGCATTCATCCCTAATCACTATAAAAGACACATTGGGACACCTCCCATGCCATATCTCATATGTTGTCTTTTGAACCAATTTAGATAGTACATTGTTTAGTGGTAAGCACGTACCCAAAAGAAATTGGAAGATCGGTTAGATTTTATTCACCATGACTAGAAAGGTGAGATTCCTTCTTAGTGATACACTTTCATGATACATTATCATTATGTTTAAGGTGGAGTTCATCATGATACACTATCATGATCTCCCAAAAGGTCCTCAAACTCTTGGTTTAAAATATTTCAACATTGATGATATCGAAGTATCTTAATACTTTTACCAAGTTAGTTACATACTTCTTTTATGATTTCCTTAAACACTTCAAGAGATCTATACTTGTATTTCATTAAATACAAACCTCCATATCTAGTGATAACATAAGTATATATATAATGAAGTACTTGCAACTACCTTTAGTAATTGGCGTGCTCTCGCTAGAGGGTTACAACACCGGCCAACTAGGGTGGCCGAGTGCAATCCATGAGGTCGGGAGGCACGGGATGATGGATGGGATCCTTGCTTTCGAAATTTATATGGTCCCAAATCAAGTCTATCACTAAAACTAAAACAATGCGCCCGCAAGCGTACGGGGTATTGTTGTAGTATAGATCAAAGGCAAGATGCGGGGTCGAACCGCGGAGATAGAGGGGGCGCTAGAGTTAGAAAGCGTGAGCTATGTTCCTTATGCGGAGCTTAGGGTTTTTAGGGTTTGAAGGCTTGTTTGATTGATTAAGCTAAACGAGCAAGTAGGAAAAGCAATGTGAAACTAAGTTATCAAAAGACTAAATTAGCAATCTGAGTTAACAAGCTATCTAAACAAGAGCAAGAACGAATTATACCAAACTAAGAAAGCAACTAACAATTTAGAGCCTAAGTTAACCACTAAGCAAGATGAAAGATCTAAACTAACACTAGCTAACAAAACGAGGCAATTGACTAAGTTAGACTAAAGCAATTGAACTAAGCTAGCATTAACAAGCAAACGAAGCGATTAGGGTTTTAAGCAAGGTGATTAAGGTGGGTGGGCCGTTTGGGAAATGTCACTTTGATTTTAGTTGGGGGAGTTCATTAAACATGCATGGTGCTCAATTCATATCTAGATTACCAAACCAAACAACAAGGGCAATGCCATTAGAACATACCCTATACTACTAGTAGAAGACTAGGGTTAGGTGTAGTTCTAGTGAGATAGGCCAAATCTAGGTTTCTAGGGTAAGTGATAGTGGACAATTGAGGGTTGAGGGTAGAGATGGGAGTGGAGATGAGGGATTTAACCTCATGCCACTAGCCATTCTAGCCTTTAGAAGGCCCTAAGCAATTGCACCACTCTCACTTACACTAGCCACTTAAATCTCACACTCATTTGTAGGGGGAGGGATGTGTATGTAGGAACAAAGGGGGCTAGCTAGGGATCCACTAATTGGACCTAGGATCCATTCCCAAGATTGCCACATACACTCCAATTCCTCCTAGAAATGAAGTGTCATCAAAAACCTCAAGACAAGCAATTCATACAAGAAGCACAAACCACATGCAATAAGATTGGAAAAGAGATGGAAGCAAGAAGTAATCATCATGAATATGAATTGAGTTCATTACAAGAATTTATCCCCCAACATGGTATCAAAGTAACATTTTATTCCCAAACAGCCCACCACAAGGGGGCTTAGCTATACATGATCATGAAAACAGGAAAAGAAAGGGGTAGAAGAAGGGAAAATGCCATGAAGCTTGATGTAGTGGCCTCCTTCTTCACCTCCAAGCAGCTGCAGACGACCTCCCTCCTCCAAAGGTGCAGGGGTGCATGAAAATGGTGGAATGGATGGATAGAAACCTAGAGAAACTAGGTTTCTATGGTGGGAATGAGTGGAAAATGGATGGAAATGGGATAGATTGCAAGGAAATGGGTGGATTGGAGCAAAGGATGCAATGGCAGTAGCTAGGGTCGGCTAGGAGTGCTTAACCTCGAGCCCTAGAAGCAACTAGTGCTTATATAGGAGCTAGGGTTAAGTGGGGGTAGAATAGGAATAACAGTGGAAAGTTATGTAGGGTATGTGATCACCACGGTCGTGGTGGGTGTGCCACGGCCGTGGTGAGGGTAGTGGGGGACGACCGTGGGGTGGTGAACACGGTCGTGGGGTGAAGGCAGTGGTGAAAAAGCAAAGTAGGGTGGTGGCCACGGCCGTGGCGGAGTGCCACAGTCGTGGTGGGTAGCATGCACCACGGCCGTGTTGGGTAACACGGCCATTTTGGAGGAGTCGGGTTGACCGTGGGGAGGGGCCACAGGCGTCTTGATCAGCATCGGCCACGGTCATGGCTTTCTGGGCAACTTCCCTGTTGGAAACTGATTTTTCACAATTTAATTCCCACGACCGTGGCAGGCTGCCACGGCCGTGTTCTCTTCTACTGACCATGACCGTTCTGATGGCCACGGCCGTGGTGTCTTCAAGGGCCACGGTCGTGGCAGGTGGCCACAGCCGTGGGATTCTGTGGATTTCCCTGTTGCAGCCTGTTGGAATTTGGCAATAAAGCCACGACCGTGGCATTGGGGCCACGGCCGTGGTGAGGCTTGACTTCTTGATTTTGCTTCTTACTTTGTCAATTTCGGATGTCTTTGCTCGGGGATGGTTCTTGGCCACTGGAGGTAGGTTGAGGGAGAGTTTGGGGCCTTCTTTGGGTTCCTCCCTCTCTCTCGTCCATCTAAGCATGGTCCAAGTACCTGAAAAATAGTGCAAAGAACATCCATAAGCGTATTTGCAATGATACTCATATTGGGGAGAATAACCTATAATTCTAATGCATTTGAATGTGATAAAAGTACAAAATGACACGAGATACAGCCCTAGAATAGGGTTGGATCACCACCCCAAACTTGAAACATACTTGTCCTCAAGTATGCTCCAACTCAATCTCTTTTCCATTTTCCATAATCAAAAGATATGACAAATACAATATGATGGGCGACAAATGCTAAATGGGATCAATGGTGACTAGGTACATGCAAATCATTTCCCTCCTCTTCTACTTTCACAAACCAACCATGAAGGGAGCACAGAGCACAAGAACTTCGCATATAATGCATAGATTGCACAAGTTATCAACATCTCATCCATAAGGTTCCGGGTAGACCGTTTCATGATGATGTTAATCGTCGATGACTAGGAGTGTCGTTTCACCTTCATGCCTTCAACCTTATGCTTCAAGTTATGCCAAATGACCCACATGGCTGCGGAAAAGGGATAAAGTGAGCTAGGTTTAATGTTTCCTAGCTCCATGGGTATGAAAAGAGAAGAAAGGGTTGTGGTAAGGTTTGGAGTGTTTTTACACACTCATCTTTTCTTTATTTGAATGCTTTTAAACAGGAGCATCCTCTTATTTTATTTTGTTTTTCTTTTTCTTTCCTTTTTCTTTCCCTTGGTGTAGATAGGGCATATGGTAGATAGAGTGAAGCGGGGAGATAAAGATGTGGCCACCCCAAACTTTTGGAGGTGGCCACGGCTAATATGTGCACTTTGGCATCTTTTAATGAGGCGGAGAGGTATGAAGATGATGAAAGAGTGGTCGGGTCAAAGAAGGGTCACTTGGCATAATCTTCCACATAAGGTCTCCTGCATGAAAACTAGTCCGACACTTCACCATAGATATCACATCACATGAATGAACCAAATGAAATCCATATATCAATCAAGTAACTCCACAAACATTAAACGTTCTATGCTTGCTCTGATCATAATTCAATCAATCCAACACATTCTCAAGGGAGGTGACGAGCATGTAAGAAGTCACTCGTTGATACCACATAGCACTTTATCATAGCATATCATCTTATATTTGTCAAAGATGAACAATTTCATTCAATATGGTAAATATTGAGTCAAAACACGCTTTTTGGACAAGAAACATCAAATCTAGGCAAAATTGGCCAAAAATGTGTCACATTGTACTAAATCAGATTCAAACACAATTTTAGGTAAAAAGCAAGTAAATCCTAGCTAAAGCATGCAAAAATTAGCAAAAACCTACATGAGATGCAATGCATGGCTGAAGAAGCAAAAATTTAAAAATACTCAAAAATGCAGAAATGAACTACATGCTATGCAACAAAATCAGAAAAACTAAACTAGATGGTAGAGGTGATATCAAAATGACAAAAAGAGAAAAGGAGTGATGCATACCGCCCTACCCACCCCAAACTTTAGAATCATGTTGTCCTCAGCATGAAACTATAGCTTAGGGAAGATAGGGGAAGAATCAAGGCTGTGGTGGCTGTTGTGGCATCTGAGGAGGATCTGGAGGGGGGGCTGAGTCTGGAGCCGAGCTGGAAGGAGGGTGCTGATAGTAGTGACCCCAGTAGTCGTCCTGGGGTGGAGGATACGCCTGTGGATGTCCAGCTATACCACCCCAAAAGTCTGCACCCCATTCGGGGTTTCGTGCTGCTTGGGCATGCTGGTATTGGTACAAGTGGTTGATCTGGTAATGCATTTGTTGTTGATCTTGCCACATGTACTGCTGGACAAGCTGCATGTCACCTTGAGTCTTCTGAATACTCTCAAGGTGCGCCTGGATGGTAGCCATGTCATAGGCGTTCCCTGAGGGTGGTTGTAGCTGGGATGTCCCCTCATCCCTCCTTTTAGTTCTCCGGGGCTGCCTTGCTTCTTCTACTTCATGTTCCTGCCCTTGTACATTTGATTCAACAATGTCTTCCTATACGGCAGCGGCTCCCCTAGTATATGACTCTCTCAGGTGGTCTAGCTGCCATGCCATCAATTTTTCCCTCAACCTGTCGCCAGGTCCCAATACGGAAATAAGGGGTTCTGCGTGATAAGGCAGCTCAAGCTCAAACTCCTGCACACTTGTAGTCAAATAAAACATTCTTTTATCTTTCATTTTTATGGTGTGCGAACGTGTCAGATAGTTGAGGTCAACAAGTTCTGCCTCAATCGCATCTTATGCCCCCGAGAGATCATATCCCAACGCTAGTGCAATAGAAGTCACAAACCCACCCATGACAAAGGGTTTTGTGCTCTTGTAGGGTATGGACTTCATGTGATCAATCAAAAGAACTCCAAGGTCAATGTACTTCTTGTGGTGCATACCGATCAAGACAATCATATCCTTTTGGGAGATGGAGCCTTGATTATCGTACCTCCCCACAATAGTGTTCGCCATGACCTTCTGCACATAGCGCATCAGCGAGTTACATATAGCAGCAGTTTTTGATCTACCCGCGTAGTAGTCCTCTTTGCCCGTGAATTTCTTCCAGTAATATGCATAGTCCAGAGTGCCGTCTCTCTCTACCATGCCGTCATCTAATTTCATGGCTTCTTCAGGATTAGAGGCGAAGATAGCATTCAGCTCAGTGGAAGTGAGGGTGTGCATGTTGCCCATCATGGCAAATCTGAGTGCATCACAACCCCTCACTTTTGTCTTCTCCAGAGTGGCAAAGAATTCTTGGGTCAATGTGGGATATGTAGATTGGGGTGTGAAAAGAACGCCCCACAACCCAATTGTCTTCAATCCCATTTCCACTATCTCCTTGATTCCAAGATCCTCGATGGTCTTCTCGCAACCGTACTTGGAGGCGACGACTCGCCTTGTCATGCACTCGGGGTAAATGAGATGAGCCTTCTTTTGCCTGTGTCCTCTTCCATAGGACACTCCCGCCTGTGCTTTACCCATGGTTCTTTCTCTGTCTGCCTCCAAAAATGTCACAACATCTTCTCCTTCCGGTTCCAGCTCCACCTCTTCCTCCTCGCTATCTTGTTCTTCCTCCATCGCATATGATTGCGACCCCGAGCTGGTATCAAAATTGTACCAGTGGGCCGACTGCTCCTCGTCGTGCTGCAATTGCCGCGAGGGTTGCGGCTGCCCACCACGCCTCGCCGTCACCTGAGACGTCGAGTGGCGGGGTGGTGTGGGCTTTGGAGGCAGCCTGGATGAGGATGGTGCCGCTTTTGATTTTGGGTTTCTCTTCGCGGCCACCGGCTCGAGTTCATCAATAAAGTTGTCCAAGTCGACCTCCATGGACTCCTCCTCTTCTTCGTCCTCCCCCTCGTAGGTAGCGTATGTGATATGGTGGCTATCGGATGAGCGGGTGTGTGATCCGCTCACCGATTGCGACCGGCGGAGGGAGTGATGGGCGGAAGCGGTGGGTGATGGGGTGTGGGATGGAACGGACACCTCAGAGGAGGCATTTTTAGAACGCCACTTCCCTCCGGTGATGATGTTCGTCCCCTTGGCTAAGGCTTTCCCAAACTTCTTCATGGTGAGGATGGAGGTGGAAGTGGTGTTAGGAGGGGAATTTTCGGATTTGGTGGAGAAGGTGGTGTGGGTGTGGTTTTATGGGTGGAAAGGAAGGATAGTGGTATACGGATGATGGTTATATGATTAGTGGTGGATTTTGGCGAGAATGGAGGGGTTTTGTGGAGGTTTTGTGTGGGGGGTCGCTGGGCGGAATGGAGATGGAAATGGAGATGGAGGTGCGATTGGGAGAGATTGGACGGTGGGAATGGGAGAGGGATGGCTGGGGATCGATTTGGGATGGATTGGGGATCAAAAAGAGGTGGATTTGGGGGTTAGAGGTGACAAACGGGGGAGCCCAAGGTCGTTTTCCGCCGCCACGGATGTTTTCTGGAGGTGGAAGATGAAGGAATGAGGGGGAGGGTCGTTTTTGGACACTTAAAAGTATATTTTTTTTCTGAACCGGGTTCGGCCACGGTCGTGGCGGAGGGCCACGGTCGTGGCCAGGGTTGGGTAGCACGGTCGTGGCAGGTGCCACGGTCGTGTTGTCGATGAAGAACTCCCCGGTCTGACCTCGCCACGGTCGTGGTGGCTCGCCACGCTCGTGGTGGCTCACCACGGTCGTGGCTCTGTCCTCACGCCACGGTCGTGGATGATCTTCGAAACAACCTGTAACTTCGGCCAAAATGTAGCAATAACTCCCACGGCCGTGGCCGTTGCCCACGGTCGTGGCCAGCCTTCTTTAACACGGTCGTGGTGGGGACCACGGTCATTGGCACTCTCCATCGCCACGGTCGTGGCCGATCTTCCAAACAACCTGTAACTTTGGCCAATTTGGTGCTTTAATTCCCACGGCCGTGGAATAGAGCCACGGTCGTGTTTGGCCGCCTGTGCCACGGTTGTGGTCCAGCCCCACGGCCGTGGTGGATTTGTCTTTTCAATTTTCAAACTTCAAAACATGATCTTTTGGTTTTAATGACCACGATTAACTTCTATATCCTCTCTCTCTTATGTCTATCACCTGCCATCATCAAAACTCAAACAAAAACTGTAAAGCACAAGTGTGCGTGTGTGTATTTGTGTAAAACAAAACTAACGTATCAAAAGAAGGGTTGAGAGTCTCAAACGATGTGGGTTGCCTCCCACTAGTGCTAAATTTACCGCCTTCAGCCAGGCTTATTGATTGTTGTGCTCCTTCATTTCTTTGGAACTTTCAAGAGATCTTTGTAGTAGATCCCTTTCTCATCCTCATCTAAGCATTCCTCTTCATCAAATTCTTCTTCTACCAGCATAACAACATCAAAGTCTTGGTTGGCCTTGTCCGGGCTGACTTCAACGACAGGTTTCAGCCTTTGCCCATTAACAATGAATTCCTTAACTCCTTCTTTTGCACAAATGATCACTGCCCCGGATGGGTACACCTTCTTGACAAGGTAAGGACCTTCCCATCTAGAACGAAGCTTTCTGGGGAAGAACTTCATCCTTGAATTGTACAGCCATACCCATTTGTCGGGCTCAAACTCTTTCTTCTTTATGATCTTGTCATGTAGAAACTTGGTTCTTTCTTTGTAGTTCTTTGACATTTCATAGGCTTCATGTCGCATCTCTTCTAGCTCATGCAATTGAAACTTTCTTCTCATTCCGGCACTCTCTTCATCAAAGTCCATCCTCTTCAAGGCCCACAGTGCCTTGTGTTGCATCTCAACCGGCATATGGCAACTCTTACCATAGACAAGCTTGAACGGTGTAGTGCCAATCGGGGCTTTATATGCAGTCCTATATGCCCATAAAGCTTCATTGAGTCGAAGTGACCAATCCTTACGGTCCGGTCGCACCGTCTTCTCCAAAATGAGCTTTATCTCCCTATTTGCCAACTCAACTTGACCACTCGTTTGAGGGTGGTAAGGAGTAGCTACACGATGGTTCACCCCATGTCTCTTTAGCAGTCCTTCAAAAGTGCGGTGAATGAAATGACTCCCGCCATCACTAATCACAGCCCTTGGAAGACCAAAACGGCTAAATATGTTGGATCTCACGAAATCACACACCACTTTATGATCGTTTGTCCTTGTTGCCACAGCCTCAATCCATTTTGAAACATAGTCTACGGCGACCAAGATGTAGACATACCCGAAAGAAGGGGGGAAAGGACCCATAAAGTCAATCCCCCAAACATCAAACACTTCTACCACCAAGATAGGTGACAAAGGCATCATGTCCCTCTTGGAGATAGTTCCCACTTTTTGGCACTTGATGCAACTCTTATAAAAGTCATGAGCATCTTTGAACAATGTCGGCCAGTAGAATCCACATTGAAGAACTTTGGCGGCCGTGTGTTTCCCTCCAAAATGGCCTCCACACACTCCGAAATGGCACATAGATAAGACTTCTTGCTGCTCCATCTCCGGAATGCACCTCCTAATGAGTTGGTCTGGGCAATATTTAAAGAGGTGAGGGTCATCCCAAATGTAGTTCTTTACCATAGCAAACAATCTCTTGCTTTCCTCTCTTGTCCACATACTTGGTATCCTCCCACTAGCTAGGAAATTCGCTATGTGCTTGTACAATGGCTTTTGGACAGATGAGACTAAGAGGAGTTGTTCATGTGGCATTGTCTCTTTGATTGGACTTGTCACATCAAAAGGTCCATCAAGACAGGAGAGATGATCTGCAGCACCATTTTCTATTCCTTTCTTATCCACAATTTCTATGTCAAATTCTTGGAGCAACAAAATCCATCGGATCAACCTTGGCTTTGAGTCTTTCTTGGACATGAGATACTTCAGCGCAGCATGGTCTGTGTATATTGTCACTTTGTTTTGTAAGAGATACGGACGGAACTTGTCAAGAGCGAAGATCACCGCAAGCAACTCTTTCTAGGTAGTCGTATAGTTTCTTTGAGCATCGTCTAACGTTTTACTTGCATAATAGATAGCATGAGGAATTCGGCCAATGCGTTGACCCAGCACATCCCCCACCGCCATATCGGATGCATCCGTCATGATCTCGAACGGCAAAGAGAAATCCGGGGGATGCATGATAGGAGCAGAAATAAGCCTCTCTTTTAGATGATTGAAGGCTCCCACACATTTGTCATCAAACTGAAATTCAACATCTTTCTCAAGTAATCGACAGAGTGGTCTTGAGATTTTGCTAAAGTCCTTGATAAAACGCCGGTAGAATCCTGCATGTCCCAAGAAAGATCGAACATGTCTTACGGTCGAAGGAAAGTCGAGTGTAGAAATAAGGCCCACCTTGGCCTTGTCAACTTCAATCCCATCTTTCGAAACTCGGTGTCCCAGAACTATACCCTCAGGTACCATGAAATGACTTTTTTCCCAAGATAGAACTAAGCAAACTTTCACACATCTTTCCAGAACCGCAGCTAGATGTAGCAACCACTCGTCAAAGGTCTTCTCGAAAACTGAAAAATCATCCATGAAGACCTCGAGTGACGAGTCAAGCATGTCAGCAAAGATCGAGGTTACACATCTCTGGAAAGTGGAAGGGGCATTGCACAATCCAAATGGCATTCTCCGGTAGGCAAATGTACCACTTGGACAAGTGAATGTCGTCTTTTCCTGGTCCGCCGGATGCACAGCAATCTGAAAATATCCCGAGTACCCATCAAGAAAATAGTAGAAGCTCTGCCCAGCCAATCTCTCTAGAATCTGATCAAGAAACGGAAGTGGGTAGTGGTCCTTCTTTGTCTTTTCGTTGAGCTTCTGGTAATCCACGCACATTCTCCACTTGGATTGCTCTCTCACCGGCATAAGCTCACCATCGGCATTTTCTGCAACTGTAATCCCGCCCTTCTTGGGCACCACCTGGATGGGACTCACCCATGTACTGTCAGAAATGGGGTAGATGATCCCTGCATCAAGCAACTTAACAACTTCTTGAGTTACAACGTCCTTCAACTTTGGATTTAGCCTTCTTTGCATTTGACGGGTCGGTCTCGCATCTTCTTCTAAGTATATCCGATGCACACAAATGGAGGGGTCAATCCCTCTCAAGTCAGCAATAGACCATCCAATGGCTTGGATGTTCTTCCTCAAGACTTCCATCAAGGAATCTTCTTTCTCAGGAGAGAGAATGGAGGAAATGATCACCGGGAGGGTGCCATTTGAGCCAAGGAAAGCGTACTTCAATCCTTCAGGAAGTTTCTTCAGCTCAAGAACTGGAGGCGCTTCAAGGGAGTTCTTCAAAGGTGAAGAAATAGAGGGGAGGTCCTGGCTAGCAGCCACCAAGGCTAGTTCGCACTCTTCATCATCCTCATCATCGTCGTCAGGGAACTCAACAATTGGCTCAAGACCTCTACCTTGAGTAGCGGTCTCAATCCAAGCGGGTAGGAACTCTTCAACAATCTCATCTAGGCATTTCACCAAATAACAATCTTCTTTGGTGGCCCCTATCACTTCAACTGTAGTACAAGACTTAAAGATGTTCAATCGGATCTTCATGTGCATGAATGTAACATACATGGTCCCTGTCCTCACATGGATCATGGCATCAGCTGTGGCTAAGAAAGGTCTCCCCAAGATGATTGGCACCTTTCTAGCTTCCTTTTCCATATCAAGAATGATAAAATCGGCTGGGAAGAAGGCAGGCGTATCCTCATCAAGACGGACCAGCACATCATCCACACGCCCTCTAGGCGTCTTCACAAAATGGTCGGCCAACTGTAGAGTGCAATGGGCCGGCCTCAACTCTCCCATTTGGAGCTCAGAAAACAGATCATAAGGCATCAAGTTTACGCTAGACCCCAAGTCAAGAAGAGCCTGGTCTATGCGATGTGCTCCGATGTAGCATGAGATGATGGGGGCACCGGGGTCTTTTCTTTTCCAGTGGATGGTGTGTTGGAGAATGGAGCTCACTTGCTCAGTGAGCTTGATCTTCTTAGGTGTTCTCCCTGTTGTCTTTCTTTTGAAGGTGCACAATTCTTTAAGGAACTTCGCATAGGACGGAATTTGCTTGACTGCATCTATAAGAGGTATGTTGATTTTCACTTGCTTGAAGATCTCTAAAATATCATCTGCATGCTTCTTCTTTTTCTTTGCAGCAGAAGGATCCTCAAGTGCATCAGGATATGGCGGGAGTTGGGACCCCAATCGGTCCAAATCAACAGTATCATCTACTGGTATCACTGGAATCATAGTATCACTGCTCGGTGTCACAGTATCATCATTCTGCATCTCAGTATCAACCTGCTCTGCCTCAGTGTCATTTCTTCCAACAACAGCACCATGGGGGCTCTCCAAAGTCCTACCACTCCTCAAAGTAGTCACAGCCTTCACATGCTCATGGGTGGTAGAAGGGGGAGCTTGTGGAGGTGGTTGTGGCTGTTGGGGTGGTGGAGGCCTTTGGTGAGGGGAATTGGGATTTTGAAGGATGAGTTGGGGTTGTGGTTGTTGTTGAGGTGGGGGTGATATTGTGGAGGTGGTTGTTGGTAAGTATGAGGTGGGGGTGGAGCATATTGATAATTGAGCGGCGCATGAGGAGGCGGAGGAGCATATTGAAAAGTCCCATCATTGTTTGGATTCGGCATAGGTTGAGAGGGGAGTCTTCCTTCTTCTCTTCTGGCCAAAGAGAGAGAAATATGATCTAACCTCTGCTCAAGTCGTCTTATAGACTGGCCATGTGCGTTGACGTCCTTTTTGACTTCATCTAGGCTTCTTAGCCTTCCAAGAACCTCGTCCTCAAACTTAGAGTTGTAGTGTGGCTTGTGCTGCCCCTGTCCTTGTCCATCCTCATTTGGTTGTTTCCACAAGAAATTTGGATGGTTCCTCCACTCGGGAGTGTAGGATTGGGACATTGGGCCCTGGTTGTTGCGGCCACCAAAGGAATGTAAAGCGTTAACTTCCTCATCTACAACATCCACAGCCATTGCGGGTTGGCTAGAAGAGCCACCCACTTGATTCTTCATCATTTGCATCATATCTGCCATCATTTTCATTAGATTGGGGTTGGTGGTATTGCGTGCGGGAGCCACGGAGGACGGTGGGGGAGTGTAGTTCCGATCGCAATGCCCCCCCTTAGTGGAAGCTCGGTGGCGAGAATTCTCTGCGAGATGTTCAAACAGTGGCCATGAGTCCTCGGGCGGCTTGGCCATGAACGTGCCCCCGCAAGAAGAATCTACATTGTTTTGGCTCTGCTCCTCAAGCCCAGTGTAGAAGGCTTGAACCAGCTGCCAAAGCGGGACCTCATGGTGAGGGCAGTCACGAAGCAACTTCTGGAACCTCTCTCATGCCTCATGGAAAGGTTCGTTCTCTTTTTGGGCGAAGGATGTGATGCACCTTCTCATGTAGGATAACTTGGCTATCGGAAAGAACTTCTTCAGAAACTCATTCTTTACTTCATTCCATGAGACGAGCTTTGGCCTCGAGACGTACCACTCCTTGGCTTTCTCCTTGAGGGAGAAAGGAAAGAGCGTTCTGCGGATCGAGTCGTCGGTGGCAGCAGGCATACGGAAGGTCGAACACGTTTCTAAGAACGCGTCTATATGGTGATAAGGATTTTCATTCTCCATTCCATAGTATGTGGGCATAAGTCCCAAAAGTGCTGGCGGAATGGAGAACTGCTGACCGGGCATCTAATCCACTAGCATGGCTATGGGGGAATTGTAGTTCCCCGGCGTGAAATATTCATGAAGCGGGCGGTGCGGTGGTGGAGGTGGAACATCCGGTGGTGGGTTGTTTTCGGCCATCTTGGCCCCTCGGTGTAGATTGCGGCGCGCTTGACGTCTTCTTCTCCCAATCTCGAGGTCATAAACCACCAAGTCGGTGCAAGTCGAACGCGTGCTGCGCATGCACAGCTGTCACCTGCACAAATCACAAACAAACAACAAAGAGCCAAGTGAGTGAACCAATATGCAAGAGTAACACAAAAAATAAAGAATAGCAATGGTGAGGGCAAAAGGAAAAGCTAAGCTACGCTATCTAACTAGGCCGAGCGCCTCTATTCCCCGGCAACGGCGCCAAAAAGCTTGGCGTGCTCCCGCTAGAGGGTTACAACACCGGCCAACTAGGGTGGCCGAGTGCAATCCACGAGGTCGGGAGGCACGGGATGATGGATGGGATCCTTGCTTTCGAAATTTATATGGTCCCAAATCAAGTCTATCACTAAAACTAAAACAATGCGCCCGCAAGCGTACGGGGTACTGTTGTAGTATAGATCAAAGGCAAGATGTGGGGTCGAACTGCGGAGATAGAGGGGGCGCTAGAGTTAGAAAGCGTGAGCTATGTTCCTTATGCGGAGCTTAGGGTTTTTAGGGTTTGAAGGTTTGTTTGATTGATTAAGCTAAACGAGCAAGTAGGAAAAGCAATGTGAAACTAAGTTATCAAAAGACTAAATTAGCAATCTGAGTTAACAAGCTATCTAAACAAGAGCAAGAACGAATTATACCAAACTAAGCAAGCAACTAACAATTTAGAGCCTAAGTTAACCACTAAGCAAGATGAAAGATCTAAACTAACACTACCTAACAAAATGAGGCAATTGACTAAGTTAGACTAAAGCAATTGAACTAAGCTAGCATTAACAAGCAAACGAAGCGATTAGGGTTTTAAGCAAGGTGATTAAGGTGGGTGGGCCGTTTGGGAAATGTCACTTTGATTTTAGTTGGGGGAGTTCATTAAACATGCATGGTGCTCAATTCATATCTAGATTACCAAACCAAACAACAAGGGCAATGCCATTAGAACATACCCTATACTACTAGTAGAAGACTAGGGTTAGGTGTAGTTCTAGTGAGATAGGCCAAATCTAGGTTTCTAGGGTAGTGATAGTGGACAATTGAGGGTTGAGGGTAGAGATGGGAGTGGAGATGAGGGATTTAACCTCATGCCACTAGCCATTCTAGCCTTTAGAAGGCCCTAAGCAATTGCACCACTCTCACTTACACTAGCCACTTAAATCTCACACTCATTTGTAGGGGGAGGGATGTGTATGTAGGAACAAAGGGGGCTAGCTAGGGATCCACTAATTGGACCTAGGATCCATTCCCGAGATTGCCACATACACTCCAATTCCTCCTAGAAATGAAGTGTCATCAAAAACCTCAAGACAAGCAATTCATACAAGAAGCACAAACCACATGCAATAAGATTGGAAAAGAGATGGAAGCAAGAAGTAATCATCATGAATATGAATTGAGTTCATTACAAGAATTTATCCCCCAACATGGTATCAAAGTAACATTTTAATCCGAAACAGCCCACCACAAGGGGGCTTAGCTATACATGATCATGAAAACAGGAAAAGAAAGGGGTAGAAGAAGGGAAAACGCCATGAAGCTCGATGTAGTGGCCTCCTTCTTCACCTCCAAGCAGCTACAGATGACCTCCCTCCTCCAAAGGTGCAGGGGTGTATGAAAATGGTGGAATGGATGGATAGAAACCTAGAGAAACTAGGTTTCTATGGTGGGAATGAGTGGAAAATGGATGGAAATGGGGTAGATTGCAAGGAAATGGGTGGATTGGAGCAAAGGATGCAATGGCAGCAGCTAGGGTCGGCTAGGAGTGCTTAACCTCGAGCCCTAGAAGCAACTAGTGCTTGTATAGGAGCTAGGGTTAAGTGGGGGTAGAATAGGAATAACAGTGGAAAGTTATGTAGGGTATGTGATCACCACGGTCGTGGTGGATGTGCCACGGCCATGGTGAGGGTAGTGGGGGACGACCATGGGGTGGTGAACACGGTCGTGGGGTGAAGGCAGTGGTGAAAAAGCAAAGTAGGGTGGTGGCCACGGCCGTGGCGGAGTGCCATGGTCGTGGTGGGTAGCATGCACCACGGTCGTGTTGGGTAACACGGTCGTTTTGGAGGAGTCGGGCTGACCGTGGGGAGGGGCCACGGGCGTCTTGATCAGCATCGGCCACAGTAATGGCTTTCTGGGCAACTTCCCTGTTGGAAACTGATTTTTCACAATTTAATTCCCACGACCGTGGCAGGCTGCCACGACCGTGTTCTCTTCTACTGACCACGACCGTTCTGATGGCCACGGCTGTGGTGTCTTCAAGGGCCACGGTCATGGCAGGTGGCCACGGCCGTGGGATTCTGTGGATTTCCCTGTTGCATCCTGTTGGAATTTGGCAATAAAGCCACGACCGTGGCATTGGGGCCACGGCCGTGGTGAGGCTTGACTTCTTGATTTTGCTTCTTACTTTGTCAATTTCGGATGTCTTTGCTCGGGGATGGTTCTTGGCCACTGGAGGTAGGTTGAGGGAGAGTTTGGGGCCTTCTTTGGGTTCCTCCCTCTCTCTCATCCATCTAAGCATGGTCCAAGTACCTGAAAAATAGTGCAAAGAACATCCATAAGCATATTTGCAATGATACTCATATTGGGGAGAATAACCTGTAATTCTAATGCATTTGAATGTGATAAAAGTACAAAATGACACGAGATACAGCCCTAGAATAGGGTTGGATCAGTAATTATTCTAAAAGGTGTTATGTACATCAATATGTACTAGTCCTAATAGAATAGTCGATCTCCCAGTACATATAGTGAAGATTCTCATGTTATATTTCCCAGTAAATAAGACTTGCATGTCTCTATTGGTTCAATAACTAAAAGAGTCTTGATAACCATCATATGGATTCTAGAGATGCATTTCTCATTTATGTGGTCTAGATGACAATGATATAGGTATTCAATATTTGAGTCATCAAGTCATTCAATATATGTGTCTTACACATATTTGTCTTGAGAACTATCACATATAGTTTATAAGACATAGGGCATTGCCATAAAAGATCATATCTTTTAAAATGAAACATAGTGTTCTTGTAACTCAAGACATATAATGTTTTCATTAATGTTTGATACATAATAGCAATTCATTAATTATATTATGTGTCCATGAATGACAACTTCTAATTGTAAAGGAAGAAACCATTGCTCCATACAATTCCAACTTACTTCTTCTCATGTCCTAAAGTGGAGATCTCTATCTCCAACTTCTTCCTAAGATCCTCTTTAAAGAGGATAGTTCTTTCCAATGTCTAGATAGGTGACAATGTTGGAAATTTCTTTAATTAATCCATTAAGTGAAAAAGACATATTCCTTTTCACTTACCCTTCTCCATAAATTGAGTGCAAAAGACTTGGACTTCATCTTAGCCTTAGAACTCTTCTTGGTTGTGTCTTTGCCCTTAGACTCACTTCTACTAATCACTATCACATATTTGTCCTTCTTCATTCTAGCTTTGACATCAACATGCCATGCAACTAAGACAGATGTTTGCCATATTACTCAAGTGATAACACTTAATAAATTGGCTATATGATTGAAGCAACACTTTACATAATCATATCCATGGTCAACTCTTTACCTAAAAGAAATCCCAGTCACTCCACATGCTCAATCATATTGAGAAGATGGGGATCTATTGAATTTTTCTGTATCATGTTTGCATTCATATAGTTCTTTTAAGACATCATACCTTTATTACTTTACATGATTCTTAATATGTGTTACCATCTCAAGAATGTCTTCATGTTGTTCATGCAATCATAATTCATACAACATAGCATAAGGCACTCAATGTCTATGGCATCATTGGCATGCTTTAGTAAGTACCCATTTCAGCCTTAGGCACATTTAGAGCAATCCTCTGCTTTGGTCTATCAAGGACATAGAGCTTTCGCTCATTAATGAGAATATTTCTCAAAGTCCTTAACCAATTGCAGATATTTATCTCATTTCATTCTTCTTTAGGACTGGTCACAATTTGAACATGTTTGTGTTTGACATTAGATTTTACAAAGAAATATTGCAACATTTTCAAACATTTTAATTTATTTGATTTGATAAGTTAACGATATTAATTAGGTCTTCAATTAATATTTCTCCCACTATTTTGTTCAAATTGATAACCTCATGTATCAATTCAGAAGATTTGCAGCATATAATCTTCTGGTGGCCAAGATCCCTATTTCATCAAATCGTGACTCAGCTTTGGCTAATCACCCACAATTTGACTATTTAGGTAGGCAATGTGTGCCAATTGCATCATATAAAATTCTTGGATAGATGATCTATGCAACTCCTTGCCATAATCATTTTCATGCCTCTGGCGCCTAGTCTCACTAAGTTATCACCAGTTAAGCCCGACCCAAAAGCTAACATGATATATATGCACCCTGCTTTGGCAGAAACTACATATCTACCATCACACTTTCATGAGATAGACAGTGCACCATGCTTTGGCATAAACAATGCTTGGTCGATAAAGCTTTTTATATGTGCTGCTAATGGAAAGCATCTTAGGCTTAATATTTTATTTGAGGGTTTTTGTATTTATAAATACATATACTTTATCCAATCACCACATATATAGTATGTATCATATACATGCTATATCCCACAACTAAAACATGCAATAAATATAAATCAATGGTTATGGATAGCCTAATCTAATTCCTTAGAGCCACAAGGAATTACCACAACCTAAGTCTACATCACATGTAGAAACTAATTATTGAAGAAGATACATGTTTGCCAATCTAGGTTGTTCGGTTCAACCTTTGAACCAATTTGCTCGCCTCTTGGTCAGTCATTTGGTCATCTCATCAGTCGTCTGGATTGTGTCCACTAGGCGATTAGTTTGGCTCATCCTTCTAGCCCTCCTAAATCCTCAAGCCAGTCGGCCTGTCTCCAAGACACTCGATTGGCATTGTTAAAATGTCTTTCTTCTTCGTCATAACAGGAAAGTAGATTATCCTACTATTACATGATTATAGAGAAAGCTCGAGCTACATTTGAGGGGAGAAAGGGTAGGAAAGAATTAACTTTATATTGAGAAGATAAGATAGAGGCTTGGTACCATAATGAGATAAAATAGGATAAACCAACCACACAACCATGCACAGATAATAGGGGTTATTGCCCATAACCACGCTACACTTCCACCATCAAAACACATTTTTAGGGCGAGCGTGTAAAATTGTATATATAAATCATATATATTAGTTTGGAATTATCGTGGTATTTGATTGGATAAGAAATTATTGACATCGCATGCAATAATTAAACGATAAAACCAAAAATTTAATCATATTGATTATTCCAAAATATAGTATATTGACATGGCTTTGATACCATTGTAGGGAAATAGGGTGACAGGATAGGTAGAAGAAATAAAATTTTGATTGCCATATTTCCCAGAAAATAATAGATCGCGTCAACAACAATATAATGAAAATGATAGTTTTGAGGATATACCTGGTCATGAAGCAAGTCCAGTGGCATATTCCTCATCCTTGTAGATGTGCAACTATCGTCTAGTTTCTCTTGGACGATGTCTATGCAACTCCTAGTCTTCACCATGGACAGCAGATTGGAACAACGTCTGCAGCAACTCCTGCGGTCTCACCACGGAGTGTAGGATGACATTGTCCTCCAAGCGGCAGACAACGGCCTCCCACCTCTAGATTAGTCCACACAGACCACTTGAAACTCCATTTTGCACTACCAGAGCCAACAGGAAGGAGTTGTCCCCTTCTATCAGTATAATAGTCATCGGCATGCTCTCCCACAACTAATCCTCAGTTGTTCTCTCCCTCATTATCCCTCCCTTTAATAGGTAGGACTTTCTTGGGCTTTTTATTGGTTACCACAACTAGAGGGGACAACAATTGTCAGAATAACTAATTTTCAATTGTGTGTCTTGGGAAACCCCCAGTACCCCTCTATTTATAGTAGAGGCTAGGGTCAGGGTTCCCGGTCGGTGTGGGAGTAGAAGGGTCCAGAATATGAATGTTCTAGAACCTACGAACCATGAGACGTTCGTCTTGCACAGCGAAATGACCGTCTCTTGCACTATGTGGTCATCTTGCTTAGCAATACAGACGTATCACTCAGTTTCTTGTTCTAAATCAAATTGGTAATTTGAATCTAATTAATGCACAACATGGCGTCAACACTAATCCTGGATGCAATCGAATTACCCCACGAACCGGATGTCTCGTGTAAAGAGTGAGACCCGATAGAGGATCCACTCTTCACTGAATTGAAGAATTATTCCATCCAATCCCAAAAATACCAAAAAGGTAAGAAGGAAAGGAGGAATTTCATTCATTTCTCAAATGGTATATATTACAGAGCATGATAATGAATAAGCAGTGGAAACAAAACTATTACACTGTTATAAAATTTTCTTTGTACAATAATTCCTCACCACATAAGGTGGGATGAAAAATAATATAAAAAGTATACACCTAAGAACACATAAGGTCAGTTGTATAGGGCAACCAACTATCCCAAGCTATCCTTAATATCCACGTCCATATATTCAATCTTTTAGCATCTTTGTCTTCTAAAGTACCTAAACCTGGGTGGAAGGGAACATCACCCAGAAAATAGGAAACAAGGTATAGGGGTCAGAAAAGAGTCGAGTATGTATATATAATAAACACTTTGGGCATTATATAGGATTATAAGTGCAAAAAGAGATGCTCCCACAAGAAAGGGGCTATTTGCAATTAGGTAGGTTCAAAAGGAATACAACAAAAGAAATGAGGCATATTAAATTCAGATTATAAGAATGATAATAAAGAGTGTCTTGCCATAACATTTATCTACATATTCATATTAAAGCAACAAATATTTACATGCATAACAATGTAGACAAAATATACCTAAAACATGGCCATAACACCATAGGATCATGGCCTAAAAAGAAATAAGGGTGGAAACGCACACCCCGGGCGGAATACGCATACCCTATATAAGTATGGTTGTACATAAGTACCACTATTCTAGATATTCTAGTCAAACACGTAGCATGCATAAATAGAGTGCCAAGACTAACATTTTAGTCAATTGCACATAAAATGGCAATCATAGAAGGAGGGGTTCAAAGACCCATTATAAATGAATATTCCAGCAATCACATGAATTTATATGAATTAAAAGCAGAAAGTATGAATGTCCAACAATTGGATTTTAAATAAAATTGATAGTTCAAGAGATGCCTCGTTAAAGAAATGTAGGTTCAGTCAAATAATGCCCAAAATAAAATAGAGCATGTACATACCTTATGATCGGAACTTAATACTCAGTAACACCTCCTAAGCATAGGGTCTGGGTTGTCTCAACCTAGTCACAATATGTGTGCACTTAATTAATATAAAATGCATTAAATCTCTTGCTTATAAATCGACCCTATTGTAGGTTGCAAATCTGGTCATGAAACCTATCCCAATAAATCAGTCATATTTTTCTGATCTCGAAAACATATTTATATGTATTGTTTTGATAACCCAATAATTACTTATGAATTTTACAAGACTAAGCAATTTCCTAAGGATATGAAAATCAATTGTGAAATTATGACTTTGCCCTTAAAAGGAAAAGTTAATTAAACAAGATGTCACGTGAAGTTGGGGAAGTCAGAAACATGTTGTATTGGGTCAATAGGGTCAAACACGATTCAAAATTCCCATTTTGCCCTTAAGGGCATGACATGAATAATATGGGCACCATGCGTGAGACTGGGATTTCGCCCCAGGGATCCATCTCCCTGTGTCTCGTGCCATTGGCCTCCTACAGAAGCTTGGGACCTTGAGATGAGTGATCATCATCGGGAATATCATTCTTTTGCACTCAAGAAATCAGTCCCATTGTCCTCATCGGGGTTGTATAGAACCAGGGGTGCCTTGCTCAGGTGCCTCCATGGTCCAGGGCTTGCACATGACTCACCCACCATGGATGGGAACTAGAGGTGTTGTGTCCTCGGGACAACAAGGTTTCATTGATAACTAGCATTTTTTTGGGGTATGTGGTGTCACGTAGAAGAGGATATAGTAAAAATCAGGTTAGATGTGACAGGGAGAGCAAGAAGACCAAAGGGTCGTCTAGTCACGGAACAATAGTGAGAACAATAGTATTATGGAGAGAAACTAGGACTCACAGAGACCAAAATGCAACAATGTTCCTTCAATCGTAGGAACTCATCCATCAACACCCACGATAAAAGAGGGGTTTCCAAGTTTCAGGACTCCCAGGTTTCCCTTCAGCAGTGAGGCAAAACAGAGTACGAAGGAGGCCCCTTGTCGATCGAGCAGAACATATCCATTGGCAACAAGATAAGTATACAGAAGGTAAGATCAAGGGTCTGAGATGGTTACCTCAATGTCGATTGACCCATGGTGAAGAGCACAGTAGCTACTCACCATTCTCACCGGAGAAGAAGACCAGTGCCGACAGTAGCTGCAGAATGCCTACGCGAGCAATTGACTAAAGAGGACAGATGAGGGGGTTTCATGTATCGATTCTGGAGCGAAAGAGAAGAAGTGGAGGCACTGGAGTGGGGGGTCGGTGAGTTGGGAAAAAGGCAACAGTGGCTGCCCGAGGGGTTGATATAGGAATTTTCACCTCAGGGTTCTTTAGAGGCAAAGTAAGGGGTCGATGGGCTCGTATGGATGCACGGAGTTCATTGGCAAAGAAACTGCGATGAATCGGTGACTAGTTTGATCACAGGGTGACCGGGTGATAGGCGCGCACTACTGCCATCAGAACTGCACCGAAGATGGAGGTAGGGGACGATTGAGTCCCACTACTCAGCCTGAGCCACTCATAAGAACAGAACTGGTCCTTGGACAAAGGTCCAGACCGTGACAATTGAAATTGAGTAAATCGATCCAAACTATATGCTAAAAACATACATAGTGTATTAGGGTTTAGTTAAGGGTGCATTTGATATCCAAATGACCCCAAATTGTGAGGGTTGACTAATTAAGATGTGAGAAACTCAATTATAGGCTTAGATTTGGGTTTTGAGGTTACTTTGGCTGTAATTTTACCATTATGCATTAATCTTTCAATTGATGTGATGAACTTAGTCTAATAGTCAATTATGGTGAAACATTCACCTAGACTCGATTCCCGTCCTATCTGATATCCAAAAGTATCATAGTTCACAAATCTAGGGTCAAGTAATCTAGATTATCATTATTGTTAATAAGTTTCCCAATTCAGGTACTAAGGTAGCAATATCATATGACTTCATCTCTAAGGATCCCTAAATGAGTCAATCTAGGGTTTGAAGATCAAAATATGGTTTCATTTATGCTAACACAATGAAATTTAGATATTCAAAGGTAGTCAACAGAAAAAGGGGAAAGGAGATTGGTTATTCACATAATCAAATAGGGGCCTAGAAGAATGGAAGACTAGCCTATGTATCTGGAATCGAGTAATGCACATCTCGCACATGTGAGCTGGTCGTCTTGTGACCACGAATTGGTCATCTTGCTCATGTAATATGATCGTCTTGCTGATGTGATACGGTTGTCTCATGCCCCAGTTCTGGAAGAACTCGGCTAATTCAATTTCTAATCAACCTGACACTCCAAACAGTCAGTCCAACACTTGAACTTGATGATTCTGAGTCCAATCAGTTGATCTGTTGTTTGATTTAAATATATAAACACCTTTACCATTCAATCTAAACATCATTCATGAATATACTCCTTTAATCCAAGTGTATAATATGCATGTAACCCTATAGGTCCAGAATTACGTTGACAGTGAATGCCCATAACAAACTTATGACATAACAAACAAAGAGTGGTTCTCGGTCACACATCATTGCTACCCAACTAATTCAGAAAGTTGGAGAACAATTTCAATCTACAATTCATTATTAGTGTTACATTGATCGTATAGTTCCTTTGTTTGTGATATCCGAATTGAACTCGAGGCATTAGAATTAAGTGATGAAACTGGTATCATTGGATGATTATATTTTTCTAGCATCCACTAAATTTTCTTCCCTTCTTCATATCTTCCTCTCACCGTTGATCTCCTGCTCCCTCCTTCGCTTCTGCTAGATACACCTAGCAACTCCTCTCCCCCCTGCAATTCTGATCTTCTCCTTCTGCCAGCCATGCCCAACAACTCCCAGCAATTCTGATCTTCCCAACCACACCCATCAAACTACTTTCCACTCACCCCTATAATTCTGAAACCCACCTTTGCACAACACCCCATCCATTATGACAACCCGCCTCCTCTCCTTTACTTACCACTTATCATCCCCTTGATGTCCCAAATTAATCATGCCCTTCACGCTTCCTGATCATGCTGCCTACCACTATGGTTGTATTTAGTATATGGTGAAAATTTTGATGGTAATAGTGATGATGATGGCGATGGGGAATGGGATGGTGATTGTTACAACCCCAATTTTTGGGTTCAATTGGTGAGAAATATAATTTCTCATATTAAAGATAATTTAACAAATAATGATATAATTTGTTTTGAAGACATGGCTTTCGTTTACAATAGCCTTGATGATTGTTTTGTGGGCTTTATTGGCTATTGGGCCCAAATAACAAAGAAAATTCAATTAGTACTAAATAATTGAATATTTGAGAAAAGAATAATGTGGAAACCTCTAGAAGGCAAATCCAAAGAGAATTTCGTGCCTCTTGGGTTCCTTGGGTTCCAAGGAGTCCAAAGTTGTAAAAAGAAAACAATAAGAAAAGAAAAGATTAATTATGTCTTTCTTTGTTAAGAAAGAAAATGAAAATAATGTTTAAAATGTGGAAAATGAATGGAAAGAGGTATAAATGAGATTTCTTGGTGAAGTTTCGTATCCATGTGGTTGCTAATATTAAAAGAAAGTCTAATGAGGAAAATAAAGGAGAAATAAAGAGAAATCCTCAAAAGAATTATTTTAATGAGAAATAAACGAGATAATGTGAAATAATGCATAAAGATGCATCTAGAAGGATAATAAGTATCCAATAAAAAGAATTTCGATATAAGGGAGTGTCTTGGGATCCAAGGAGTCCCAATAAAGAGGAAAGAAAGAGAAAATACCAAATTTGCAAAATAAAAGATAATATGATACATTATTAATGAATTTGGTGATATTGAAAAAAATAAAGTATTTTTCTATTAAAAGAAAATAGATTTGTATGCCAATGAATAAAAAGGGTAAGAATAATGATAAAAAGAGAAAGGATTTTCGTTTTTCTAAGTAACCATGAGATAAGGAATATCCAGGAAGAAAAAGGAGAAAGAGAAAATTGCTTCTCTTTGAAGCAATTGACTTCCTACTTGGAAAGGGACTCGTGGACAACCCACCTAGGGCTTCGTGCCCTCCTCTATAAAAGGTTGGGACCTCTGGGGCGAGCCCAAGAAAATCCATGCATCCTTTCCTCTCTCATCTCCCTCTTCTTCTACATCCTTTTTCGTTCAAAACCCTAGTCATGGGTTTGGCGTTTTTCCTAGAGCAACAGAAGTTGCGGGTCTTCTTGATGTAGTGGGCATACCACGATGACCTAGGGACGATCGGCCCTCGTTCCCCAAGCTCTCGACCTCCCGCTTTGGCCTGCAGCAGGCCTGCACGACCAGCTGAGAGTCGCAGCTCTAGGCGCGCTGGTTTGGCCACCGTGGCTGCAAAGAGGAGGTGCCCTGGGTCCGGCAGAGGTTGACAGAGGAGGGGAGGCGATTTCCGGCCATCTTTGGGTCTTGGAGCAGAGGGGATGAACCCCCCACAGCCTGCAAACGGCGCTGCATGTGCTAGTTCACATAAGGTAGAAGATGGAGTGTCGTTGGACAAAAATGCCCTCCGCGGGCTGAAGGCGAGCGCGACTTAACCAAGGGCATAACGGTCTTTCCGTTATGTTTTCCAAAATGTGGGCAGTGTTGCATGCATGGAGCGACGTGGCGCGCTCTGATTGGTCCAAAAAAAGGTAAATCTTGTTAAATTCGTATCTAATCCACCGTAACTCGGTTTAAAACGAACTTTATATGAATTTTGATCAGAAGAACACAAGGAATCCATTAAAATAGTTTTATAGCCTGAATCTGATCATAGTTTGAAAAGTAGTGTAAATCATCATCTTTAATGAATTAAAGATTAAGAAACCCTATTTTGATATGATTAATGTGTTTAATAGGGTTTAATGGATCTTTAGAGTTGGTGTTAACCTGTTAAATGTAAAAAGGGTACATTATGTTCAAAAAGGAAGAACTTTGCACATGATTAATCTAATTTAGAGTTTATGTGCTTAAATATGCTTGAAATTTGAAAAGGACATAAAGTTATCATCTTTGATGTTTTAATTAAGGAAACACCCTTAGATTTGATGATAGATGGACTTAATTATGTTATTTGGATAATTCAAGCTAATATTAATCTGTTGTTAATAAAAGTGAAAATAGGATCTAAAAAGATGATCTTTTTATATATTTGGCTTAATTTAGGGTTTCGTGCATGATTATGCATTAATGAGCTGGAAAATCCTAATTTAGGTGAATATGTATTTTAATTGGTTTAATTGTTCAAACCCATGAATAAATAGGGATGTGATGATCCTAAGTCAATTTGGGTATAAAAGACTATTAAAATGGATAGTTGAGCAATTAAGGTTCATAAAAATGGAAAAGGATATTTTAGGGTTTGTTAACCTAAAAGGGATAAAGTTTGAGAAATTGATCTAAGAAACCCTAATGAATATTAATGAAACCTTAATGCGGATTAGAAACCCTAGAAAGTGAATCAAAGTCAATAAAGTAGATTCTTGATAAAGTGTGTAATAAATAGAGTACATATTTATTTCAGGAACTATGTGATGATTGAATTACTTGCTTGGATCTGTTGATTGACTTGATTGTATACACATGAAGTATATGTTGAATAATCTGCATGACTCACCAAGTCAGGTATGTGGTTAATGATGAATAACCGCTTTAGTTTTCCAATGGATTCCCGGATGTTTAATCGCATTGAATGCAACTAAACTGTTTGGATGTTCATATTGCAAACTATAATGTGGCTATGACTATCACAAAGGATATATGCCTACAAACTCAGATCCTGGTTCTCTCTGTGGCATTATAGCTAACCTAGTACATGGCTGCCTATGGGTAGGTCCATCAGGTTAGAGAAAGACCTAGTACATGGCTACCTATTGGATAGGTCCATCAGGTCTATGGATGACCTAGTACATGGCTACCTATTGGGTAGGTCCATCAGGTCTATGGATGACTTAGTACATGGCTACCATTGAGGTAGGACCATCAAGTCACATTGAGTTAGATATTGGGCTATCTTCGGGTAGTGCCATGTGACTCTATTACCTAAAAGAGAGGTGATATCCATGTCCACTGCAGGGACAGCCCAGAGTTCGAGAATATGTATGGATTGAGTTGTATGGCTTAAAATGTAATCTTGATTGTTAAATGACTAATTGAATGATTATATTGTTAACTTAGTTGAACATTATTTGTTCCCCCACATACCAGCTTCGGCTGACCGACGTTTTGTTTGTCGACGTTTTAGGTACAAGCTAAAAGGACAAACAGTAAAATGTCATATTGTGAAATACATGAAGTTAAATACAAGGAGGATTAGTTGAAGTAGAATCCTTAAGTGGATACAAGTCTAGAGATCCAAGTTTTCAAAAAGGTATGCAAAATTTTATTTTTCTTACAGCTTTCAGTATAGTATGTTAAAATTTGATAATTATTTTTGGTTAATTACCGAACCTTTGATCCGGAATTTATGGGTGCGACTTCAACCTCTTGGTCTCCCTTAATTGGGGGTTACCGAAAGGTGAGGTCGTAATATTTGGTATCAGAGCATAGGTTCCCCACTTAACCATTAATAATTATTAAATTTTACAAACTCCATAGAACCCAAGGGAGTTATTAGAGGAATATCCGAAAGACGGAGGTGTCTAGAAAAGGATCACGACCGGGGGCTGGAAATATTTTCCTCCGCACCGCTAGTCAGAATACGAGGACTCCCGGATCCGTGTGACTGCATGGCCAAAGTCTTAGGGTATGAATCAAAATAAGATACCTTTAGGACTTCTCATCTTATTCATCCCTTCTCATCACAAAATTCTGATAAGGACCTAAAGGATTAGGGTTTCCTTTCTTCTCCTCACCCTCTTGAGGTATGGGTAAGATTAATAAGGTCTAAGGAATCCTCCATCAAATTAATGAAAAGCATGTAAATAAGATGTCATGGACATAAGCTTAATAGAGTAAACATAAACTAAAGAATAGATACATGCTTAGGTCGTATGACATAAGTTGTCATGTCCTCAGAAGAGACCTGAGGCTAGACCTTCTTGTCAGGAGGATAAGTTAGTCTTGGAGATAGAGATCTCCATTGCAAGTAGAGACCTGGCACATCCTCTGAGGATGATGCTAACCCTAACCCTAAGTGAAGGTTAGAGAGAGATGAGTTGGACCAGGACATGCCTTTGGGATGCCATATGATCCATGGGTGACCTAGCACCTTTGGCAACCCAACCCTGGGAAGGGTCGTGCATGTTAGGGTAAATGATAGCTCCTTAGATGATGATGTTAGTGAAGGACCTTAGAAACCCTATAGGCTTGTGCAAGTAGGGTATAGCTGGCACCTAGGGCACGTCATAGTGCTGAAAGAAGGATGAAACCCTGGATAAGGAATCATGATGGAGCATAAAGGGTTATGGATGATCTTGAGCAAACATAAGTGAACATAGGCTTCATCTAGATAGGGGCATGCTTTCGAGGTTGATCCTACATGAAGAGAGGACCTCTAATGGTGAGGTTGGTTGTAGGGTTATCTCTAGAGAGAGAGCAGGAAACCCAGCAAGAAGGTTGGAATCCTAGACTCCAAAATATGAGGAGAAGTCGGAAGTTGAGGATGATGTGACCTAGGTGAATGATAGCGGTTGCCTCATGCATAATTCCTGGAGGCTGAGGGTATCTTGGTTGTCTTAGAGGAACCAAACCCTAGAGAGAGGATGAGTATGTTGATACTTCTGTACCTATGGTATAGATGAGAAGAAGAGTTCCTTAGACCTAGAAAGGTTTAGTAGCAGGTTATGAGGCCGTGTACCTTGTTGGTTGTCCTTAAGGAGGACCCAACCCTAAGTGTTGCTCGAGTTGAAGGATGACAAGAAGTGCATGTCATGCCTTTTGCATGCTTGGTTTGTAGTTAAGAGATAGAGCATGCAGTTGGACACCTACAAGTGGACCTAGGGTTCCTAGGCCTAAGAGGGGAAGTGGTGTACCAAATGCTCATGATGAGAAGTTGATTTTCTATAGAAGCGAGCATGGTACTCCTCATGTATAGAGGAAAAGGGAAGCTCCTTAAGTTTAAGGTATGTTTGATGAATCCCTCACAATAAAGTTGATGACACGGGAAGGTATGACCTTGATCTAATGTTGAAGAATGAGAACCCAGGTGACCTAGCATGGTACAGTAGGTGATCTGCTTGTGCCTTAATAGCTTGCTAGGGTTAAGCATGTGGATGTAAACCCCGGACCTAAGAGTTTTTGTGACATTGTTGTCAAGAGATAGTTTTCCTCCCATCCTGGGAGAGGGACCCCTTTGGAAGGGTGTATATCAGTTTTGTTGGTTTAAGTAACCTAAAGAGGTCTCATAGGATCTTGAGAAGCTAAGTGAAAAGTACATAGTATGAGAATGAACCTGTAGACCCATAGATATCCATCTCTAATTGCATATGAATGTGTTACCATGGAGGTAATCGGTATGGGGGCTTGACCAGGGTAGGCAGGTTGCCGTGATCCCTATGAAAGGATGGGAGTCAGCCCATGAATGTAGAAAGAGAGATGATGAAGACTTGGGTAAGGTTCTAAGTGAACATGTACTATAATGGTGAATCCTAAGTCTATCCTAGGGTCAGGTAGGGATAAGACCGATGAAAGTAGGAGTTGCCTAATTCCCCAGTTGCACATGACCATAGGGTCAGGAGGTAACAGCTATCATTGTCTGAGGGCCATGGGTTAGGAGATTGATCACCTTCATGAACTCATGGGACCCAAAGGGCAGATGAGTAGGGTACTCTCTTGATGTAGGAGGGAAGAGGGATGACCCCAAAAGAGTCGGTACCCTATAGACCTAGAGGAGATGACCAATGATATAAACCTCAGTAGGTTCAAGACTAGTTTGATATCATGATGTCTGTGATGTAGAGACATATGTGGCACGTTGCAACTTAGATATAAAGGTGTATTGGCAAGGTGGGATGTACCATCTCTACTCTTGGAATAGGAAGAACTCTGTATTTGGACTGCAGCCAAATGCTTATTTCCTCTTGTTATGGGGGTGAGAGATAGGACATTACGCATGCCATACACCAAGGATAAGAGATGATGTAGGTTGGAATGTTGCCACAAGGAATGGGGATAGAGAAGATAACCTACCATGGTAAAGTGAATGATACATGGATGGTTTGCAAACACTAAAAGGAATGAGGTAGTCACCTTATGAGGAAGTTTTTATCATAAGCTATGTAGAAATTACAAGTTATACCAGGTTGAGTTTGATCACCATGATGATGAAATCAGAGAGTGTTCTTAATGAAGATAGACATAGAGTTTGAGGTGAGAGGATAAGTGAAATGCATGGAAGTGTATGTCTTCAACATTACCTAATACCTAAGGATGTGAAGTGGTAGTGGATGCTCTGGTTGAGATACATCTGACTTGTTTAGAAGCTAGAAGAGGTTGTTTGGCCAACCCTAAGTTTGAAAAGGAGAGGCGTTGGATAACAATTAGATGTAACAAGATTCGTTGAAAGGTCAATGGTTGTTTGGTTAGCCAGTCTAGTCCTTGATGCAATGAAAGGATGGTGGTAGAACCTCAGATGCACTTCTTTGGAAAAGAAGGTGATGAAACCCCAACTAGAGTGGTTTAGGGTTTTAGAGGAATCGATCTTGAAGAATCATGACATACATGAATCATGATTGAAGATCACCACATACTGTGGAAAATGGCAATAGCACTTTGGATGCTTAAGAGGAAGTTGCATGTGGTTTATGGCCATGCAAGCTAAGAGGTAAAGGACGAACCCCAGTAACCCAGTGTATCGATATAAAGGACAAAAGAGTCCCTGAGAGGGAATGGGAGCTCAACCCTATGGATGTTGTGCTAGGTCTCCCCTGGACCAAGGAAGGTCGAAATGCAATATGGGTTATGGTAAGTCGCCTTACCTAAATGACATGAGAAAGAAAGAGTTCTGTTAAAGGACAGATCTGGTTGAACTATCCATGAGAGAGATGGTTCAACTACACCATGATGCGAGTTCAAAAGTTTGTGAGTATGACTTAAAGGATCACTTCCATAAGGTGAAAGTAGGTACATGAAGAACTCGATGATAGTACAGTTTATCACCCCTAATTAATGGTTGGTATGATCCAGACTAAAGGGTCTGATGAGGGCATATGTGCTCGTTTTGGGGTGATAGTTAGAGACAGTTTTTGTCCTAAGAAAGATGTGAAGATAACCACCATAGCCAGTATCGGGATTTATAAGAAGCTCTGTAAGGGAGGTTGTGTCGGTCACCACTTCAGTAAGGTGATGTTGGTGAGAAGGACCACATGATGGTTAGAAAAGGACCACATGATGGTTAGAAAAGGGACCACAGTGCGTGTAGATGAAGTCACTTTGATTGTGAAAGGGCTGAAAGGAGCCTAGAGACGATGAGAGTCATGAGCAGATGCAAAGTGGACTGACATACAAGTTACTGTGAAAGAATATGTGAAAATCCGACCCCTCCGAGTTATAGCTAAGAGAGTTGAGTCCCCGATGCATGGGTTCTCTTGATATGGTTTGGTGGAGAAGGTTAAGTTTGACCTTACCCCTCAGGATAAAGTAATGTGTGATGAGTTCCATGTGTCCAGTTTAGAGCACTATGTGAGGTACCCCAACCATGTGTTGAGCAATGAACCTAGTGAGCCCCAAGGGAGGCTGACATGACCTGAGTCACATGTGCAGTTTATAGATGCCAGAGTGAAAGAACTCAGAGAAAAGAATAAGTGATGATAAAGGTTCTTTGGAAGTTCCATGGGTAGGGTAAAGCCACATAGGAGCCAATGATGGACATGGAAAAATCTTGTCCTGAATTGTTTGTTTGCTTGTTTGAATTTTGAGGACAAAATTCCTATAAGAGGGGAAGGATGTTACAACCCCAATTTTGGGTTCAATTGGTGAGAAATATAATTTCTCATATTAAAGATAATTGAACAAATAATGATATGATTTGTTTTGAAGACATGGATTTCGTTTACAATAGCTTTGATGATTGTTTTGTGGGCTTTATTGGCTATTGGGCCCAAATAACAAAGAAAATTCAATTAGTAATGAATAATTGAATATTTGAGAAAAGAATAATGTGGAAACCTCTAGAAGGCAAATCCAAAGAGGATTTCGTGCCTCTTGGGTTCCTTGGGTTCCAAGGAGTCCAAAGTTGTAAAAAGAAAACAATAAGAAAAGAAAAGATTAATTATGTCTTTCTTTATTAAGAAAGAAAATGAAAACAATGTTTAAAATGTGGAAAATGAATGGAAAGAGGTATAAATGAGATTTCTTGGTGAAGTTTCATATCCATGTGGTTGCTAATATTAAAAGAAAGGCTAATGAGGAAAATAAAAGAGAAATAAAGAGAAATCCTCAAAAAGAATTATTTTAATGAGAAATAAATGAGATAATGTGAAATAATGCATAAAGATGCATCTAGAAGGATAATAAGTATCCAATAAAAAGAATTTCGATATAAGGGAGTGTCTTGGGATCCAAGGAGTCCCAATAAAGAGGAAATAAAGAGAAAATACCAAATTTGCAAAATAAAAGATAATATGATACATTATTAATGAATTTGGTGATATTGATAAAAATGAAGTATTTTTCTATTAAAAGAAAATAGATTTTCATGCCAATGAATAAAAAGGGTAAGAATAATGATAATAAGAGAAAGGATTTTAGTTTTTCTAAGTAACCATGAGATAAGGAATATCGAGGAAGAAAAAGGAGAAAGAGAAAATTGCTTCTCTTTAAAGCAATTGACTTCCTACTTGGAAAGGGACTCGTGGACTCGTGGACAACCCACCTAGGGCTTCGTGCCCTCCTCTATAAAAGGTTGGGACCTCTGGGGCGAGCCCAAGAAAATCCATGCATCCTTTCCTCTCTCATCTCCCTCTTCTTCTACATCCTTTTTCATTCAAAACCCTAGTCATGGGTTTGGCGTATTTCCTAGAGCAACAGAAGTTGCGGGTCTTCTTGATGTAGTGGGTGTACCCCGATGACCTAGGGATGATCGACCCTCGTTCCCCAAGCTCTCGACCTCCCACTTTGGCCTACAGCAGGCCTGCACGACCAGCTGAGAGTCGCAGCTCTAGGCGTGCTGGTTTGGCCATCGTGGCTGCAAAGAGGAGGCGCCCTGGGTCCGGCGGAGGTTGACGGAGGAGGGGAGGCAGTTTCCGGCCATCTTCGGGTCTTGGAGCAGAGGGGATGAACCCCCGCACAGCCTGCAAACGGCGTCGCAGGCGCTAGGTCACGCAAGGTAGAAGATGGAGTGTCGTTGGACAAAAATGCCCTCCGCGGGCTGAAGGCGAGCATGACTTAACCAAGGGCATAACGGTCTTTCCGTTATGTTTTCCAAAACGTGGGCAGCGTTGCATGCATGGAGCGATGTGGCGCGCTCTGATTGGTCCAAAAAAAGGTAAATCTTGTTAAATTTGTATCTAATAAACCGTAACTCGGTTTAAAACAAACTTTATATGAATTTTGATCAGAAGAACACAAGGAATCAATTAAAAATAGTTTGATATCCTAAATCTGATCATAGTTCGAAAAGTAGTGTAAATCATCATCTTTAATGAATTAAAGATTAAGAAACCCTATTTTGATATGATTAATGTGTTTAATAGAGTTTAATGGATTTTTAGAGTTGATGTTAACCTGTTAAATGTAAAAAGGGTACATTATGTTCAAAAAGGAAGAACTTTGCACATGATTAATCTAATTTAGAGTTTATGTGCTTAAATATGCTTGAAATTTGAAAAGGACATAAAGTTATCATCTTTGATGTTTTAATTAAGGAAACACCCTTAGATTTGATGATAGATGGACTTAATGATGTTATTTGGATAATTCAAGCTAATATTAACCTGCTGTTAATAAAAGTGAAAATAGGATCTAAAAAGATGATCTTTTTATATATTTGGCTTAATTTAGGGTTTCGTGCATGATTATGCATTAATGAGCTTGAAAACCCTAATTTAGGTGAATATGTATTTTAATTGGTTTAATTGTTCAAACCCATGAATAAATAGGGATGTGATGATCCTAAGTCAATTTGGGTATAAACGACTATTAAATTGGATAGTTGAGCAATTAAGGTTCATAAAAATGGAAAAGGATATTTTAGGGTTTGTTAACCTAAAAGGGATAAAGTTTGAGAAATTGATCTAAGAAACCCTAATGAATATTAATGAAACCTTAATGCGGATTAGAAACCCTAGAAAGTGAATCCAAGTCAATAAAGTAGATTCTTGATAAAGTGTGTAATAAATAGAGTACATATTTATTTCAGGAACTATGTGATGATTGAATTACTTGCTTGGATCTGTTGATTGACTTGATTGTATACACATGAAGTATATGTTGAATAATCTGCATGACTCACCAAGTCAAGTATGTGGTTAATTATGAATAACCGCTTTAGTTTTCCGATGGATTCCCGGATGTTTAATCGCATTGAATGCAACTAAACTGTTTGGATGTTCATATTGCAAACTATAATGTGGCTATGACTATCACAAAGGATATATGCCTACAAACTCAGATCATGGTTCTCTCTGTGGCATTATAGCTAACCTAGTACATGGCTGCCTATGGGTAGGTCCATCAGGTTAGAGAAAGACCTAGTACATGGCTACCTATTGGGTAGGTCCATCAGGTCTATGGATGACCTAGTACATGGCTACCTATTGGGTAGGTCCATCAGGTCTATGGATGACTTAGTACATGGCTACCATTGAGATAGGACCATCAAGTCACATTGAGTTAGATATTGGGCTATCTTCGAGTAGTGTCATGCGACTCTATTACCTAAAAGAGAGGTGATATCCATGTCCACTGCAGGGACAGCCCAGAGTTCAAGAATATGTATGGATTGAGTTGTATGGCTTAACATGTAATCTTGATTATTAAATGACTAATTGAATGATTATATTGTTAACCTAGTTGAACATTATTTGTTTCCCCAACATACCAGCTTCGGCTGACCGAGGTTTTGTTTGTCGGCGTTTTAGGTACAAGCTAAAAGGACAAACAGTAAAACGTCATATTGTGAAATACATGAAGTTAAATACAGGGAGGATTAGTTGAAGTAGAATCCTTAAGTGGATAGAAGTCTAGAGATCCAAGTTTTCAAAAAGGTATGCAAAAATTTATTTTTCTTACAGCTTTCAGTATATTATGTTAAAATTTGATAATTATTTTTAGTTAATTGCCGAACCTTTGATCCAGAATTTATGGGTGCGGCTTCAACCTCTTGGTCTCCCTTAATCGGGGGTTACCGAAAGGTGAGGTCGTAACAGTGATGGTGATGGGGAAATTACTAAAATGTGTTGTTTGGTAACATGTTCATGGTGATAGGGATAGGGATGGGGAAAAGTTTAAAAATGTTGTTACATGGTTATAGGGATAATGGGGGGATTCTTGTAAAAGAAATACCCTACACAAGTGAGAATCATATTTTTTAGAATATTTTTTACATATGTATCTAAATAAGTAGTGGACTTTTGAAAGAAACTTCTTTCACTGTGATTCACCATGCCTTTCCATGGTGACAAAAATAAACCAAATTTCACCATGGATTAACCATGGATTCCTTATCACCATGGCATACAAACAACATTTTTTTGTTTCACCATCATTCCCTATCTGCTTCTGTCCCCATGACAAAGCATGGTGAATCATGGTGAAAAAACTTTCTTTCAAGACTCCACTACTTATTTAGACACATATGCAAAATAGTTCTAATAAATATGAGTATACCTTGTGTAGAATGTTTTTTATAAAGAATTTTCCCCTCCCTGTCCCTATAACTATGTAACGAATAACATTTTTAAAAAATTTCCCCATCCCTATTACTATCACCATGCACATGCTACCAAACAACACATCTAATAATTTTCCCATCACTGTCACTGTCCCCTTCCCCATCACCATCACCGTTCTCACCACCATCAATTTTTTCACCACATACCAAACACAACCTAAATATCATCAACCACTTCCTACAAATCACACTCATAACCCCTGCTCTCCCTATTGCCCATTTTGACTCCTTCAAGCAAATCTCCACCCAACCTACAAGGATGATAATCCCTGACACACACTAGTGCGTATCCTGATTCCAACGTATTGAGATTTTCCATCTGAGTACTATTGTCCACCAGATCCACAGTCATCATGCAGAATCACTATGTGATATATATGGGATCTCCTACAAACTAAAAATAGACAAGGCAATAATTAGTGATTGCCCCTTCTAGATGATAGAAAAATATATTATATGTATGACGTAGAAGGAGGCAATTAAGCACACAACCTAATCTAGGTGACTTATGCGAGGAACAAGCATTGTGAGAGGCCTAAAAAAGAATCAAAGTTTGGTGATTTTCCTTCCTCAGCACACTTCATCTACGGTACCAATATCCATCTACTCATATTCCTCTTCGTTCCCCATGTAAATCTATATGTCTTGGGGTAGCTAAAATCTGCAAAGTTTCTTCTAGCCAACGCAATGTGTGTTAGGGGGCTAAAATACACTTCCACGGTCTGAGACAATTCACTAACACATACCATGGTGTATGATGAAGATTACCAAGTCAGAGTTGAAGACTTTGGGGACTACTTGATGGGCCATGGTGAGAGGTTCGACCGCTTTGAACCCTTGATGCAAGATATGAGCATCTTCCTTGAGCGCATGGAAGAATGACCTCCGCCACAACGTCCACCATAGCCACAAGCTCCTCCACGACAAGGACACCTACTTAAGATTGACGTTCTAGAATTCCATGGCACATGTGACCTTGATGTATTCTATGATTGGGCTCACAATATGGAATCATTATTTTATTGGCACCAACTTGTAGATAATTGTAAGATCTAATAAACAAAAGTCAAACGCCATGGCACCACACTTACTTGGTGGAAGAAGCTATGTACAATGTGTCATGTCAACACTTGGACATACATGAAAGATGATATGGAGTCCTTCTTTGATTCTGTTATTTACAAACAATGGTTATGCCTCAAGATATATGAGTTACAATAGGGATCTAATTTTGTGGATGAGTATACTCAAAAATAAATTCTATGACTTGACTTACAAATCATACGTCACCTTGTATGCTACCACAAAGATCATTATGTTTCATCATGGGCTCAACTTATCTATTGTCGCAACATTGGCTAAATCATTGATTTCTTCTATGAATGATTTTCTTCCTCAAATTTGTCCAATGATTCCAGTGCTATCACGATGATATCCATGAAAAAATCTTCCTCCACAACATCCTCCAACCGAATTCAGTGTTAGCCTACAAGGGGTTTGGGCGTTGCTCCAATCAACACCCTATTAATCCTCTAATGATCATAGCCTCAAAGGCTAATGAAGATGATAAGGAATATGAGGATGTGTCCCTGCAAGTGATCCAAGCAACTATGAGCCACATGATGACACACCTCAACATAATTTGTTCATTGTACATATGTTGCCTATATGATGCTACCGTGACGAACACAACTACACCCTAGTAGTTAGAGGCTCATTTTGCCAACCTGAGGGAGTTGTTGCATGACAACATTCTCATCCAGATCCTGGCTAGGATTTCACACCTCTTGATTAGAGTGTTTCATGATTAATCTTTTATTTATGTTTATCGTTTATTTTATTATTGAGTATTTGTTTTTGTTTAGGGTTTATTATTTATTTATTTTCAATTTTAAGAACTAAAGGTAAGGCCAAGGACTCACTTGTAAATTCTTAATTAATTAATTTTAGTTCTTATTTTAATTTGGTCTTGAAAGAAAATGAGCCAATTATGGCTTTCTACGTGTTATCTATAGAAGCCCATGCTCGGGGGTATTGCCTAGTAGAATTGAATGATATGAATTAGTTTTGTTTGCAACATGTGTTGCATCAAATAGAATATACCAAATAGTCTCTCTTTTTATCCGAATAGAAATTGACTTCTTTTTTGAGTAAGGAATCAACAACGTACACCAAGGGTTTTAACTATCTTGTTAACTTCCACTTGTCATATACCTTCGTTTTCATAGGAATAGGTTCAATGAATTTTGAAAATATGGGAAGAGAGAGATGACAACCTTACTATATAAAAATTGAGGGTGGTTTTTTATGAAGTGTCATATTCTCTCTTGTGGTTTTTTATGAAGTGTCATATTCTCTCTTATAGAAGTAAACATGTAATAAATCTCAAACACCTAAACATAGGCTCTTATGGAAAATTCTCACAATTATAGCACAAGGGTGACTTGATAACCTTACAAATATCCTAAGTGACTCATGTTTCTAGTCGAGGGTGCCTACAAGACAATTTACTTGATTGAGATGAATTCTAGATATATTAGGGGGAGTAGTCGAAAATCCAAATGATCTATTTCCAATTTTTAGCCCTTTCCAACAACTACTTGAGCACCAACTAAAACTAAACTAGGTCCACTAATTTTCTCTAGGGAAAACTAGTAGACGCATAGTTGTTGGGGACATTTGATAAGTAAGTTGTATGAGAACCAAAAGGTGAATATCCAATTGGCGTATGATTTTGTCTAGTATGAGCATAATCATTGGATGAATTTCCCCACAAAAAGTTTTGATGATGCAAAATGTTTTGCAAGATATAACCCTTTGCCGGTTGAATTTCCCCAGTGGGGAATGGAAATTCATCCAATGAGACCTTTTGTCTCATGCATGACAAAAGATAGTTGGTAAGGTAATTTTTTAAAGAGAAAATTTAGTTGACATAGATACAAAAGAGAACCCTATACAATGTGATTGACTTAATTTTATAAAGAAAAATTAGCCAACATACTAAATTAATTTTAGATTTATTTATCCATACTCTTATTGTGTTATGATTCATTCATTATAGTATATTACACGCTTGAGGTCAATTACAATGTATACATACAAGTAAATTAATTTACATCATATATTTACATAAATAAACTATCTTATTTAAAATTTTGAATTTGTGTATGAGTTGTTATAATCTCAAAATCTAGCATTTATTAATATGGAGGTGCTGGGTTGTGTCTGATCATCTAAAATATACTCAATAGAAACACCAAACACAAATCAATAGAATGGTGGAGTCATTATTAAAAAAAATATGGGCCATGTAACATATGAGGTCATTTGTGTAATATGAAAGGATGATTGGAGCGATGAATAACTGGAATATAAGGCAAACCATCACATTACTATCTAGTATGAAAAATATGTGTTTGCTAAACTATAAATAGCTAATAAGTGTTTTTACATCATTATATTAATTAGTTAGTAATATTATAATTATTTGAGGGAGAGGATGCCAACTAAAACCCCATTCTTGAATCTACCCCTGAATCCAATACATGCATATACAACTATGTCCGTAAGTACTAGCTTATGAATTCTTAAATTTCATGATTTGGTTTTGAGATTTTGTGAAGGACAACAATTTGGAGATTTGAATTGCACCGTGTGGATATTTAACTTCATATATTGAACCTATTTGGTCACACAATTATATGACCAATATATCTAAAATGAATATGTATGTGACTTTTATGGCACAATAAAATTCACTAGGGGTGAAATCCCTAGAATTTACCTTATCCAACATAGAATAATCAACATCTGTAAACGGATGAATCTTATCATAGTATAGTTTAGGATCAAACCCAAAGGACAACATATTTAAGAATTTATTAATCAAAGTAATCGAGCAAAAACTATTATTTACCACAAAATTGATGATTGTTGATTATTCTAATTGTAAACAATAAATAGCTAGATTAAAAATTGATTATCAGATGATGAGAACACTAGAGTGAATGGATTTCACCACCTCTGCCTATCATTCATTCTCTCACTACATCCTATTAATCATTAATCATATATATGTTGAGGCCATGGAAAATCCCCCTTTCTGTGTAAATATTAAAATCCGGATAGATATCACTCTAAGCTCGATGTCGCGTTACGTAGAGATCATACATTTATTGTCTCAAAAAACACCTATCCAAAATTCTCATCAAGGGTTTAACAAGAATCTAATAGGTATCCAAAATCACAGGTCGAAGCTCTCTACACCTGGGGTCATGATAAACATGTAAACATGTTGATCAGATAAGCAAACATGCATAAAACAATCACTACTACATAAAAGCCTTTTAGCATCGGTTATTTAATCTCTTTCGTGTCAGTTTCAAAGCGACACCCAAGTGGGCGCCACTAAAGGGGACACCTTCGGCGTCGGTTCCCAACCGACGTCAAAACATTTTCTGCCACCGAAAACGCACCAGCAAAGGGACTATAGGCATCGGTTGTTTAGTAAAAACCGACGCCCAAACTCTTCCCGCCACCAAAAATGCACCAGCAAAGGGACTATAGGCGTCAGTTGTTTACTAAACAACCGACGCCAAAACTCTTCTGGCCACCAAAAACACACCAGCAAAGGGATTATAGGCGTCGGTTTTCTAAAAAAACTGACGTCACATATGATGAAAAGACGTCGGTTTTTAACAGTAACCGACGTCATATCCCCTGACAACACGGTCAAATAGACGTCGATTTTAAGTGAAAAACCGCCGTAGTATGTCTTTGGTGTCGGTTTTCTTCAAATAACTGACGCCTATGTTATGATTTTTTTTCTAATCAGTTTGCAGGCATGTTGTGGCTGGTCGCAGGATGTAGAAACCTACAGTTCAGTGGAACTAAACTGTAGGTTTATGACATCCATTGATATCAGCCAACAACAGGCCACAAACCTGCAAAATTAACATGATGGACAATATTATATATATGTGATTCACACTCATGTATAAGAACATTTAATTCATATTATTTTTTCATCACACGCATGTAGAAACCAGTAGCAACCTGCAGTTCTATTTATTTCATCTCTTTTCACATTCAGACACATGTAGAAACATTCATGTATTGCTGATTTTCACACACATATGACAATTCATAAAAATTCATTCACATTCACACAAAATTAATTATGAGAACAAAGTTATTCTTTATTCATCATTGTCATCATTATCAACAAAATTATATTTAAAAATTCCCACTCTTTGCAGGGCTTTTGCCCAATCTTCTCTTACAACATCTAATTCATCTCTCGTATAGGGAGCATGTACATCGAAACGCTTTGCACCTATGTTGAAGTCCTCAGTTTTAAAGACCTACAAAGAGAATGATGTATATACATAATTATAATAATATATAATAAGATTCATATATTTCATATTATCTAATGAGACTATGTATAATACATGTTGTATGTTATCGATTTCCAATACGGCATGTTTGATGATTAGGTCCATAAATCGCATCACATAGTAGGCACATGCCCAACTGTTGTCTTGTGTAGCACACTATAAATTGAAACATACAAAATATTTAAAAATACAAATAAGCACAGTTCACATAAATAATATATACATTGGAGTCAGGAAATTACTTTCACATTCTCCCAAATGAGTATCAGATTTTTTTTCCTGGGGACCTTTCCTCCAGCTTTTTTGTACTCTTGTAAAGCCCTATATATGTTAATGTAACACATTAAATTGCATAATTAAATAGTAATGCAGTAACATATGTTAACAGATTTAAAAACATAAAATATTTCTCACAAGAATAATGGCCTTTTAATTGCATGTCTATATAATACATCCAACTCACTCCCCACATGATCTAGATAATAGACGGTGAATGTCTTGGGGACAATAACTAATAACTCCCAATGCTTAGCACTACAGGTAAGAAAGTAGAAAATTAATAACTCAATATCCGCAATAAAAATGTAATTTGCTAAGTCCAAATTACAAGCAAAGTAAACTTACTCGACATTGAATGGAGCTATTATCACCGTCTTATTATTTTTACCAAAATATTCAAAAGCATCACAGCAGTATGAAGTAACTGAATACGGGTTTGTATATACAAGACTAATCAAAGATGGAACTAAAAATCCCACATGGGAAAACTCAAAATATGTACATGTCTTGTGTAAGTGGCTGCAAAACATGTATTACGTATGCATTAATATATAAGAAACCAGATTGCCGTATATAAAACAAGGTATATAGATGTATAAACTAGATTTCCGTATGCATTAATCTCACCATATCCACAACTCTATCATAGATGTGTTCAGCCATTCATAACTAAACAACTCCAAAATATCTTATATAAATATGTTGTTTCTGAATGTTTGACCTGCATTAATACGTATGCAAAACTTCTATTATGTATGCATTAATACGTATGCTAAACTTGTATAAATAGATTGTTATCATATGATTTACCTGCAGCATTCTCCGGAATAGTAACATTTATAGGTCAATTTGGATTATGTTTGTCGATCCATACAGCCACACTCCTACAATTAGGACCTATCGAGGCGTGTAGGTCCCCTGGAAGCCAACTTGGTAGTCGAGGAGGTGGAGGCCGAGATGTAGTGGGTCTCGTCTTTTTGACATGTATATATAATTTTATATCAATTGACTAATATATATATATACACACTAACAAATTAAAGTAATGAAAATTTATCATACAATATCAGTATAGAGGACATCCGCTTCGGGCCACAGTATCACTCCGCCTACTGCCTCACCAAGTGTTTCAGCATCTGGGTGTGCATGAGGCAGTGCAAGATTCGTCCAGCCAGGGAGTACATGTATCGGGCTCACACGTATCATGACATCTGGTACTGGACTCCCATGAAACATGCACCCTTTAAGGGGTGGGTAAGCTGATGCCTCTGCAATGATATATCCTTCACTTTTTAGTCGGCATGGCTTCAACCCCTACAAATTTACGTAAAGAATGTTATATGCATATATACACAAACATATCATCTTGAACAGACTAGCTATTATATATGCCATAAAAATACTTACAGAGGACATGCTAGGTTGTAGGTCTATAATATTACTCCCAACCTCTACAGTACGAGCAGTAGGAGAAGAGAGGTTCGCCACAGGTATTGTCTGAGTGGTAGTCTGAGATGCCTGCCACTTGTTAATTGTTTCATGGAGTCTTTTATCAATTACTTCCTCGACTCTCCTATCAATTAAGGAATCTACCTATACATGGATAAAAGAAATGCTAGTTTCTGATTATTGAATTCCCTTTCGCAATAACGTTCTAAAATAAGAATAAGTTACCTCAGCTTGTGAAAGTCCCGCTTTTGGGACAGGTTTGCGCGGGGATGGCCCAAAGAACGCTTTGATACCCACACCAGTGCATGCACCCCTTACACGTCTAGGATGCTCTAGGTTACCCAGAGCAACTATAAGTTCATCCCTTATGCCATGAGGGATGAAATTTCCTTCCTTCCTCTGCTCGTGCAGCTCCCGCTAATCACCATCAACAAAAATTTGTACATAAACATAACAATAATCAATATCGATAGATTTCTCTAAGAGTTGATTTTTATCATTTTTGCATCCGCCTCAACGGTTGCGGGCTTCGGTATCTCTCCCTTCTTGTTTTGCCTCCCAGCTATCCACATAGCATGGCGAGGCAGAGGTGCGGGAGCAGCAGTAGAGGACTCTGCAATCTCCTGAGTAGTAGTAGGCTGAGTAGACTCAGCATGTAGTCTTTGGCGAACGCCTACATATCCTCTTGGACCCATTGTGTGGTCGTGCACATTCAGTGCACGCCTTGCTCGTTGAGCATCGCTGATAGCTTAGTTAGTTAGCACATTGATTTGGTTAGTAACACTAAAGGTTAATCTTGAATACGTGAATACATAAAAACGTATATTAATTAAATTGGGAGTGGCGCTTAATACCTTGAATTCATCTGTTTTTATTTGGGTAACAAACTCCTCCCAGTCTTTGGGGTCCAAGTAGTTCCATTGTTGTGTGGCTTCCTTCTTCCTATATTTATTTTTCAAAGAGAATACAAATAAAAATTATTAGTGTAGAGTTAGTGAAATACTGATCAATGTCTAGAATTGGAATCAATCAGGAACCTATTCTCAGCATCGCGTATGTAATCTCGGGTGAGATTGGTCCTATAGTTCCTTAGGACCCTCCCACAATGTTGCATCACACATTTACGATGCAGCTTTTCATCCAGATCAAATATGCTCTGCAAATTAAATAGAATTGCTATTAACTAGTATCCAAAAAATTAGTAATCTACACAAATAGAATTATAAATAATAATAACTCACGCATAGTTCCTTCCATATGTGGTCTTTCTTCCCCTTAGGAACTTTATGCCATGATTCTAGGATAGGACTGCAATGGCTGCGAGTAAGAACCCCAAGATATGAAACAAATGAGTTGCGGTTCACTCCATATGGATTTCCTGCCTGATCGAAATCCACAGCCAATTTGGGTCCATTGCCCCTTTGATGTATTAACTTGTTCATCATTGTGATGCCCCTCACTTTCTCAATTTTCTTTTGTTGCTCATCAAGTGTTGTAACAACTTCAGGGGGTACACCACCAGCCTAAAATTTGATTAAAAAAACACACTTACATGATATAATTATAAATAAATATATAGATAGAAACCTCAGGGATATATTCATTATTAAAATTAACTAACATTATCAGGCGGCGCAATCAAGTCCTCACCCTCATGGTGATCATCAACACAGTCATCATGGGAATGCTCAGCCATCTGAAAGTTCACATTCAAATTATAAATTTCACATTGTAAAGTAACACTAATTGTAAAGTTCACATTGTAAAGTACACATTCACATTGTAAAGTAATTCACATTGTAAAGTTCACATTCACATTGTAAAGTAATTCGCATTGTAAAGTCCACATTCACATTGTAAAGTTCACATTTAGAAAAATAAAACATAATAAAAATATAAACATCCATGCCTCTAATATTGTGATCTTTTATCAACTAACAATCCTTCATTATGATCCCCGCGAACATACAAGTCATTGCGATCCCCAGCTTCAATGTTTGGTGGTGTTGGAAACCCAACTGAGAATGGACTGGAGTCATCATACTTATCATAGTACTCTTCTTCATATATATGATCTTCAATGAACTGTCTTTTACCATGAAGAACAACCGATCATTTATCATTTGCAGGATCATCGATATAAAATACTTGTTTCGCCTGTGATTCCAATATGAATGGTTCACCCTTCTCGCCAATCTTTTCAAAGTTCACTAACGTGAAACCTAATTCATCCACTATAACTCCTTTGTTGTTGTCAACCCAATTACATTTAAAGAGCAGAATTCTGAAATCTACATAGTCAAACTCCCATATGTCTTCAATGACACTATAATATGACATTTTAGCTTCACGAGGACTTTTATCCTTTGCACTTGCAAAAAACAATGAAGACGCTTGAATGGTGACCCCGCTGTTTTGGACAACACTCTTATCATCTTGACGCTTTGTGTAATATGAGAAACCATTTATGTCAAACCATTCATAAGACATAACATTCAATTTTAGTTTAAAGGTGAGGCATTTGATGGTTTTAGTAAGATTATCTGGTGTTTGAGATAGTTGATGTAAGACTTTATCTTCAAACCACTTTATAAATGTCTTATTATGCTCTCTAGCAAGCCACATTGAATTGGATCAACGATATTGTCTCTTGATGAAATTGGTATGTTCCTCGATATAAACAATCACTTCGTCGATGTTGTGTAAAATATACAAGTGACCTTGCTCCAACTACTCAGGGCTGATTACTTTCACCCGTGATCCCAAAACTCCTTTGCCAAAATGCTCCTCAATATTCTTGTCATTCACGGGAGTGTCATTACCACTTAGAAAGTCATTGCAAAAATCCATAACCTCTCTCGCCACATAACCCTCAATAATACTCCCTTCAGGCCAATAACGGTTTCGAACATCACCTTTAAAAATGCTCATGTATCGTTTAAAGGGATACATCCAATGCAAGAAAACTGGTCCCAACATTTTCACTTCCCTAGTCAAGTGGACAACAAGATGCACCATGATATCAAATAACGAAGGAGGAAAATACATCTCAAGCTGACATAGGGTAACAACCACTTCTCTTTGCAATTGGTCAAGAGTATCAGGGGCAATAACTTTGCTGCACATATTGTTGAAAAAGAAACAAAGTCTGGTGATTGCAAACTGTACATGCTTCGGCAATATAGATCGAATTGCCACTGGCAATATTTGTTGCATTAGAGTGTGACAATTATGAGATTTAAGACCTATCAACTTCAGATCTTTCATTGATACCAATGTACGGATGTTGGATGAGTAACCTTGTGGCACCTTAACATTTACCAAGCATTCACAAAATGCTTTCTTCTCCTTTCTAGACAACGTGTAACAAGCTGGAGGAAAGTATGTTCTCCGATCGCTATTAACTACTTATGTTAATTCTGTCCTTATTCCCATTTCATGTAGGTTCATTCTAGATTTTATCCCATCTTTAGTCTTACCTGGTATATTCAACAGAGTACCGATGATGCTATCACATACATTTTTCTCAACGTGCATGACATTGATACAATGCCTGACTGTCAAAGAACTCCAATAAGGAAGATCCCAAAATATTGAATTCTTCTTGAATAAAGACTTGTCACTCCTTGTGGCCATCGTACATTGTGATCTCTTACCAAATTCATTGGCGATGTCTTTCACTCTTTCATAAACATCCTCCCCTGATATAGGTTTAGGTGCACTACGTTCCTCATTCCGTCCATTGAATGCTTTGCGCAACCTACAATACAGATGAAATTTTGGAAGAAACTTTCGATGAGCAAGATATACAATCTTGCCGCCGTATTTTAGTCGTATTGAATCAGTATTCTCTTCACATATAGGACACACTTTAGATCCTTTGACACTATATACAGACAAATTCCCATATGCTGGAAAGTCATTCACAGTGTAAAACAACATAGCGTGCAAACAAAATGTCTCTCTTCGTGAAGCATCATAGGTCATCACACCTTCACCCCAGAACTTCTTCAAGTCATCAATCATAGGTTCAAGATAAACGTCGAAATCATTTCTAGGTTGTTTAGGGCCCGATATCAAAGACGGCAGCATAACATACTTATTTTTCATACACAACCAGGGAGGAAGATTGTATATAATAAGCATAACTGGCCAAGTGCTATGTTGGCTGCTCAATGTCCCGTACAGATTCATCCCATCTGTATAAAGCCCAAGTCTTAGATTCCTGACCTCTTCACCGAATTTAGGGTACAATAAATCAATCTTCTTCCACTGTGGGGAATCAAACGCATGTCATAGGATCCCATCATTATTTTTCTTAACATCTGCATGCCACCTCAAATTCTTCGCATCTATAGGATTGGCAAACAAGCATTGAAACCGTGGTATTATAGGTAGATACCACATCACCTTGGCGGGAGAACCAATTTTGGACTCCCCCGAAGTCGTCAATTTATACCTCGACGCACCACATTTCGGAAAATCTTTCAAATCCACAGTCCTTTTGAAATAATACATAATCATTCTTGCATGCGTGTATTTTCTTGGCCTCCATTCCCATTGGGCACAACAATTTCTTTAACCGATATGTTGAGATCGGCAGCTCGTTTCCTTCAAGAAGAATTTCTGTCAACAAAGACAACAATGACGTGAAGTTTTTGTCGCTCCATCGATTGTTAGCTTTCAGTTTATACAATCTCAACACAGTGCTAAGCTTCGTAAACTTACAACCCGTGTATAACGGTATCTCAGCATCATGCACAATGTTTCTAAACATGGGAGGTGGATCAGTTTTGGTGTGCTCTACCCCACAACTATCCAGCATCGCATCAACGATGTCTACTGGAACTGATTCATTCATATCTACGTCATCGAAGGCAATTTCTTCTTCGACACAAGCACTGCTATCGACATCCACTGGTTTTGGGTTTGAAATCTCTCCATGCCAGTGCCATTCTGTATAGCCTTGTACAATCCCGTTGCACATGACATGACTTCTAATTTCGTTACCAGTACTGACTTTTAAGTTGTTACTGTAATGCCTACATGAACAGTAGAACCTATCTCCAGGTTGTTTCCTATGTTCCTCGGCAAATCTAATAAACCGATCAAGACCAGAAATAAACTCTGGGGTGCAGCGATTGCGAATGGACATCCATGATCTATCCATTCTATGATCAAAGAGAAAATAAGTATATATTACAACAAGATTAGGGTCTAGGGTAAACAGATTAGAGTTTATGGTTAAAACTTTAGGGTTTATACATGTGATGTCATTCTTATATATAATAAATGTGTACCACCTATCCCATTCTGAAACACCTAATCTCACTAGTAAGTGTATAATGTGTATTGGGTTTTCAAGAAAATTTCGGCAGCATTTCCCCGCTATTCTCCAAGTACATATGTACTTAGAGAACAAATGGGGAAATGCTACCGGAATTTTCTTGAAAACCAAATACACATTATACACTTACATCCTAAGTGAGATTAGGTGTTCAAGAACAATCCCAAACTGGGGACTATCTAAGATTTACTCCTAATGAGTAAATCTTGGACGGGTTTCTAGGCCAACATAATATAACACCAGTCTCTTGTTCACAACCTCATTCAACACACAATTTTCTTATAAAAACACTTGTGGACAGCCATAACAACATATCAATGCTTCCTAAATTAATGTAAATATAGATTCATACATTCTTCTTTGAAAGAGATTACTTATAATGTAAATTGTCTCATCTTTGAACTAAAATCTAATGCATGAAAGGTAGAAAAGCAACAAAAAGATCTCATGTTTCAGCATTAAAAGAGTAAAGAGCAGAAAACTTTCAACATTTATATGTCATGTCCCCTAATACCCACTTCATCTACTTAGGATCCATACCTAGTTCACTCTGTCACACCATAGAATGTTATTTTCTAGGGATACAAACAGTAGGCAAGAAGATATGCTAATTATGTTCCTCCAATTATTGTGGCAGATAAGCTTGCATTTTAGTAGGTAAGACTTTCGGGATCACTCTAATTGAGGAAGACAAGTCCCTAAGAAGGGACTGAATCTATCGGTTCCAGGTTGTTGTTTTGTAACGAGATGAATCAAAAATCAAGCAAAGCAAACAGCAGGAGCAGGGTGAAGGTTCCAAAGTAACTTGTTCCTCACCTTTCGACAAGCAGAATGGCCAGGCGGACAAGCTTCTCTCCACCTTGCAAAAGTTGAAGATCCTTCACAGGTCCAGTGGCTCAACCCAAGTTGCCTCTTGTCCCTTGACTAACCGTCGGCACCGCAGCTACTGGTGAGTGGTAATGGCGCCGAGGTGGGCGGCGAGCAGAGAGGGCGGTGAGTAGAGAGGTACCACACGCAGCTACTGGTGGCGCCAAGGTGGGTGGTGAACAAAGAGGGTGGGTGATCGAGCTAGGGCGGCGGTCGGCCTAGAGCGCAGCGACCGGAGGACCAGCAAACGACAACGGTGGAGGTGAGCGGCGGCACAAGAGTGGTGAGTAGAGGAATCGTCGTCGGAGCTTAAACCCTCAAAATCGAGATGAATGAAACAGAGAAAGGGGAAGAGTCGGGCTCGCGCGGGTGCTATTAAGTTAACATTAGGTGTCGGTTATTAAATAAAACTGACACATAAAACTAAAGGTGTCGGTTCTACAAAAAAACCGACACTTATTCTCAATGATAGTCATCAGTTTTAACTAGAAAAAAAACCGACGTCTATCTACATATGTCGATTAAAAAATTGTTCTCGATTAATAACCATAGTCGTCGGTTTATATCAAAAACCGACGCTCAAAGGGTGTGAAAAATTTCCCGCAGACAGTGCGGGAAAACCCATAAGCATCGGTCACTGTTGTAAAACTGACGACCAAAATGTGGCCAATTTTTGTCTCGTGAATAACCTTTAGTCATCGGTTTATTAGTTAATAATCGACGCCATATGTTAAATTTTGGAGGTAATTTTTTTCACTGGAAATTTTGGATTTGGCGGTTAATTTTAGGCATCGGTTTGTTATTAAGGAACCGACACTGAATAAAAGCGATACTCGTATCTGGTCGCCCTTCACAGATTGATGTCGGTTTATTTTATAAATTGACGCTTTATTGTTTAGGTGTCGGTATATTTATACAATCGACGCCTTTAAAAGTGACGTTATAAGCCATTTCTTTAGTAGTGAATTGATTCTAAATAGGTAATGGTTCATAGAATAACATATGCAATAATAAGAAAAAAAATCGATTAGCAGGGCTACTCCTTGCACCCTATCGAGGGGAATAATCACTCATAGTAGTATATACAAAATAGCATGGAAGAAGATAGAAGAAGTCATTGTCACAGAAAAAGAGGAAATCACATACGTGGTGTATAGAATGATTTTTCAAACTCTAAAATAAGGGCATCGAATGAACAATAAGACACCTTTTGGACATCATCAGAGATGAACATGAAGTTGATGATCTCTCTTGCTTTCAAGCTAAATATACTACCATGGATTTAAGTAGGGGTGATGGATTGATGGCAGAGTGGAGAAATTGGTTCTGATTTCCTATAAGGTAAGAATTGTGGAGATTTGGTGGGGGCTTGAATGTTCTCGACCAGTTATTGAGGAATGCATCCGATGGGAGGGTTTGACAAAGACCGGAGTTAGATGCAATGGAGTCAAAATTGTTGGGAAATTGGGGCGAAAGATAAGGCGGAAAAAACAAAAATTTAAAGTTGATTCCCTAATCAACAAGATCACGTCAACAATGATGTATCTAGGAAGGAAGATTTGTAAGGCTATGCCTGGTCTAGGAGCAAATCCAACGACAATTCCTTTGCAGTTGCGTGCACCTTTCTTCAGGTTGCACCGTGCTTCTTCTTTAGGCAGCACTCGAGCAGCCGTTATTAATGTCCTCCTAGTGTAACACCACAAATGGTGGTTGATGTTGTCCTCCTAGCGGCAGGCAATGGCTTCTTGCCTCTAGAGTAGTCCACACGGACCACCGAGAACTCCATGTTGTGCTACCAAAACCAACTGGAAGGATTATCCCTTTAAGTGTCAGTGTACTAGCACCAACATGCTCTCCCACAATTGTCTCTCCCTTATTATCCCTCCCCTTTATGGGTAGGACTTGCTTGGGATCTCTATTAGTTACCACAACCAGATAGGACAATATTTTCAGAGTTTGTTGATGTGTTTAGGAAGCCCACAATACCCCTCTATTTATAGGAGAGGCTAGGGTCAGGGTTTCCAATTGGTTTGGGAGTCAAATAGAAAGAATTTATAAATTCTCTAATAACTACAAATGGTGAATTGGTAGGTTCATTATCCTATTGGTAGGTTCATAGGTGAATTGGTTGGTTCATCTCTTGAATCATTCGATTCATGTACTTTCCTCTTTAGAATCAAGTTGGCATTCAATATTCGATTAATGCAAAACATGATGTCAGCATCAAATCCTTGATCAATTGAATTGATCATTGAATCGAACAACCAAGACGAATCGGTCGATTTGCATCGTGAAACGGTAGTTCCACAAAATGAAAAATTGTCATTTCACATGTTTAGTTTAGGCAAATATTCAGTCAATTGAGTTTCCAATTGATCCAACTGATTGATTTAACGCTTGAACTGGACGGTTCAAGGTCCAATCAGTCAACTTTGAATCTCAGTTGTTTAATTGAATACCTAAACACTTTTAGTAATCAAAATAAAAAATCATTCATGAATAAACTCATATTCTAAGTGCATCCTATGCATGTGACCCTATAGGTCCAAATTACATTGGTAGTGAATGTCCATAACCAACTTATGACTTCACAAGCAATGAGCAGTATCCAACAACATGTCATTGCTACCCAAGTGATTTAGAAAGTTGAAGAACAACTTCAACCTACAATTTGTGATTAGTGTAATCATGATCGTATAGTTCCTTTGTCTCTGATATTCATATTGAACTCGAGGCATGGAATCGTCATCCTCTTCGATGTTCAATCCATGTTCCTTGAACTAGAATAGGCTATTTGAGATGCATGTGAGTTCATATATTACATATTGAATCACATTAGTATGGTCATGCATTTCTCAGTCTCGCTTATTAATAGGCCTAGAAATCAATCTCCTGAAGGAGGGAGAAATCCCATCTACATCACTCATAGACCACTAGTTAGTTCTTATTAAGGATATCGAAGCTTGGGACCAGGAAATTAAGAAGGAAGCTAGTATGTGGATACTTGTCCTAGTATCTAATACCAGAAGTAAAAATAGAAATAAATAAAACTTATAGAGGGTGGAGAGTGCGGGGGAAGCACAAAGAAATTGTAGTGTGAAGAATTACGCTTACAATCACTACTATCTGAAACACCACGGTTAGGCACGGTGGAGGCACGACAGAGTACGGCAGAGCACAAGTAACAATGAACACAAACTATTATAGCTTTATTGATGGATGGCGATTATAATATATGGAAGAAGAGAGGTTACATAAGGGAAGAACGCATGAAAGAAGACTACAAGGGAGGTAGTCTACTACAAGTAACTACTAAGGAAGAAGGGAGAGCTATAGGAGGTGGTATATGGGAGTTACAAGGCACAAGTGTTGTATGCACAAAATTGCTTAAACTAGCTTGCATTCCCTTGTGGACTTGGGGGTAAAGCGTCAGGTATTTTAGATTTATAGCGTCAGTTATTGACTGACGCCTAAGTGAGCGACGCTAAAAACAAGCACATTTTTTGTCGGTCAACTTAACCGATGGTGTTGCTTTCATCATCGGCTAGTAGTTGCAGTCGAACTGACTACATAAAATGCAGCAACTACCAAAATACTAGTTTCTCTAGCACCTATCGTGGCGGTTATGCAACAGCACCGACAATGGTTAGTCTATACCATGTCGGTTGTGATAAAGAAAACCCGTCAGAGAATATGTTTATCAGTATTGAATAGTGTAAAAACGAAGTATTTTTTATCGGTTGTTGTCATTTCCCCGACGTAAAATGTTATGTAGTCGGTTTTCCTAAATCACCAATGAGAAATGTATATGTTTATTTTTTTACAGCATGTCTACAGACATGTTGTCCATGCCTACAAATACCTGTCTGGAGCCAATGTCCTTCAGAATTAAAAGTTTTGAAGAACAACAGACTCTTTACAAGCATCACAGCTTAACAACAGCTGGAAAACATGCAAGAAAAACAATCATATATACAATACACGCACAAACATGCCAACATATTTAAACATTTTTTGAAATACACATCACAGTCCACATTTCAGTCAACTCTTCCAAAAATCTAACATATGGCATTTCTTTAATTCGCATTTCAGATGCACTTCTTTAATTCACATTTTGAATAAACATCACAGTCAAACTTTTCTAAAAATCTAACATAATTGCAATAGACTTACATAATATTGTAGGTAGCAAAAAGATGTCTAATTCTATTACATAATTATAGTAGACCTTACATAATATTACAAAAAACCTTAATGCAGGGGGTTGTATGAGCCAAGGACATTATTCAAATATCTAATAGATATACTTCGGAATATAGTCATCTCATATGATGGTATTATCAGATACATGTGCAACAATTCTATTATGCAGTTGAATATGCTACAGATGTTGCATCTATGTGAAGAACTGTGAATCTTCTTGAACATTATTCAACATGATGCATAGTTATGCACATAGATGCAACATCTGCAGCATATTTAAACTGCATAATAGAATTGATGCACATGTGTCTGACAGAACCATCATAAGAGATGACTATATGTGAAGTATAGCCATTACATCTTTGAACAGTTTCCCTAGCTCATACAACCCCCTACAGAAGTCATTGTACTCTTCCAATAAGACCACAATGTCTTCTTTGGTGTCCTCTTTATGAGTAACATATGTGGCCTCTTCGGTAATTTTTAAAATACCAACTAATATCACTCGTCATACCATTGTAGTCCAATGTTTATTGTAGGACCGTCTTGTCTTCCTTTAGATGATGAAGTAGCACATGTCTTTTTCTTCCACTTTAGAATGGGTGTTACATGCTCAAAACCAAGCAGCGGTCCAATATTTATGGTAGGATATGATGATTATTGGTCCTTTCACTTCTCTAAGGAATCATCTTCTGACTCCTCTGAGGAATCGTCGGCCCATAGAAAGTTAGGTGGCCATTTATCTCCAAAACAAAACTAGTAATCTCACATATACTCCACATATTCATCATCGGTATAGAACAAACTGCAGTAGTAGCTAGCACTTGAGGTGATAGTAGTATGGAGATAATGTGATGGTGTAATAGAGCATTGGCTTAAGAGTTTGATGATGGAGCACGACATCGACATCTACAAAATAAAATGTTTAACATAATAAATTATAAACAAGTTTGAACACATTATAATAATAATTTCATCATCATCATCATCATTGCTTTTTCTAAACAAGAGTTCCAGAATAAAAAGTTCCAAAGTTTCAGATATTGTAGCTAAAGATTGAGGGGAAAAGACGTGCACGCAATCACCATCAAAACCAACAGCAAAAGGTACACAAATCCGTGGATTAATTTTCACCATCATCATCATCACCACCACCACCACCATCATCATCAGCATCATGGTGATGATGATGATAGATGATAATGACAATGATCATGGTGATGATGATCTATGATGATGATGATGATGGTGGTGGTGGTGGTGGTGGTGGTGGTGATGGTGATGGTGATGGTGATGGTGATGGTGATGGTGATGGTGATGGTGATGGTGATGGTGATGGTGATGGTGATGGTGATGGTGATGGTGATGGTGATGGTGATGGTGATGGTGATGGTGATGGTGATGGTGATGGTGATGGTGATGGTGATGGTGATGGTGATGGTGATGGTGATGGTGATGATGATTGTTGACCATGATGATTGATGATCATGATGGTGTATTGATGGTGATGATTATGATCATGATGATGATGATGATGATGTGTTGATGGTGATGATGCAATCACCATCATCAATCATCATCATCACCATCACCATCACCATCACCATCACCATCACCATCACCATCATAAACATCATCATCTATCATCACACCATCACCATCATCATGGTGATGATGATGATGATGATGATGATGATGATGATGATCATGGTGATGATGATTGATGATGATGATGATGGTGATGATCAATGAATATGATCAATGATGATGATGATGATGGTGTATTGATGGTGTATTGATGGTGATGATGATGATGATGATGATGATGATGATGATGATGATGATGATGATGATGATGATGATGATGATGATGATGATGATGATGATGATGATGATGATGATGATGATGATGATGATGATGATGATGATGATGATGATGATGATGATGATGATGATGATGATGATGATGATGATGATGATGATGGTGGTGGTGGTGGTGGTGGTGGTGGTGGTGGTGGTGGTGGTGTATTGATGATGATGATGATGATCAAATCATCATAATCAATCATCAATACACCACCATCATCATCATCACCATCACCACCATTGCCATCACCATCACCATCACCATCACCATCACCATCACCATCACCATCACCATCACCATCACCATCACCATCACCATCACCATCACCATCACCATCACCATCACCATCACCATCACCATCACCATCACCATCACCATCACCATCACCGTCATCATCACCATCACCGTCAGTATCACCGTCGTCATCACCATCATCATCACCATCATCATCAATCATCATCACCATCATCATCAATCATAATCACCATCACCATCATCATCATCACTATCACCATCACCATCATCATCGTCATCATCATCGTCATCAATCATTATCACCATCACCATCATCATGGTGATGATGATGATGATAGATGATGATGATGGAGATGGTGATGACGGTGATGATGATGATTTTGATGGTGACGGTGATGATGTTGTGTCATCATCATCACCATTATTATTGGTGATCTGATGGTGATGATCAATGATGTTGTTGATGATGATGGTGTATTGATGATGATGATGATGATGATGATGATGATGATGATGATGATGATGATGATGATGATGATGATGATGATGATGATGATTTATGATGATGATGATGATGATGATTGATGGTGGTGATTGCATCATCATCATCACCATCATGATTGGTGATCTGATGATGATGATGATGATGATGATGATGATGATTGATGATGATGATGATGATTATCATGGTGTATTGATGATGATGTTCTAATCATAGATTGAACCCTAAGCACTCATTTATTAAGACTAAGAAAACAATTTCAATAAAAAATGGAATTAATAAAAAATACATATAAGTGGTCCAAGGCATCAAGATACAAGAATACAAGATTCTCAATAGAAAATGATGATGAAAACATTTCAAATATGAACAAGAAATATAGGGTGGAGGAGGAAGAGGAGGAAAGCAAACCTGAGGAGGAGATAAAACCTACAGTGACCAAGGAGGAAGAGGAGACTACTAGGGTGAGGAGCAGTAGTCTGGGGGTAGCAGCAGAGGAGGCAGCGTGGGGGCAACAGTAGCTCAACACTGTAGTAGCTCGGTGGTAGTAGTAGCTCAAAGGCGAGCAGCAGCAACAATGGAGGCTAATTGGCAGTGTCAGTGTCTTGGTGGAGGAGAGTCGATGACTGTGGCAGTGAAGGTGGGACATGACCAGGAGGAGGAGCAGTGGCAGAGAGGAGGCAGCAGCGGAGAGGAGGCAACAATGAGGAGGAGTTGGAGGTGGAGAGGATGAGGAAGGAGCAGTGGGGGAGAGGAGGTAGCGAGGAGGAGATGGAGGCGGAGGAGCAATCAGTCGTGTAAGGAGGAGCCGAACACAAAGAAGTTGGAGATGGAGCAGTAAGAGAAGAATCGTCAGAGCAGGTTTCTAGAGAAATGTGGGGTAGGGTAATGAGGAGGGTAAGGGTTTCACATGGTTAAGTAAGCTATACACTGTCGGTTTGTTATAAAAAAATCAAAACCAAAGGTAAATTTATTTCCCACAGGCCAAATGGCGTGTGCATATATTTCTCCTGGCGGTTGCACTGACAAAAACTGACGGTACATGATTTTTGGAGGCAAATGAAATGCTCCCAAAAATTTGGCGTGAAATTCTAATTTTGTAGGTGATATATAACATCAGTTGTTTTGAGAATAGGTGGACGGCAAAAAGAAAGTGCAGCCCACATTTATCAAATGGAAAACATGCATCAGTTTCCTACCTAGAACTAACGTGAAAAATAACACAGTCAGTTGCATGCAAAAATATACCTGACGTTGTATCCTCATTCTGTAATTGTTATAGCATTTTGGCTTTATAAGAGGCCTCTTGGAGTGGTGTCCACATTTTTATGCCATTATTCTTCAATATTTGAGATTTTTTTGTCATAGACTTTTAGTCTTTTCCTTCTTTTGAAAATAGTAAATATTTCGTTGGTCTTCCTTAGTGCTTTATAAATAGTAATGAGCACTTCATAGTTGGCTTTTCTTGAAATAGTATAGATTCATTTGTATAATGGATATGCCTTTGCTAGTTCTTCTTCTTATCAAGAATAGTGATGCTTTCTTTACAATAGTGATTAACACATTGTCTTCTTTAGTCATAGTGAAGATTCTTTCTTGTCGATACTTTTTATCTCTAATCTTTCTCCATTATTCCAATTAGTTCTTGAAATACTAATAATTGTATTTGTTTCTCAGGTAGTTCTAGAAAGATATATATGATCTCTTCAAAAAGATCTTTATTTACTTTTGTATACCTTTCTTTTAGATCAGTTAATACCTTTTCATAAAATCTTTTCCCAAGAACAATCCTTGGTAGAGGGATTTTCTTTTCAAATTTGTCAATACTGTATTTTCCCACCACCTAATTTCTATTTTCCTGGTTAACGAGGTTGGGTAGTAAGAGGTGGACATTTACCAATACCACCTGACTATCCATGGCACTCCATAGAGAGAGAAATGGTTTAAGATGTTGGTCCATTATTCAACAATATCCTTTTCGATTAATGCATGGTGATTACAATATATGGAAGAAGAGAGGTTACATAAGGGAAGAACACACAGAAGAAGAGATTACAAGGGAGGTAGCCTACTACAAGTAACTACTAAGGAAGATGGGAGAGCTAGAGGAGGTGGTAGATGGGAGTTACAAGGCACAAGTGTTGTATGCACGAAAATTCTTAAACTGGATTGCCTTCCTTTGTTCCCTTGGGGGCTATTTATAGCACTTTGGCCTTAGAAGAGGCCTCTTGGAGTGGTGTCCACATTTTTTCTTCCATTACCCTTCAATAGTTGAGATTCATTTGCCATAGCCTTTCAGTGTTCTCTTTCTTTTAGTAATAGTAAAGGCCACTTCACAAAATAGTGCATATTCCTTTGGTCTTCCTTAGTGCTTGATAAATAGTAGTGAGCACTTTCATCAAATAGTATAAATTCTTAGTGCTTTGTAAATAGTAAAGAGCACTTCCTTTTTAGTCTTTTCCTTCTTTTGGTAATAGTAAAGGCCACTTCATAAAACTGTTGATATATCTTTTTGAAGTAGTAAATATTTCTTTGGTCTTACTTAGTGCTATGTAAATAGTAAAGAGCACTTCCATCAAATAGTATAGATTCTTATGAATAGTTGGTTTTCTTTGCCTTTTATCTTCTTTCTTTGTCTTTTCTTAAATAGAAGGTATTTTCTTCATTTTTCTTCAATAGTGCAAGTTCATTGATATGTTTAAATACTTCTTAAGGTTTTTAATCCTTTATTTTTGGTATGGGATTAATCCATAGCAATCATCTCCACTAAAATCCATGAATTCTTCATCTTCTTCTTTCTTTACTCCATCTTGTGTCTTTATGTCTTTGGTTAACTAATTGAATAATATAAGTTGTAATTCATCTTCATTAGAAAGAGGATGTTAGGTTCTTAATCTTTTAGATAATTCCAACTTTAATTTCTCAAAGTTTCCATTCTTTTTTTACCTTTTCTTAGGTGAACATGGGAGTATTATTACTCTTATTACACTGTCTAGATTATATTTACTCCACAACTTACTCTTGTCCTTCTTGTTAAAAAAACAAGGGAATTGTATTTCATTTAAGTTCCAATTTTATTTTACTATCCAAGGGACTCCATAAACTGAGCAACAATGAAGAATTCTTAAATCATCTTCGACTTGATTTTTTCCTAAAGGGGTAGCTAGACTTAGTCTTTATATATATATATATATATATATATATATATATATATATATATATATATATATATATATATAAGTGAATCTGATGATCCAACAATGCCTCATCAGATCATCTTGTACATAGAGTACATTCTCCCAATCCTATTGATAGTCCCAATAATTGTATTATTGTGGATTTATCTGTGATCAGAATTTACGAGGAACATTTGGATTTCCTTCCTCATTCCATTCTATGATAGGAATTGTATTCTCAATCTCTAGGGTAGAATAAGATATGTTTTGTCTTGAAGACACACTTTTGTAGTAATGTTGCACTTTTACACCATCTATTTCTTGAAGGATTCTTTCATAATATAGTTATGTTTTACCCATCCTTGATGGTATATAGTGATAACCTCGTGGTATATATTTATTGAGTAGTGTATATATATCTTTTGAGATCTTCTTCTTTAAGAATCATGCAGTGTTCTAGAGACCGAAGGGTATATAATGGATGTACGACTTTGTTACCTTCTTTTATAAAATGTTGTGCCCTCATTGGTGAGGTTATAGGGATGAAGAATGAACCTGAGTTTGATGACCATGATGACTCCATGATGGTTTTTCTTTTGTCACCTTGGGACTCCATTTCATTATAAAAACTCTGAAGATGAAAAATTAGGCAGGGAATTTTCTTCCCCTTTTATATATTCTATTTCAAAATCAAATATAGCTAATATCGCATATGACCGGCCTAAATCACGCGTCCAAAAATGGAGGCGGATTTGAAGTTAGTCGGACTTTTACATTTATAACCCGAATCCTTCTAGGCCCCCGCAACTTTGTTTACGGGGTCGAAGTAGATATACGGGGTCGAACACAGGGACAAGGGTGGTAGTGTTGGGAATCCGGAATCGACACACTACACTCTGGCAGGTATAAAGAGATGATAAATTCCCAAAAGGGAAACAACAAGATTTCACAAACAAAGCAAAGAAAACTATCTCCAACTGGAGCTACAAGAAAGATTTAAGGTTTTAGTCATTTAGCAGTTTTTAGGGGTTTTCATGCTACAGAAACAGAAAGATAAAACTAGAGCTAGAGCAAGGTATGAAGGATAAGACTTTAGTAAAACAAGCGGTAGCAGTAACATCATGTACCCCTCCTCTCAGAGTGGGTACCTTTAACCAAGCATCAACACCCCTCTCGAGGTTGCTGGACTTAATTCAGAGTGGAATGTTACTGAAACAACTCCGTTCCGGGCACTCTCGTACTCCAGAATCAGACTAAACACTAGAGCCACAACACAACTCTCGAAGTTGTTGTGACGGGAAAACACGATTCGGTAGCTAAGCGAAACACGATCCAAACATGCAAGCTAGAGTTCATATATCAAACATGGCAGTCACCCGACATTTTGCACCAAGCATAGAGCATCAAGTAATTAATATTTTCCATTTCCATAAATATTAAAGGTCTTAATACATTGCATAAGTAAGGAATTAAGTAACATAATTAAAGATAGATGTCTCCTTCTTGATGTAGAAGAATGAAAGGCTAATGCGGCTCTCCAGCCCAATATCGGTCAAGGGCCTAGCCCGATACAGCAGTGTCGGGCGGCACACCCTCTCGGGCGGCACGCTGTGACGGCCGTCTGTATCGCTCAAGGACCCTGGCTGATACGCTCATGTCGGGCGGCGCACCCTCTCAGGCGGCATGCATGACGGGCGAAACGTATCGGGTTTGATATCATGTCGGTCATGGAGCGACGTGTTCTACTTTTGGGCACTTGCGTCTCTCATCCACGTTGGCCGATATCGGCCTGCAGTGTCGCCCGGGACGGTCCTAAGTGAACTATCCCCTCCCTCTCAGGACGGGGAAGAGCTCACCTAGAGTTACCCGGCACGAACACTCAGGCACGATACTTCTGCTCTCGCAGCTTCCTCCGAAGATTTGCTCAGGGTTCCGACTGTGCGAACTTGTCTTTTCAGCTTCCTGTAGCTGCTATTTATAGGCAGCGGTTGGGGACAGTTATGGTGCTCGAAGCGCCACGTGTCCTCCTTATTCGCGGTTCGGTGGACGGCCGATATTGGTATCGCTCGGCACGGGGGTGTCGGCTATCGGTTACGTGACGGGCGGCGCGTCTGCCGGTGGGTGGTTGTATCGCCCGACAAGCTTAGGTTGTCGTGGCGAGTTTGGCTCCCTGTCGGGTAGAAGACGTGTCGCCCGTCAGTTTCTTCTTGTGCGGCATCCATTTGTCATGCGTCATTGTGTCGCTCTTCCCTGTCGGGTAGAGGTCGTATCGGGCGTCAGGAAAGCCGAAGCAGACTTGGACTTATTTGTGGGTCAGGACAGCCTTATTGTACCAAAATGAGGAGAAACTCTGCAAAAGATGGAAATATTGGATTAAGAGCGTTGATTGGCCAATTATTGCAAAAGTACTAAAAAAAGAGAGGGAAAAAAGCAGAAAAGGGCAGTTTTGATAACAGAATAAAGGGCAAAAACATCACAAAAATTGGTGTTATCAGCCTGCCATCTAGCAAATATGTGTTTTGATGCTAGGTTTTTTACATCTTTCTCGAAGACAAATTTAGCATATTTACACTCTACCCTAAGGAGGAATTTTTGGTTTAAAATATCTTCTTGGAACTTTGTAATTACTAGAACAATGACCATTTTTTTTTACTGTGGAGTAGTTTTTCTGTGTATCATTTGATGATCCTGAGGTGTGCCTAATGAGTTTTTCTTTAGTATTAGTTTTTTTATTAAGGATTCCTCCATATCCTATTTCAGAGGCATCTATCTCAATAATCTTTGGAGCATTAGGATCCAGAATATTTAGACATGGTAGAATTTTTACTTTTTCTTTTATTCTTCTGATTGCCTCTATGTGTTCTTTAGTCCATTCAGTGGGATTATTTTTAAGTCTGTTAGAATGTATCTTATGTCTATGCTACATTTTTATATAAATTTGATACATAGTTTAAGCAACCTAAGAGTCTTTGTAGTTGTTCTTTCTCTTTTATTTCATCTGGAATTTGTTAGCAATTCAATTACTCGTGAAATGGGATGAATGGTTCCATATTCAATTTGATATCTTAGGAATTGAATTCTTGTTTGGAAAAGTTTAACTTTTTGCCAATACCACAAGACTGTTATGTTTTATTACATTATAGAATTGTTTAACTGCTTCCAATGTTGATCACAATCTTTTGAAAATATCAGTACATCATTTATGTAGACGATGTTGAATTTACTGTAAGGGTTAAAGATTTCATTCATATTTTTGGAATTCTGAAGGTGCATTTTTTTTATTTGAAAGGCATTACATTCCACTCATAGTGTCTAAAGGGTAATGTGAAGGCGGTCTTGTACCTATTTTCTTCCTTTATTTGGATTTGACAAAACCCTGACTTCATATCAAATTTAGAGAATATTCTTGCTCCATGGATTCTCTTGATTAAGTCATGTTTGTTTGGTATAGTATATCTAATTCATTGGAGGACCTTATTTAGTGATTTATAGTTAATTACTAACCTAGGTGCCCCACGTTCTAATTCTGCAACATTTTCTACATAAAAGGCAGCACAACTCCATGGAGATGAGCTTGGTCTAATGAAATTCTTCTCTTCTAGTTCTTTTCTTTCCTTTTTGCAGATGTCTAACATATGTTGATTCATCTGAATAGAGTCTGGCTTTAGTAGGAATTTTTCTTCATTGAAGTCCTTGATATAGGGTAAAGTTACTTCATTTTTCTTCCTATGCCAAAATGTTGAAGGTAGATTAGAACAAATATTCTTTTCAATTTTATCTTGTAGATTTTTTTATTTTGTTTTGGAATTCACCAGTCTCTATTTTCCTAATTAACTCATTGATATGTATTTCATTAGTAAGTTCTTTAACAAAATTTTCTTTGTAGTGAATGGTAGATTGAATCTTTTATCAATAACTATGTTTAGAATGTTCTTCAAATGTGAAAGTTCCTACTTTACCATTTATTTTAGCATGCACTCCTTTATGGATAACAACTAAAGGCAAAATCTTATTTATAAAATGGATTCCTATTATGATATCTTCATTTATATTTTTAACAAGAAATAATGATGTTTGCATACATGCTTTTTTATACATATATGTACTTCAAGAATTTAGTATTCTATTTGAAGGCAATCATTAGTAGCTGAGCTAACATTATTAGTAGTTTTCTCAAATATCTTGTAGGGACAAGTCCTTCTCTAATGAAATTGATGTTTGCCCCTGAATCAAAAAAGGAAACTCCATTCAGAGTAAAATTAGGTTTTATGGGTTCAAAAGGAGGATGCATTGATTCTACTTTTTCACTTTTCAAACCTTATTTATCCATTACTAAGGTTTTTGTGATAGCCATAATTTTTCTTAACTTTAGAAATGGTGTGATGTGGTTTTCTTGAAACCATTCAAAGAATAGAATCTTTCTTTAACATCCTTCATGTGGTCATACTATTGTTCTCTAATGAGTGTCCTTATTTGATCATTGTAATGATAAAAGAACCAATTTACTTTTGCCTTGTTCTCTTTAGAAAGGAAGTCTTTTCTTAACAGTTCTTTATCTTTCTCAAATTCACACTCTATAGGAGTGTTTACTGTAAATTCTACTTCTCATGGTTCATAGCTAAAGCATGCTGTTTCATAGATTGGATATGTTAAGCATGTAGACCTAATTGTAGGATCTATATTATCTTTATTTCTAGGGTGTATAAAAGAATGGTACTCAAAAGGGGTTTCCCTAGTAGTTTTGGGAACATTAAAGTTAGATACCTTCGATGATATCAAGGTAGTGGTTATTTGAAAGGTTGAAACACTTGAGGTTTGAATATTTAAAGCGTTTAGTAGTCCTAAATTAGTTAATGATACTGATAAATCATTAAAGTAGACTGGACCAACTGATAGGTTAGATTTGACTAAACCCAATAGAGAGTCGGTAAAATTTAGATGTCTACAGTCTCTCAAGCATACGAACAAATTTATTTCTTTTCTAGTTAGCACTTTGGCCAACCCTAAGTATAGTAGTGATATTTTGTATTATTTTAATATTTTCTATATCATTTTTTAGAGAGTAGTTCTAAGCATTCTAATGCTAAATTTACCGAGATGGTTTCCTCTATTGTCTTTGTATAGTAGTCAGAGATGAGCTTAAACGTTCCTTTAATGCATATGTCTTTTACAAGCACATTAGGCATTTCCCAATTTTGGATTGATTGTTCAATATTTTCAAAATTTATTTGTTCACTATTTTTTACGGACATCGTTCTAACAATAGAATTGGCAAGAAGTGTAGAAACTTTGCAAGATAGGAGGTTAAAAAACTTCAGCATCCTTAACAAGAACTAACTAGTGGCATGTCAATACTGAATACAGCTTTGCCTCATTAAACCATAGGGAGCCCACTACGAAGAGGAGGCTCGGACCCAGTCAACTCGTATCAAAGAGATTTAAAATTACGAAACACTTCTCTTATTCTACTTCAAAGGCAATCTAATGAGTTTTCAATGGGCTTTCTTTCTTTTGATTCAGAGTTCCTAGTGGCCTGTTAGTAGTATTGGTACGCTCAAAACCCTAACGCCTATCCACGACAACACGAGCACTTGCAGTACCATTGTGGCAAGGACGCCTCGAACCTAAGGAACCCTTCCCCCCCAAAAAAGAAGGATACAAGTTGAACTCAATTAAGCACGGAGAACAAGTACTTCTCAAAAACCCTACCCCTTCATTGGCTTTGATACCAGATTGGGACCAAGAAACTAAAAAGGAAGCTAGTATGTAGATACTTGGCCTAGTATTTGATAGTAGAAGTAAAAATAGAAATAAATAAAACTTACAAAGGGTGGAGAGCACGTGGGGAAGCACAAAGAAATTGTAGCGTGAAGAATCACACTTACAATCATTGTTGGACAGAGCACCACGGCTGAGCATGGCAAAGGCATGATGGAGAACGGCTGAACATGGAAGAGCACAAGAACACTAGCACAAGTAACTATGCACATAAACTATTATAGCTTTATATATACATGTATATATATATATGTGTGTGTGTGTGTGTGTGTGTATATATATATTATTTGAGATTGTATGTGGTACTTAATCAGATGTACACATTAATCATTATAATATTCACATTGTATGCAATAAAAATAAATCTGATCACATCAATTTCAATCCCTAATACATCAAAAGTTGACGTAGCTCTAATACCACTATTGGAAAGTTGGGGCGATAGATAAGGCAGTAGAAATAAAAATTTAAAGCCTAAATCGCGTCAACAATGATGTATCTTGAAAAAAATATTTGTAAGGTTATGCATGGTCTTGGAGCAAGTCTAGTGATAATAATTTTACAGTAGTGTGCACCTTTCTTTAGGTTGCAATGTGTTGGTTCTTCAGGAAACACCCGAGCAGTCACCAACAATGCCTTCCTAAACACCATGGACAACAGTTGATGTTGTCCTCCCAGGAGAAGGAAACAACCTCCCTCCTCTAGAGTAGTCCACACGGACTATCGATAACTCTAGTACCAAATCCAACATGAAGGAGTTGTCCCTTTAAATGCCAGTGTACTAGCACTGACATGCTCTCCCATAATTGTCTCTCCCTTGATATCCCTCCCTTTTACGAGTAGTACTTGCTCAGACTCTCTATTGGTCACCACAACCAGAGAGGACAACAATTGTTAGAACTTATTGTTGTGTTTGGGAAGCCCCCAATACCACTATATTTATAGGAGAGGCCAAGTTTAGGGTTTCCAGTCGGTCTGGGAGTCGAAGAGACAGAATTCATGAAATTTAGGGAAACTAGAAACAGTGAACTGGTCTATTCATTGTCCAACCAGTTGGTTTAGGGTGAACTGGTTGGTTCATCTCTTGAATTGGTCGGTTCATGTAATTTTCTCTTTAGAATCAAATTGACATTCAATATTTGATTAATGCAAAACACGATGTCAACATCAAATTCTTGATCCAGTCAAATTGATCACTGAACCAAACAACCCAGATGATGAATCGGTCGATTAACATCATAAAACAATCATTTCACATCATGAAATAGTCATTTCATATGTGAAATGGTCATTTCACATGTTCATTTTAGGCAAATATTCAGCTAATTGTGTTTCCAACTGACATGACACTCCAACCAATTGGTTCAACACTTGAATCGGTTGGTTCAGAGTCCAGTCACTCAATTTTGAATCTCAATTGATTAATTTAATACCTTAACACTTTTAGTAATCAAGTTAAACATAATTTATGAATAAAATCCTAATCCAAGGGAGTCCTATGTGTGTGACCCTATAGGTCCCAAATTACCTTGGCACTGAATGTTGATAACCAACTTATGACGTCAAAAGCAATGAGTCGTATCTAGCAACACGTCGATGCTACTGAAGTAATTCAGAAAGTTGGAGAACAACTTCAACCTACAATATGTGATTAGTGTTACCATGATCGTATAGTTCCTTTATCTTTGATATCTGCATTGAACTTGAGGAATGGAATCATCATCCTCTTTAATGTTCAATCTATGTTCCTTGAACTAGAGCAGACTATCTGAGATGCATGTGAGTTCACATATCACAAATCAAATCACATGAGTATGGCCATACATTTCTCAGTCTCGCTTATCAACAGGCATGGATATCAATCTCCTATAGGAGGGATAAATCCCATCCACATCACTCACACTCAATCCCCATGTGTCACAATGCACCTGAGAATCACCTTTATGGAAACCTTTATTGAATGTTACATTGGATGATGTCTAAATACAATGAACAACATGTGATGAGTGTAGTGACTTCAAGTTTTAGAACCACAATCAACACTATCACTATGAGAGTTGATTTTGGATACCATTCCATGGTATCCATATATCACTCTCATGGTCGGTTTGTCCAATACGCTATTGTTTAACATGTACATGTGTGCTTGACTTGATATCACATATCATGACTAATGAGACTTTGTCATCAGTAAATACACACTCTAGTCTTATGTATTACTGTTTCTTATTTTGCTTCCACAATAATATCTGACTAGGGACATAACAAGAATGCATGTACTCTTATCATGCATGTGATCTCATTGTTCAGGTCATCAACTTGAAGACATATGTCATAGAGTAACATCATTCTTTAGACATATACTATTGTTTGTTTCATCATCTCATGATTGAGAAAAACATAATAGACAAAATTACTTTTATGATTATCAAACTAGGTATCTAATGCCACACTCCAATAATCGTATGATTGGCTCTCTGGGCATACATACCAATAAAAATGGAGTTTGACAATATCAAAGTGGATCCTTATTCTTGGTGGCTCTGGTCTTCTATTTATAGGTGTGGGTCTAGGGTATGGAACCCTTCCCAATTGCTTTCTACATGCGTCATTGATACAAGGGGTCTGCAGTGGGAGGTAGACGAAGGGTTTGGCACCCCTTTTGTGATCCCATCGAGGGTCTATTGTCAGACTAGAGTGTAGGTCATCCATCAGTCAAAGAATGCACGAATCCCTTTGGTCGACGGGTCTTTGTTGGGTAGGTGGTCCGTTGGTCGACAAGTCTTTGTTGCCCAAGTCGTCTGTCGATCATTAATGTGTAGGAGTAGGGCACTTTTCAGGGGATAAGGCAGTAGACTTGTTGGGAAGAATCATCATTGGGCACTAAGCTTTGGTCATGTGTTGCTTGCTTGTAGGCCAATAGTACATCAGTTGATAGGTAGTCATGGTATCGGTTGATAGGTAGTCATGGTGTAGGTCTCCCGTCGATCGACGAATGATGGAATCCCATCGGGCAAAATACCAGTTGGACTGAAGAGATTCATGGAAGAAGTAAACCACCCTATGTTGGGGGTGTGCTATTGCTATGGATCATTTGGGTTGCGCCGATGGAACTTATGAGCAAGAAAAGTTTGGTTGACGATGTAGGTCGATGAATTGTCAAATCTTTGAAATTCTTGTCAAAATATTAATAGTTTCTTGGGCCCACTAGCCCATCAACGGGGCCACTACTTCCTACTCTCCTCATATGCAATGAAGTTTAAACCTGCCATAAAATAAGGATTTAGATTAAAAGCTTATAAATTATCATAAAATTGAGAAAATCTAAATATAATCTAATTTGAAACTAAAATGATGAAGATGAATGCAAAATTTGACTGAAAATACAACTAACACTCGAATGAGTATGCTTTCATTGATGTATATGTATATGTATACACATATACATATATATTTTCAAATAAGAATACAAAAAAGTATTATTTTTCCCCATGATAAATTATATTTTTATATAAAATCTATTAATGCTTGTTTGGCTATGCAATTTTGAGTTTTGCTTAAAGTAAATCCTTTGCATGTAGGTATTATCCCTTTAAATTTCAATTGAAATCTATTATGAAGAGAACCATATATGGTATATATATTTGATATATTTTATACAAGTCTATCAACTCCTCTCTAATGCATCTAATTGTAGCATTAGATTTTTTTATTTATGAGAGAACCCACTCTAGACAGGGCCACTACTAGACCCACCCAACATGGTTAACTCTCTGGGCCTGAGAGGGTGTGGTCCGATCACCCCCCTCCCATGCTTAATCAATGTGAAATGTCATTAGCAGAGTGCCTTTTAGTGTGGTTTGAACCCGAGGCCTTCATTGGGACTTACCGAGCTCTTACCAGTCAGGCTACTCTGGTCGGGCAGTATCTCTAGATATTATGTGTGTTTGGCACAAGAGGTTGGACTGGCACCTGACATTTTTCACCACGTGGGATTTATTTGGTCTAATCCAGTCCAAATTTTAGTTAAGTAATATTTGTAGATTATATGCATATGCAGAAGTATACTTAGGAATATATGAAGTTTTGGATTTCGTTTCCAATATATTAGTTATATATAATCATAAATCATATAGTGAGTTTATAGTATATATACATATATAAATGAAAGCATGTTGATATACTAGTATAGAAACTACCTCTAGATTCAATTAAAATTACCCTATAATGTCAGTTTCTTACCGACCACACTACAGTCACAAGTCTAAGACGTCCATTATTTGGGGACGCGCAAACCAATGATGGAGATACAACCTAGGTTGCTATGTTAAAAGAGTATGACACAGTTCAGAGTCAGAGTCGTCGATTTAAATGTGACAATCGACATTCCATACCATGTCACATTTGTACTGGTAAAGGTTTGTAAGTCGTCAGTTTCTACCATAAACTGACACCATTTTAGCAACTAAGTCGTCGGCTACATTAAGAAAATTCGATGATTAAGTGATACCGTTTCGGTTTAATTAATAAAACTGACAACTATTACCCTATAGTCCATGTTGCCCAGCATGACCATTTTAGGGTATTCCTATAATGTCAGTTTCCAGCCTAGAACCGATGACTCAGACCTACAATGCCATTTTTTCTATAACAATCAATGACTAAGCTTTTTTTTAAATAGTAGGTCTGTAGATCTATTGTCTGATTGTTCATTAGGATGTAGAACCTGCAGTTTAATAGAACTACATATTCCATCATATGTTCAGTAGGATGCAGAACCTACAGTTCAATAGAACTACATATTCCATCCTATGTTCAGCTTACAACATGCCAACAAGCTTACAAAACCTACAATAACAAACACAATCCACCCACATAAAAGATCCAATCTCCAATTCCATTATCGTCACATGTACAAACATAATTCTATTCATTCATCTTCACATTCATTCACACACATGATACATCATTCACATGAACCAATTCCATTCTTGTGACATGTAGAAATACAATTCTCATTGTATTTATTCATCTTCACATTCACACACATGTATATATTCATCATTCACATATGCACCAATAATTTACTCGCATCAAATTTAAAGTTGTAAGAAGTCATAATCACCACATGTATATTGAAATAATGACATCAATGTTTAGAGGACTCATTATTTATTCCAATCAAATTCAAAGTTCACATCCTTAACGAAGGCTTGTGCCCATTGTTCTCATATCTCATCTAGTTGCTCATATGTATTGGGCTTTTTTCTTTTCAAACACTTGTAAAGAGAATGACATATATAATTAAAAAGTTTGATATTTTTATATTATCAAATGAGACTGTTTACTTATTATGATCAATACTATATGTGTGTGTGTATATATATATATATATATATATATTACATTTTGTATGAAGTTGATGTCTAGTGCCTCATATATGACAATAATGTCCACATATCGCATCACATAGTATATGCATGTCCAACCATTGTCTTGTATATGGCACTATAAATTTCAACATATAAAATGCTAATAAATAAAAGTAAGCATAGTTGGCATAAATATGCATTGGATTTAGAAAACTATATCAACATTTTGCCAAATTCTTGCTTTCTTTTTTGTCCACCCTTCCTCCAGCCTTTTTGAAATCTTTTATAGCCCTATACATTAAGGTAACACATTAAATTGCATTATTAATTAGTCATGTAATAATATATGTTAACGGATATAAATATAAAAATTTACTCACATGAATAATGTTTTTTCATCTGTGTCCCCCACTGTCTACTTGGTCACCCTTAGGATCTATATAATACATAATTAGCGCCGCAGGGACAATAACCAACAACACCCAATGTCCATTCCTAAGTGACAAGAAAGCAAACAAAATAAAACTCAAAATGCACAATGAAATGTAATTCTTAATTCAAAATTATAAGCAAAATGACTAAACTCACTCAACATTAAACAAAGCTATAATCACGCTCTTTTTTGCTTCACCAAAACATTTAAATGTGGTAGAACATTATTGGTAATGGATGTAGGGTCTTTAACTACAAAGTTAATCAATGATAGAACTAGAAATGCTACATGGGGCCGTGAGAACTCTGTACACACCCTATGTAAGTAGTTGCAAAACGTATATTGTGTATCCATACAACATTCAAATTGAACAATGCAACAAAATATACAAGAACTTAATACATGAATTTCAATTATAAAAGAAATTCTACAAGTATAATTTATCTATATCAATTTAGGTATTAGAACTGTAGTTACATTTCATCAAATTACAAAACCAATTTTATCTAAAACCCTAGTCACATTTAATAAAATTACAAAGAAAATATAGGTAATTTTTTTTAAAAGCATTGGCTTCCATAACTTTATAGGTTGTTGAAATAATAACATATCTAGCACTAGAGTTTTAATCCATCAAATTCGATTTATCCATATATGTCCCTTAATTATATTTCCCATTGATCTTTGATTCCTAGTGGGACAACATTTTCTAATACCATTGTCTAGGTCATATATGCACCCGAGTGCTATATTTTACTTTGTTACTTGTATACAGATCTAAAAAAAATAGAACATGAGATGACTCTATGTACCTATCTATGGCAGGGTTGAGCTGATGCTACATGCCACCAATGTTGGAAATGAAGTTAGATCATGATGGTGGGGTAGGAGCAACAACTCCCATGAGCTCTAGTGAGAACGATGACGACAGTGGCGAGCACATCGATGACGGTGGTGATCACAAGGGCGAGCATGTGATCTACCACCTTGGATAGCACAATAGCTCTAGTGGTGGCAGCGACGAGCAAAGCAGCGATGGCGATGAGCACAATAACACCGACCACAATAGCTAGCACAGAAACTTGGAATGATGACGACGACATAGCAGGGAAATCACGATGAAACATAGATTAGAGGAAAGTATGCTTACATGGGTTCTATTAAGTTATCCATAGTTGTCGATTGTTTCCAGAAACCAACAACTAAGAGGATATTCATCAGTTATTTATCAAAAAATGACACCTAACCTAGTGACTTAGACATTGGTTTACTATAAAAAAATGATGCAAGAGGCCATTATCATAATGAAAAAACTGGCCTGAGTAAGGCCTGAGTCGTCGGTTGTATACCAAAAATTGACACCTAACCTAGTGACTTAGACGTCAATTTGCTATAAAAACCAACACCAGATGCCATTGTACGAACAAAAGAAATATTGATTAAGGCTTCATTAGTCATTTATATACCAAAAATCGACACCTAATCCTAGTAACTTAGACATCGGTTTGCTAAAAGAAACTGTCACAAGAGGCCCTTATCTGAACAAAAAAATTGGCTCGAGTAAGGTGTGGCACACCGATCACACCAACCCATGTAATCAAAATAAAATGCACGATCAATTACTAAACAAACACATTACCAGATAATAGGTAAATTAAAATCGATCTTATATAGTCATCTCAAGCGGAAATATATACATCAAGGTTCACAACCTGTCACCACATGTGTCGCATATAATACCATAAAGGTATTACATCATTGAATAGTGGATATCCTACTACAACCTATTACAAAAGATAACTTGTTCACATATACAAGCCACTTATATACAACCAAAGCATATTGCCAAAACACATGTCGTGATATAACATCTGCAAAACGCCCCCTTCTAGGACCTGAGAGTACAAGGACGACACATATGACTCTACTACAAAACACTAGCAACATATCCAACCTCTCATGTTTAATGATCTCCTTATTGCTCTTCATCAATCGCACAATCCCTACCACATCGTGTAAAATGACCTAAGAAAAGATGTGGCGAACCACATGGATGAGACCCATGTCCCAGCGAGAGATATAACTCTCTTCCAAAAACTATTGTAAACACACATTATGCTTAAGCAAGGAAGTATCATTATTGATGGGATGAGCAGATTCAACTAAATGAATAAGTTAAAATTTATTATATAGGTTAAACATGTTAAGCAGCTACAACTAATCAGTAGAACAAGTTATGCATTTTGAAGGAATATGAAGAACATGTATAATAGTCAGTTTCTCTTACCACATTATATTACAATTGAGCAGTACAAGAAACAAGGTAGGGGCAACAACCAATGTGAATCGTGTTTAGCCCTAAGTAGATATACTACATGGTTGTTTACATATTTTATTATGCCCTGAGGATTTGATTCATACCAACCAAATCCAACTGACAACTACTAAGTTAAAATTAGTGTCATACAAGATCCATGGAAGAGTTGGAATCCAAAATCTCACCTCCACCTCCCGATCAATACAAGACACACTGTATAGACATAACAGTCAACAACCACCACCCACATATAGCAAGCTGAAAACACATAGCCCGCCTTGGAACTGGTCATGACGCTAGACACCAGGGTATGAAACCTTGCCATTGAGGTACAACCGCAGTTGTCCTCCAAAACCTCATCACATAAAATAATCATTGAGACACAACCACATCTGTTGTCAAACACTGAGGCATTGGTTTGGCCATCCTCAAAACACCTAGGGACTAGGGTTAATATGATAAGGACACTTAGTCACTTGCATATCACATACTCAACAGTATGCGCTTTGAGTTTTCCTTAGGAAGACTCATTTCACCATCCAACAAGTTTTGATACTAGAATGGATCTATGGCATAGGGAAACTACATGATTAGGGTTTCACTTGATTCGTTATGCCAATTGGGTATCTTTTATACTACATCAATCAAGTTACAACATACAAACCCTAAACAGATTCTACAAAGATAAGGGTAGATTGCAACTCTAGAAGTTATAAACATATTAAGCATAAACCTGATCATATCACCACATGATATTGTCTCACTGCCATACACAAGGCCTTCACCATCATCACATCACTTAAGGGATAACAAACCCCTCATCACATCATTTAGAGGATATCACCTAAAATTAGGCACTAAGCCTCCGCCAAGGTCATAAGACCTAATCACATAGTTCATGCATAATATCATTATCTCATCATGCCTCATCAAGGCTCATAATCATCACACGTGTGTCACATTAAAGATACCATAGCAATCACAAGCTTTGATGTTCGTTCAACCTGCAACATTAGGGCTATACAAGTAGGAGAGAGGACTTCATTACATGCTAATCACTCAAGCAAGTAAGCATTAATCACTATATATTTGTTTTATGGTTAAGGCTCTTCATAATTAAACAATTATGGTTTTCATAACACTTAAACATCAACCCTATGAATCACCACTCCCCACATTCTTGGAAGATATTAGATTAAACATCATTACCATAACCAAACGATAATGTAAACCAGCAAGGTGTAGTGAACAAACATGGTGTAACACCTCTAACGACCACTAGGCATCATCACATGTAGCGACCATCACCAAGCACCAACCACAGTGACCAACACTCATGTAGCAATCAACACACATCACTTAACATTGCGACCGCAACACACCAACACCAACACCAACATAGTGACCATCACAACTCAACCGGCGTAGCGACCATCACCATGAAGACTACAACAGGGTCAAGGCATAACGACCACAAGAGAGAGAACGACCCACTTCAACCAACATGGATCAACGCAATTGTCATGCAAACAGGGAATCACAAAGAGCATGTAAGGTCAAGAAAATGTAGTGACCATAAGAGAGTATGGTGCCACAAGAGTTAGGGTTAGGGTTATTGCGACCAAACCAAAACCCCAAACTCAACGTCCACCGTGGACTTAGCTCCACGTGAAAATAGAAGAATCATGGTGATTAAAATAGATGTATAACATCAGGAAACCCGAGTGTCACTAGGGTAAGAATCTCAATGAAGGTAGTGAAAACCAAAACCCTAAAATGATTATCACAAAGATCAACATAGAAAACATAACACGAGAAATAAAACCAAGTGTTAAGCACATGCATGCGAGGATCAAAACCACAATATTCAACAAGATAATTGAACCAAGATGAAGGTGATAAAACTGAAGTTCAAAGTGCATGTAAGAACTAACAACTCCACCATCCAATCAAACTCAAGTGCAAGAATTATGGTTTAGGAAAAGAGTTAGTCTATGCAAGATCACCACATAATCATAAACCCTAAACCAAGATAGCATCACTACACCACTTATAATCACATTTTAAAGATAGATCATTAACATGCAAGATGAGTGCAATAGTAGTAGAGGAGAGAGTTATATAATCGGCCTTGAGGTGAAGATAAACTCCCAAGCCATGAAGCTCCAAGAGAGAGAAGAAAACCACAACTTGGATCAACTCCATGACCAAGAAAGATCACCACAAGAGAAGACGAACAAACCTATGTCAAAAATCACAAAACACTGGCTCTCAACAGATCTTCCAACATTTGTATAGTCATATCTGACTGACCATATGTCTGCGGATGAAACTTTGTAGTGAAACTCAACTATATAACCATAGTGCATAAGCTCCCAAAATTTACTGGTAAACTGAGGACCTCTGTCTGACATCATCGAGATACCATGCAAATAGACTATCTCATCAACATACACTTGTGCCAACTTTTGACTATATATGTTGTCTTTAGAGGAAGGAAGTGCATTGACGTGGTCAACCTATCAACTATCACCCATATGGAATCATGACCTTTGGTTGTCCTGGGGAGACCAACAACAAAGTACATCAAGAAATGATCCCATTTCCACATGGGTATAGACAATAGTTGTAAAGTCCCTGCAGGTTTCTGATGCTTAGTTTTAACCTGCTGACATACATGACATCTTGCCATGAACTCAGGCAAGTCACGCTTCAAGCCAGGCCACCAATATAGATCCTTCATATTATAGTACATATATGTGCTACCTGGATGCATAGCATACATCAAAGAGTGATCTCTTCAAGAATAAACTTCCTCAGATCATCAACATCTAATACCACTGCCCTACCATGAAAACAAATTCTACCATCCTCTAACTCATGGAAGCCATCACGTTTCTTGCTACCCAACTCTAACTGGATATATTGTATCATAGTATCATCCCACTGGGCATCTATAATCTATTGTGTCAACATGGGATTCACCTGTAACTGATCCAATAAGAGTGCCAATAAGGATACTTCCATCTTCACATTCATCTGGCGAAGAGACACAAACATGTATTGCTTATGGCACACCAAGGGACACAACTATGCCTTCTTTGTAGATTATGATGAGGAAGACTTTCTACTTAAAGCATCTACCACCATGTCCACCTTTCCTGGATGGTAGTCTATGGTGCAATCATAAACTTTGATGAACTCCATCCAACGTCTTTATCGTATATTCAGCTCCTGCTCTGAGAAGATGTACTGAAGGTTCTTGTGGTCCCTGAAGATCTGACACTTCTCACCATAAAGGTAGTGTCTCCAAATATTCAAAGCATGGACCACATCTGCAAGCTCCAGATAATGCGTCAGATAGCTCTCCTCGTGTTTCTTAAGGTGTCACGAAGCGAAAGAAATCACATTCTTATCTTGCATCAACACACACCCCAAACCATTATTCGACGCATCACAGAAGATGATATAACCTTTCCCTTGGTCAGACAACACTAACACGGGTGCACTAATCAATTTCTCCTTCAAAATCTTGAATGAATTCTAACATTTGTTGTCCCAAATGAACAGTACATCTTTTGTCGTCAGCTTCGTTAGGGGTAACGCCACAACACTGAAGTTCTTAATGAACCTCCTATAGTATCCTGTCAGACCTAGAAAAATGTGAACCTCCATCGGCATCTTAAGTTGCTCCCACTCTAACACTAACTAAAACTTCTTAGGATCCACACTAACACCTTCAACAGATATCACATGCCCCAGAAAGGACACCTCTTTCAACCAAAACTCACACTTGTTGAACTTAGCATACAACTTGTGTTGTCTTAACAACGTCAAAGCCTACCATAGATGTTGCTCATGTTGTTGGTTGTCTCGAGAGTATATTAAGATGTCATCAATGAACACAACTACAAGTTGATCAAGATAAGGTCTAAACACTTTGTTCATCAGGTCCATGAACGTTGTTGGTACGTTGTCTAGCCCAAATGACATAATCACAAACTCATAATGACCATACCTCATCCTAAAAGTTGACTTGTGTATGTCATCTGCCTTGATTCACACATGATAGTATACTGACCTCATATCTATCTTAGAGAACATTACAACACCTCTCAACTGATCAAATAGATCATCTATCCTTGACAAATGGTACTTGGTCTTATTTGTCACCTTATTCAACTGCTGATAATTGATGCATAATCTCATAAATCAGTCCTTCTTCTTGACAAACAACACGAGATCATCCCAAGGGGAAGTGCTTGGTCGGATAAAACCCTTCTCTAGAAACTCATGTAACTACTTCTTCAGCTTGCATCTCAGCTGGTGCCATCTTGTATGGTGATTACGTTGTCGACTGTGTACCAGGAACCAGATTGATCTCAAAATCAATCTCTTGAGGTGGGGGAATACCTGAAAACTCATCAAGAAATACATCCTCAAACTCTCAAGCAAGAGGCACCTCCTGGATGCTAGGACTTCTCACCATGGTATCCATTGTGTGTGCCAGAAAATCTTCCCAACCTTGCCTCATCAGCCTCTCCGCCATCATTGTTGACCCCAAGCACATTGGGAGAATCTTCCTATCTCCTCGGAATACCCATGAAACACCATCGTCAAAGGACATTTACACCTTAAATCTATAGTCCAAGACCACTCAGTACTTCTCCAAAGTATCCATCCTAAGGATCACATTGAATCTGTGCATGTCAAGTGGTATAAGGTTCACTTGAATGCAATGTCCTGAGAAAGAAAGAATGTAGGATGGATACACCTCCCGCAACTTGGCGTAACCAATCAAAGAGGTTTCTAAGCAAAGACTATCACATCCATGACTAACAGACAAAGAAAACTAGCTATCACCTCTCAAGTGATAAAAAGTGCATCATACCTAGGTCAACCAAAATAAATATAAAGGAAGATGCAGGTAAATCTGAATGAAATAACTCCATCTGACCTATCACAACCCATGGATTGACCACTCCCTCTGAATGACTCATGGCGTAGAATCGATCTGTCGCATGTTGTCACCCCGTCCTCTACTAGCTTGTCCAAAAGAAGTAGTCAGTGACGCCTAACTTTGTCCTCTACCACCACCACTACCACTACTGAACTACTATTATTGGGAACCATGTTGACTATGTATCGGTTGCCAGGTCACCTCCTCATCCATCATTGGAAAAAACAACCTTGCATGCCTAGTCTATCCACATCTATAACAAGTCTTATCTTCATACCATGGATTAGACAACCCTATCATCGAGATTGATGCTGTGTTGTAAGCCCATGTTGGTAGAAAAGTTCAGCCTTTGCCCTTGCTCGGTGACCACTGGGACTGAACCACTGACACTAGTATAGTAATGGTCTATAGGGTTGGGTTTTTTAAGCCTCTAGCATCACAGTTTAACCGATGCTTAAGTGGTCGTCGCTATAGAAATTTCACTATAGGGTCGATTTTTTAACCAAAGAAAACTGACCTTAGACAGTAGCGTCGGGTTGGCCACAAACAAAAACCTGAGGCAATAGTTACACTGTTGTGTCACTTATATTAAAACAAAGCCGACCCAAGAGAGGTAAAAAAACTGACATGCTGACCCCTGAGGCTGTAAGGTCGGTTATATTTAAAAAACTAACCCTAAAGGTCTATAAGGTTGGTTATATGTGAAAAATGACCCAAGAGGGGTATAAAAACTGACATGCTGACCCTTGAGGCTGTAAGGTTGATTATATTTAAAAAAAATGACCCTAGAGGTCTGTAAGGTCGATTATATGTGAAAAACTGATCCAAGAGTGGTATAAAAACTGACATACTGACCCTTGAGGTTGTATGGTCGATTATTTAAAAAACGACCCTATAGGTCTGTAAGGTCAGTTATATGTAAAAAAACCGACCCAATATTGGTACAAAAATTGACCTACTGACCCCTGAGGATATAAGGTCGGCTATATTAAAAAATTTGACCCAAGAGAGGTACAAAAACTGACCTGATGACCCCTGAGGCTGTAAAGTCAGTTATAGTAAGAAACTCGACCCTATAGGTCTATAAGGTCGGTTATTTTAAAAAATCGACCCTGAAGTTTATAGTTTATTTATAGAGAAAATCTGCAGAAGAGAAATCTTTAGAACAAGAACCTACAGAACAGAAATCTACTTTACAAAGATCAAAACCTGCAATAGAAAGTAGACTTGCAAATGCAAAGATGCAAGCTAGAAATTCATTCCAAAGCCATTTGCTAGCTTTTATGTTCAATCCTATTTGAATTGATTATCAATTTCCAAACCACACACATTCATAACAAAAATAATTCAACACATTCAGTTGATTCATAGGCATAGCACATCATAACATTCACAAAATGATAGATTACATCGACCAAGTATGAAATGACATATATTAGAAGACATGTCAGATACAAAAGTAAATTTGAAAGAGTTTCAAAGTATATACATAAATGAAGCTAACATATGAATTCAATCTAATGCCATAGTGACTTCATTTAAAAAAGCATCTGACCACTCTTCTTAGAATTCATTTAAATCCTCAGGTGTGTAAGGCTGAGTTGTAAAGATCTGCAATAGAAAATGTGCATGCTAATATTTATTAAAATGACTACAACTCACTTGTAAATTTATGATGTTATTTCTTTATTACCTGATCTATAGTTTCAGTGTCATGTGCTACTCCTTTGACAATAGTTTGCATATATTTCATTACATAGTAGCTACAAGCACAGTCATTATTTTTTATAGAACACTACAAATAATGAATTATACTTAATGTTAGTAAACTACTATAAACAGAGTTGATATAAGACTATAAGAGTTGACATTAATACATTACTATAAGAGTTGTACATATAAGACTAAGCCGTCAAAGTAGCTACCTTGACATTTTTCAAACTCAATGTCTTTAATTTTGTGGGTATTTGTCCTCCACCTTCCCGAAAAGCCTTTATACCCCTATTAATTAAATGATTAAGATAGATGGCAAAATAGAAATTCTAAATAGAGATATCATGTTGAAGCATAACAATTGATGTGGTAGAGACTAAATGTATATATGCTTACTCCATAGTTGGCAATTTTAGTTTGTGGCCCCTTGTTGTTTTTCCCATTGGGTAAAGACAATAAAGAGTCATCAATTTTGGGATGACCACCAGTAATTCCCAATGTCTAGATCTGAGTAAGAATAAAATAAACATTAAAATATAGAAATTTAGTCATTATTAAAATTATATTAAATAATAAAACTTATTGGACATTAAAAGGAATTAGAATAATTTCCTTTCCCACACTAGCAAAATATTTGAATACAGTAGAAAAGTACTCATTTACATCCTCAATATGTGTTTCCACCAGACTAGTGACTGAAGGAACTAAGAATCCAACATTCTTTATTTCAAAGTTTATGGCCTTGATATATAAGTGGTTGTAAAACATTTGTAATTATTTCATATATAGAAATCAGTTTAAAATGTGTATTGGAATTTTTCTATATTGATAGATCCTTACCTTATCCATACTTCTAATATCAAATAATTTATCCAATCATACCAGAACAACTCTATAATATCATCAAGAAAAATAAAATTCTCAAAGTCTCTCCCAGTTGCATCTTCTGTTAAATTGACCAACATATGTGATCTCGATCTTTGGTTTGCTAAGTATCGACACAAACATTTACATTTACTTCCCAACTCATCAAACGTGGATTCTGGAATGAAAGATGGCTTGGGCATAGGAGGACGACTAGTAGGATTCTGACTTTTTAGTTTACAAACTTGTTAATTAAATTACATATTTATATTTTACAAGTTTATATATGTAGTCAAATAGGAAAAACATGGTAGAATTCAGGTATACCTTATCATTGATAACCAAGTGTCTAGGCCACCCCACCATAGCACCCTTTGCTTCTTCAATTGTACTATATTTAGGATTATGTATGGGTAGTGGTTTGTCCCCCCATTCCATCATACACAAGATGGATGGACACACGACAAATGTCATCGGTATTTGGTTGGCAATGGAATGTACCACTGAGGTTGTATACCTTTCCCGCTGCCACAAAATTATATTTTGGAACCTCCACTACAAGTTTACAGTTCATACGAACCTAAAATTAAAATAATATAAGTTAACACAACATATAAAAAAACTTACTGTAGATTGTTGTGGTGGGTCATTGGGAGTGCTCCCACGACCTTCTACAACTAGAGCATGGGCTTGTACCTCATCATCTGAGAGACGCATGGGCTTGTACCTCATCATCTGGAGCATGGGAGTTACTCTTTACTTACCATCTTTTGTGCCACCTCCTTAGTTGTAGGGTTGGGAATTTCACCTGATCGATTTTTTCTAGCATCAATCCACACCAAGTGTCGGGGTGGACGCTCAACTTGAGTTGTACTAGACTTTTCTCCAGAAGAGAGTTGTTTCTCTTGTAGTTGGCGGCGAAAAGCATAACCATCGGGCCCCAAGCGATGATCATGCACATTTTTGGCCCGCCTTTCCTTTTGGGACTCGTGAATAACCTGATCATTTAAAATGATGTATTATAATTTAGATCAAACATATATATATATATATATATTAATTGTATAAAAAGATTCATACAATACATCACAATCTTTATTACCTGAAACTCATCTGAATTCCTAGATGTAACAAATCTTTCCCACACCGCAATATCTATAAAAATATATTGATCGGTTGCTTTCTTCTTTTGTTTGGATTATTTATATAATCCCTTTTGAGATAGGTCTTAAGATCCCTCCATCATACACCACAACGTTGTAGTACTTTTTTCTTGTGATCTTTTTCATTTATATGAAAAACACCCTATACATACAAAAGCAATAATGTTATTTCAACAAGGATATGTCTTTCCAGGAAAACTAAATTAGAATCAAAAAACAAAAAACTTAGTAAAATAATATCATTTCAACTTGCAGATATATCTTTCCATAGGAGGTCTTTTAAGGCAATAGAAACATCATGCCAATTTTCTATATCTATTGCCACCTTACTGTGCGGTCGCCCCTACGTAATGCTTGAAAGTACTAGCATGGTCCCCAATAGGTGTTCCTGTGACATCAAACTGTATTGGCAATTTCTTCCCTTCGGCCCTGAGCTCCTGTAGCATACGCATCAGCGTGGGACCTCTACATTTCTTAGCATCACCACTACCAGAAGCATCAACACTACCATCCTCATGGAGCTCATGCTTAGAATGTTCATCTTCACTTGCCATTTTAGAACAACCTACAAGTATACATGATAAAAAAAACATAAGTGATAATAAAAGCACAAGTGGTAATATGATGTACATTTAAAAGATTATGTGCTTGAATGATAATAAAATGTATTTTGCAAAGAATACATGACTCTAGTATTGGTTGAGTTACTAGTCAAGTAAAATTCCTTCAACCTGGTCTTAACGTTTATAGTATTCATCGATGTTAACTTCAACATTTACACTTGGCAAACCAACTGAGAATGGGCTAGAATCATCATACTTTTTGTAGTATTCTTCTTTATTTATAGGATCTACAGTAAACTGTCTTTTTCCATGACGAACGACAAACCAATTTTTATTTGTCAGGTCATCAATATAGAATACTTGTTTTGCTTAGTCTGCCATGATGAATGGCTCATCTTTCTCACCAATCTTTTCAAAATTCACCAAAGTGAAACCCAACTCATACACTAAAACACCTTTGTTGTTATCAACCCAATTGCATCTAAAGATAGGAACTCTAAAATTTGTATAGTCCAATTCCCATATGTTCTCAATGATGTTGTAATACGACATCTCAGCTTTGCGTGGTCTTTTATCTTTAGTATTGGCAAAATACAACGAACAAGCTTGAACAGTGGCCCTACTATTTTAGACTACACTACTTTCATTTTGACGCTTTGTGTAGTATGAAAATTCGTTTATGTCGTGTCCTTCATATGACATGGCATCCATTTTTGGTTTAAAGGTGAGCCATTTTATGTTCTCAACAACATTATTCAGTGATTCAAATAGTTGACTAAAGACTTTCTCTTCAAACCACCTAATAAATGTTCGATTATGCTCTCTTGCAAGCCACATTGAACTGGATCGAGGATGATTTCTCTTGATAAGATCATTGTGTTCTGTGATGTAGCTACCAACTTCATTGATGTTGTGTAAAATATACAAATGCCCTTGTTCCCATAACTCACGACTAATTCCTTTCACTCGTTCTCCCAGAGTTCCTTTTCCGCAACAAGATTCAATGTGATGGAAATTTTTTAGATCGCTAGAAGTTTCATTGCAATTCAAAAAATCATTGCAAAAGTCCATCACCTCCCTAGCCACATAACCCTCAACAATACTCCCTTCAGGATGATAATGATTCCGAACATCACCTTTAACAACACTCATGTAGCATTCAAATGGATACATCCAGTGCAAGAAAACTGGACCCAACATCTTCACCTCCCTTGTTATATGTACTACAAGATGAACCATGATATCAAAAAATGAAGGAGGAAAGTACATTTCAAGCTGGCACAAGTTAACAATTACATCATTTTGTAATTTATCGAGAGTTTCAGGATGTATCACTTTGTTGCATATTTCATTGAAGAAGAAACAAAGTCTTGTGATTGCAAACCTTACATGCTTCAGCAATATAGAACGAATAGCCACAGGAAATTTTTTTTTGCATTCAAGGTGTGACAATCATGAGATTTGAGACCATCAACTTCAGATACTTCTTTGATACCAATCTATGAATATTAGAAGAGTATCTTTATGGAACCTTAATATTAAAAAAGCACTCACGGAAAGTCTTTTTCTCCTACTTTGACAAAGTGTAACAAGTCGGTGGTAATATGTGTGGCGACCCCTGATCTCCACTGATAATTCTTTTCTTATACCCATTAATTCTAAATCTTTTCTAGATTTGATGTCGTCTTTAGTCTTTCCTGGTATATCCAATAGCGTACCAATGATGCTATCACAAACATTTTTTTCAACATGCATGGCATCAATGCAGTGTCTAATTGACAAGAATCTCCAATAATGAAGATCCCAGAATATTGACCTCTTCTTGTATAAAGATTTGTCACATGCGAGAGTATGACTACTTGATCTCTTTCCAAATTCATTGACAATATCTTTCACCCTGTCATATACATCATTTCTTGGTATAAGTTTAGGAACACTTCATTCCTCAGTTGATCCATTAAAGGTTTTGTGTTGCCTTTGATAAGGATGCACTTGTGGGAGAAATCTCTGATGACCAAGATATATGATTTTACCACCATGTTTCAGTCGGTTTGAATCAATATTTTCCTCACAAATAGGACAAGCTTTGTATCCTTTTATGTTATATCAAGACAAATTTCCATAAGTTGGAAAGTCATTAATCGTGCAAAACAACTTAGCACGCAAACTAAAGATCTCTTCACGTGAAGCATCATATGTCATAACACCTTCTTCCCATAGTTTCATTAGGTCATCAATTAGCTATTGAAGGTAAACATCAATTTCATTTCCAGGTTGCTTGGGCCCTGATATCAATATTGACAACATAACATACTTATTTTTCAAACACAACCAAGGAGGAAGATTGTATATAACAATCATAACAAGCCAAGTGCTATGTTGGTTGCTTAATGTACCATAAGGATTCATTCCATTTGTACAGAGTCCAAGTCTTATGTTCCTTGTTTCTTTACCAAATTGAGGGTATAATAAATCAATTTCCTTCTATTATGGTGAATCAGATGCATGTCGTAGGATGCCATCATCATTGGCCTTTAACTCCCCATGCCAAGACAAATTCCGCGCATCTTCAGTATTAGCAAATAAGCATTGAAATCATGGTATGGTAGATACCACATCACCTTGGAAGGAGAGCCATTTTTAGCCTTACCTAAATTTGTGGTCTTGTACCTTGACGGACCACATTTTGGACAATTTATCAAATTACTATAGTCCTTCTAAAATAACACACAATCATTTGGACATGCATGAATCTTCTTAGCCTCCATTCCAATTGGGCACATTATTTTCTTTGCTTGATATGTTGAAATTGGAAGCTCATTGCCTTCAGGAAGAATTTTCTTTAACAAAGATAACTATGAAGTGAAACTCTTATCGCTCCACCAGTTTTTAGCTTTAAGAGTATATAGTTGCATCACAACACTCAACCTCGTAAACTTAGTACAACCCTTATATAACAGTCTTTCAGCATCATGGACAAGGTTTGCAAATAAGGAAGGTGGATCAATGACATTGTCCCGACAACTACGTGCATCTCATCAACCATATCATCCTGAAGCGGTTCATCCTAAATCTATTCATCATTGACATTATCATCATTATTTATATCTTCTATGCCACAACTATTAGTATCAACATTTTCTGATCCATAATTAAATTTCTCTCCATGCCAATACCATTCATTATAACCTTGTATGATCCCATTGCATATGACTTGATTCTTAATTTCCTCAACAGTATCAACTTTCAAATTGTTACCACAATTTCTACATGGATAATAGAACCATTCTGTAGGCAGTTTCCTATGTTCCTCAGCAAATCTGATAAATTCATCAAGACCTTTGGCAAACTCTGGATTGCAACGGTTCTTGATAGACATCCAACTTTGATCCATTTCTACATCACATTAAAATTAATTATAAAACTGAGCATTTAATATTGATACTATAAGTTGTAAGTTTTTATTGATAGGAAGTTGATTACTTCTATACTAAAGTGTACCACCTATCCCATTTTTTAATATTTAATCTCACTAGTAATTGTATAATGTATGTTTAGTTTTCAAGAAAATTTTAGCAGCATTTTCCCTAAGTTCTCCAAGTACATCGATGTAAATGGCAAATAACCACCCACATATGTACCCAGAGAACAAATGAGGAAATACTACTAAAATTTTCTTCAAAATTAAACATACAAATACACTTACATCCTAAGTGAGATTAAATATCCAAAAACAGTCCCAGACCGGGGACTATCCAAAATTTACTCCTAATGAGTAAATTTTGAATGGGTTTCTAAGTTAATATATAAATGTATTATTGTCATATTTATATATTAAGTTAAACATCATGCATTGATGATCTCATCTATAAACCCTAAAGTGTCAGTCTGGGACTACACAATGTCTACCCTCATATTTCTAGAATGTATACAATGATTACATATGTGACTGATAATAAAATGTAGATATGAAGGAATACATATTTTTATTGTTGGTTGGGTTACTAGTCAAATAAAATGGAAAAACATTAATGTAACTGACCTGAGCTGCCGAGATGAAAATGAGAGAAGATCGTGGGCAGTGGAAGGCACGCAGGTGGCAAAGAGCAAGAGGATGATCGCTGAGCGTCGGAGCTTCTGCGAGTAAGAGGATGATTGGTTGTTGAATTTCCCTATTGATCAGTTCAAGACCAGCAGTTGAAGAGGCGAGTGTTCAGTATATGTGGGCGACGGAACTACAAAAAATTCAGGTAAAAAGGATGGATCCCTTGCCATAGTTCCTGACTTACTGCCAGTAAGGAGGAGGAAGAATCCAAATGCACACTTGGTAACATATGTTTGAATGCATAGCGGCGATACGAAATTATTACAGGTAATAATTGACAGTGGGAACAACATCAGGTAGTAATAACTAAGAAAATAACCGCCCAGCTGAAAAAGCAGAGAAAAAGGTAGGGAGGTTTATCTTTTTTTGTATCTATATATTGTGTGGTGACGAAGTGTAGAAAGACTAATGGAAACAAAGAGAAAAGGTATGAGCATGTTCTTCGTACATTCCATCAAGTATAGGATATCTCCCATGTGTATAAAATGTGTTCAATAGACTTAAAAATAACATACATCATTTATGGGTATACAACTACAATGACACCGAAGCCGAAGTCATGAAGTATAGGATATCTACCATCAAATTTTTGTGAAACATACATCATTTATGGGTATACATCTGTAATGACGCCCATTTATAGGTCTTGAAGCCACCCTAAAACCCAAGCGATGAACGACATCCATAAATCCTAGCCCTTATATAAAAAACTATAACCAGTAGTCATCGTACCTTGTCTGCAAGACAGCAAATCCGAAGTCGTCGGTGCCTGCGACAATTGGGGGGAAGACGAAGCCTTATGTGCCAATAGGGGTATGTGCAGTGGGAGAGGACGACGGCGGTGTGGTGAGATAGAGGTCGACGGCAGTGGGGAGCTTGTGGTAGAGGTTGACGGTAGACAAAGGCAGTGGAGAGCTTGTACATGAGAAGAATAGAGAGTTGGGCGCAGAGATAGTGGTGGTCGGGGAGGCGACCCTTGCAGCTGCATGGTGGTCGGGGAGGAGACCCTTATAGCGACACGGTGGTCGGGACCCTTCCACTGTCATCAGCGTCAAAGCAAGAAAGGAGATCTTGAGCGGAAACCCCAAAAGAGAAACCCAGGAAGCGAGAGTAAGACTTCATCACAAGTTTAACCGGAGCCCGACCTATAGGGATGGTTATTTAGCTGAAACCGACCCAAGAGATAAAGCAGTCTCTGAACAAAATAGCTACAAGGTCGCTTATTATATGAAAAACCGATCCTACAGGCAATAGTCGTCGAACCAACTGCAAGGTCAATTATCTGGGTAAAACCGACCCAAGAAGTCTCGTAAAATTGAACCTACTAGGTCGGTTGGGTGGAAAAAATGACCCAATAGGGGTAAGCGGTACCCGAATTTTTTTGTACACTACTAGGTTGGTATTTTGGCAAACATTGACCCTATAGATCGACACTTATGGATGCGCAAAGGCAAAATGGAGCCAATTTTTGCCGCGGGAAACATGTTGGGTCAGTTTTCTGATAAAACTGATTATATGTTTATGTGTGTGATTGAAATTTTGATTTTGTGGGTCTTTTGTAGCATCGATTATCTTTAGTATAACCAACTTTGTACCTCAACCTGTACCCAAATTTTTTCATAATGACTTATTGCTTTAGTTTTTTTAGAAGAAATGATGCAATAGCTTATTATGTCAGTTTTGCTAGTAAAACTGATGCTTTCGGCAATGACGTTATTGGCCAAAAATGTAGTAGTGTGACTTCTGTTGTGATTGAGATGATGAAAACCTCGGCTTCTTGAAGCCTCCATAAGACTGCCCCTGAAACTGCGTCGGTCACTTCTTGGCATTATCCTCACGCTTCTCCACAGCTAACCGCTATACCCATCTCACAGACTCAAGAAAGGTAACAAACTACTCTCAGTTCTTCAACATAGACACCATCGTCGTCAATTCCTTCTTTAAACCCTTCTCAAATCATCTGATCCTCTCCTTATCCATCACAGCCATGTGAGGACAAAACCTCAACAACTCCATGAACTTGGCCTCATACTCATTGATCGTCATCGATCCCTACCAGATATTCTCAAACTAATTGATCTTCTCGTCAATATACATGTCTAAGAAGTATCAGCCCACGAACTCCCGTCGAAAGTTTTCCCAACTGATCACCACTCCATGCCTCTTCTCCTCCTCAATAGCCCACCAATGTCCATCGCTACCCTTCAGTAGATACACTACGTGCTTCACCTTACCCTCTTCTGGGATATTAAGGATCTTAAAGGCCTTATCCAGCTCTATCAGCCACATATCTACATCCACTAGGTCCACTGTACCCACGTACTCCAACTCTCCAACGTGTTGTAACCTCTCAAAAGTCTTCCAAAAACCCTGGGATTCCACATTGGGAACAACTGTCCTACCTTGAGGTATGAACACTCTATCTGCCATATGCAAAATCGTAGCCATAAACTGCCCAAAAATGGACTGCAAAGCAGGATTGGCCACGGTTGTTGGGTCAAACTGAAGAACTTTAGGCTCTCCATCCACTCTGGCCTACCTCCTGGCACCACCTCCTGGTGCAACAACACTACTCTCGACATGCTCTTCATGTTTTGCAGACATGTCTTCTTCTTCTTCTTCTGCATAAGTGGAAGCTGTAATCAGATATACTACATAACACAAGAACAGACACATCCTTAGTCCTATGTCCATGTAGACTCAACAAACCTAGAACTCTGATATCAACCAAGTGCAACGCACCGATCACACCGACCTTGATAACTCAAACAAAATGTGTGCGATCAACTACTAAACAAACACATTACCACATAATAGGATAATTAAAACCAATCTTATATAACCATATCAAGCGAAAAAATATACATCAAGGTTCACAACATGTCACCATATATGTGGCACATTATACCATAAAGGTGTTACATCACTGAATAGTGGTCATCCTGCCACAACATGTTACTAAAGATAACTTGTTCACATATAGAAGCCACTTATATACAACCAAGGCGTACTACCAAAACATGTGTTGCGATACTACATCTACAAAACATCCCCTTATAGAACCTGAGAGTACATATGACTATACTACAAAATACTAACAACATGTCCAACCTCTCACATTCATTGATATTCTTGTTGTTGTTCCTCAACCGCAAGATCTCTACCATGCCACACACGACCACCTAAAGCAATATGTGACAAACCACATGGGTGTGACCCATGTCCCAGTGAGAGATATATCTCTCCGCCAACAACTATTGTAAACACACATTACGCTTAAGTATGAAAGTATCATTATTAACAGGAAGACCAGATTCAGCTAAATGAATAACTCAAAACTGATTATACAAGCTCAATAGGTTAAGCAGCTACAATTGAGCAGTAGAACAAGTTATGGATTTAGAAGGAATGTGAAGAACATGTATAAAAGTTTATTTCTCTTACCACGTTATAATATAATTGAGCAATATAAGAAATAAGGAAAGGGAAACAACCAATGTGAATCATGTTCAACCTAAATAGATATACTACACAATTGTTTACATATTTTATCATGCCCTGAGGATTTGAGTCGTACCACCCAAATCCAACTGACCATTGATAAGCCGAAATTAGTGCCATACAAGATCCATAGAAGAGTCAGAATCCACAATCTCACCTCTACCTCCCGGCCAGTACAAGAGACATTGTAGAGACATAACAGTCAACTGCCACCAGTGACATATAGTCAAGCTAAAAACACCTAACGTGCCTTGGTACATGTCACAACACTAGACACCCGAGTATGAAACCCTACCACCAAGGTACAACTGCAACTATCCTCCAAAACCACGTCACATAAAATAATCACCAAGATACGACCACGGTTGTTCTAAAATAACAAGGCATGACTATGGCCATCATCAAAACACTTGGGGTCAAGATGACATGGGTTATGACTTTTCATAATTAACCAATTAGGGTTTTCATAACAACACTGAAACATCAACCCCGAGAATCACCACTTCCTACATTCTTGGAAGCTATTAGATTAAACATCATTACCATAACTGAACGATCATGTAAACTAGCAAGGTGTAGCAACCAAACATGGTGTTACACCCCTAGCAACCACTAGGCATCGTCACATGTAACGACCATCACCAAACACCAACCATAGCGACTACCACTCATATAGCAATCAACACACATCATTAAACATTGTGACCGCAACACACCAACACCAACATAGTGATCTTCACAACTCAACCAACGTAGCAATCATCACTAAGCCATCACCATGGAGACCATAATAGGGTCAAGGCATAGCAACCATAAGAGAGAGAGTAACTCACTTCGACCAACATGGATCAATGCAATGGTCATGCAAACATGAAAGCACAACAACCATACAAGGTCAAGAAAACATACCGACCACAAGAGAGTATGGCACCACAAGAGTTAGGATTAGGTTATTGCGACCAAACCAAAACCCTGAACTCAACGTTCACCATGGACTTAGCTCCACATGAAAACATAAGAATCATGGCAACCAAAATAGATGTATAACATCAAGAAACCCAAGCATCACCAAGGTAAGAGCCTAAATGAATGCGGTGAAAACCAAAACCCTAAAATGATTATCACAAAGATCAACATAGAAACCATAACATGAGAGAGAAAACCAAGCCTTAAGCACATGCATGAGAGGATCAAAACCACCATCTTCAACAAGGTAACTGAACCAAGATCACGATGATAAACCAAGGTTCAAGGTCCATGTAAGAACCAACAACTCCACCATCCATTCAAATTCGGGGTGCAAGAGTTAGGGTCTAGGAAAAAGAGTTAACCTATGCAAGATCACCACATAATCGTAAACTCTAAATTAAGATAGCATCACTACACCACTTACAATCACATTTTTAAAATAAATCATTTACATGCAATATGAGTGCAATAATAGTAGAGGAGAGAGTTATATAACCCGCCTTGAGGTGAAGATCAACTAAGCCATGAAGCTCCAAGAGAGAGAAGAAAACCACAACCTAGATCAACTCCATGACCAAGAAAGACCACCTCAAGAGAAGAAGAACAAACCTAGGAGAAAGAGGTGTACGAAGAAGGGAGGGTACAAACCCTAGGCCAAAAAGAAAAGGGAAAGGAGGGGATCTTCATCTCACTCAAGTACTACCATGGGAGAACCATGGATTCAACATCTATTAAAGAGAAGTTCTTCAAGAGGACCACCATGGAGAACCATGGATCATCCAAGAGAAGAAAGAGAGGGGTAGGATTGCAAGAAAATGAAATCAAGAAGGATTAACCAATTACCAGGGTCAAGGATCACCCAAGGAACAACAAAGAGAGATGCTCCAATCCTACATGCAAGGGTTCAACCTCCTTCTTCAAGCTCAAACACATCCACTTGCACCACCATTAACAAGGGCAGACTCCAAGGTGAGGGGAGAGAGCAAGAGAGAGACAAAAATATCACTTGCATGAAGGAAGAGGGGTATAAATACCCAAGGGTAGGAGAGAGGTGTCAAGATACTAGAGCCACAGTGACACTTGTCCCTCCAAAGCTCGGCCATGAAAGCACTCAAGACATGCATGCAAGAAAGGGTGATAAAACCAAAGCTAGACAATGACCACTAGGTCCACTACACCCATCAGTCGAAGCAAAACTAAGATAACAACATGGTAGCGAGCACTATACAATGTTAACCAAAAGCAAACGGTCACCACAACATCAGCACAAGTTAAAACATAACGACCAAGATCAAGGACAAACCATATTAGTCACTACAAATACAACCAAGAAAGCAATTCACTCACAACACTTCAAAGGATCAACAAACACGGTCGAGATCATCATCAACTCAAGTTCCATGCAAACCCATAGCTTCAACACACATGATGTCACCTCATTAACCAAGGTCCAACAAGGCACCCCTATGCATCATTCTCTCCAACATGATGCCAAAAATAGGTGGCACATCCAACACATGATAAATTGCAAGATAACCCTCAACATGGGTAAATTGCAACTTGATTCAAAACAAGCACATAAAGACATAACTAGCTCAAACATCATAAAAATAGGACCAAACTAAAAGAACAATCATGTCACATGTTATTAAGAAGCATCAAATGATTAGATTTAGATTTTAAGCATCTAATTATGCTAAACATTCAAGATTAAACACTAAGCTAGGTCAGGGGTCTTACATAAGGTTTTAGTTGTTTTTTCTAGATGAACCGACACCCGAGGGCAATTTGGGGGGAATATTTTTTTCGCAGGGACGTGGCGCAAATCCTCCGACGTAGATTTATTGACAAAAAATCGTAACTGATTGTATAACTTTTCAAGATTTTTTTCTTCTGAGAATCTATGTCAGTTTTGTGGATAAACAATCGACACCAGAAGTATTTTAGAGGCAAAATTTATTTTATGTGAAGGTATTTGTCGTCAGTTCTCTGGAAACCGACACTCATCATAAAATTTTTGGAGGGAAATGTGTTTTTATGAAAAAAATTGTATTTCAGAGGTTATTTTAGATGTCAATTTTTTTAAAATGTAGCTGACATTCTAGAAAAAATGGTACCCATATCTTTTCAAAATCGGCGAGACTTGATCAATAGTGACGTTTATGCTAATGAACTGACACTATTTGATTTATAGTGTCATTTTTTCTTTAGAAACAACGTCAGGAAAAGTGACATTAGAGGTAAAAAAATGCATTGTTTATATATATATACATATATATATACATATATATACATAGAGAGAGAGAGAGAGTTAGGCTAGAATACACTTAAGTGTATTTTGCCCCCAATACAACAAAGTTTGTAGTCGTAGGATCTACATCTGATCTTGGTTCCTGCCTGCACTCACGGGCTGAGTAAACATCTTTTTACTCAACCAGACCCCACCATTGTCAGTCTCCTCTTCTCTCTCTCTATCACCATCTCTCCCTCTCTCTCTCCCAGTTATTGCGGTCTTCTTCCGACCCCCTACCTCCTTCCTCTGACCTTCCTCCTTCCTATGCCTCTGACTGGATTCCTTCTCCACAGCTGCTGCTTCCGCCAGCAGCGAGCCCAATAGATCGCCGCCCACCCACCTCCTTATACTTCCTCGTCCAGCAACAGCAAGTCGGGACCTTCGCTGCCATCCAGTCAGACATCACCACCATCCAGTTGAATGCCAACACCAGCAAGCTGAACGTTGACAACAAGCATTCCTTACTCTGCCTCCCTCCATTGCGCAAATCAGCATCCTCACCAGCAGAATGTCGGATTCTGCTGGACGCCAGCAGCAAGCAAGCCACCCACCACCAGCAAGGAGCTACTCACTAACAAGCTACAAGGCCGCCGCTAACAAATTTCCTCCTCCCCATACTAGTTTGCTTTGGTAGGAGTCTTTTCCTGTGATACTCTTCTTTTGTTGCCATATTTTTCCTATGTCCTCTACGTATTTAGAACAATGATTAATATTTATGTCAGAATTTACATTGAGACTAAATGATAGATACACTGATTCATATTAGCATCTAAAATGATGGATCTTAGTATAAATTATCTTCCTTTCTTCTTACTGTATTCTTAATTTCTGTTTACTCTAGACATGGACTTTTCACATGACGTGGATGGGATGACCGGAATCAATTGGATGGAGTATGATAATAGTCAAGTGGATAGAGACATTAAAGTGGGTGGAGACATACAAGTGGGTGGATATCTTGAAGATGAAATTGAACTTGAGATGGAAGATGAGAGGATTGAAGTTGAATCCAAGTTAGACCCTTATGTAGGTCTACTATTTGACAGTGTTGATAAAGCAGAGGAGTTCTACAATAAATATGCATACCGAGTTGGTTTTAGTATAAGGAAAGGAAACCAATATATTTCAGCCAAGACAAAGAACATCACTAGTATGTCACAAAGGAAAAACCAAAGGAGATGATGCTCAGAAGGGATCTCCACAAAAAGATATCATTTCTAGTCAAACTGGCTGCAAGGCTCACATGCGAGTGAAATTAGAAGATGATACAAAGTGGGTGGTACTAAGCTTTGAAAAGGAACATAATCATGATGTAACCAAGAGCCCGTCTAAGAAGAGGTTTCACCGCTCACACCGCCATATGTCATCAGAGGTTCGTGATTTAATTCATGTGATGCATGATCAAAATATTTCTAGTGCTCAGATTATGTCACTTATAGCTAACCAACAAGGAGTCATATGCAATGTCACATTTACAAGAAAGGATCTAAGAAACACACCTGTTTCCATGAGGAGGAAATATATAGGTGTTGATGTAGCATACACAATAGGACATTTCAAAAAAATGCAATCAATAAACCCCGCATTTTGCTACTAAGTGCAATTTGATGAAGATGGATGTGCACAGACTATCTTTTGGGTTGATGCTAAATCAAGAGTGTCATATCATTTGGAGATGTGGTGACTTTTGACACAACATACATAACTAACAGGTACAACATGCATTTGCACCTTTCATTGGGGTGAACCATCACAAGCAGTCTATTTTATTTGGTTGTGCCTTATTATGTGATGAGACTGCTGAATCTTTTGTATGGGTTTTCCAAACATTCTTAGAAGCCATGTATGGGAAACACCCAAATGAAATCTTAACTGATCAAGATCCAACAATGAAGAAGGCAATTCATATTGTATTTCCTAATGCAATCCATTGATGTTTCCAATGGCATATAGTGCAAAAAGCACGTGAACATCTCAGTGTAATTTATGGGACTGTTGCAGGGTTCACTGAAGAGTTCCAATCTTGCATTAATCAACCCATCACTATTAATGAGTTTGAGGAAAGATGGAAGAAGATGATAACCACATATAATTTGAGTGACATCACACATCTAACCTTATTGTGGAATATAAGAGAGAAATGGATACCTGTTTACTTCAGAGACAAATTTTTCGCCAACATGTCTACAACACAACGGAGTGAGAGCATGAATGCAATATTTAAAGATCATGTTAACAATCATCTACCTTTGTTTAAGTTTGTCCAATCATTTGAGAAGGTGGTAGGGAATCGATATGACAAAGAGGATGAAGAAGACTACATATCTAAGAATGGCCAACCAACATTGTGGTCTTTGTATCCCATTGAGAAACATGCAAGGGATATCTACACTAGAATGCTATTTAAACTTTTCAAGAAGCAAATGAAGCTAACTTCATGCTATGACATAGAGGAGGTTATTAATGAATCTGAATATCAAATTTCAAGTGTAAGTGATGAGGCACTTGCATTTATGTCAAAGAAGAGCTACATAGTATAAGTTAACCATAATAGAGAAGAAATCTTTTGTGAATGCAAGTTGTTCCAATTTTCTGACATCTTATGCGCTCATATACTAAAAGTGTTGCTTTTTGTTAAAGTTCATAAGATACTGACTTTGTATGTGTTGAAATGTTGGACAATGCAAGCAAAAACCACCAATATGAGTCATTGTATTGAGGAATCTCGGGTAGATGTTGATTATAGTACCCCTTTGGGTAGGTATAATTTACTTTGTACATCTGCAATGCGCTTGGTTGGCATAACTTCCCACGATAAGGACACTTACATTATGATGCAAGAGCTATTTCAAAAATCTTATGATGAGATAGTGTTCATGCAGAAAAATATTTGACCCATTTCAAGTGAAGAAGTCATACCGTCATCTCAAACTCATATTCCAACTCAGGGTGGCCAATATATTCCAAGAATCCACAATGAAGAAGAAGATATCCTATTTAGATATCCGCCCACATCTCATTGCAAAGGGAGTGGGAAACCACAAAGATTTAAACCACAATCCGAGTTAAAATCCAAAAAGCAAATAACTTGTAGTACTTGCAATGGGAAAGGGTATAATAGCCGAACATGCAAAATAGGGGTATGTGGTAGTGTAATGTACATTATTTGTTTCTAGTTTGAAGTATCTTGTACTCATTTAAGTCAAATATTATTCTATCTCATTGACAGGCTACCAAAGATTGCTCAACTTCGGGTGTGCTTGGAGACATTCGTGAATCCAATGAAGAATAAATATGAGAGACTTCTTAATGTTGTAGGAGGACTGGACATTCAAGTGGCTTGTAATTTAGGGTTGTAGCTTAATTTAGGGTTGTACCTGTAACATCCCTGACCTGGGTTATGAGTTAACCCTAGGTGTTTTGCCTAAATATGTAATTAAACCTTTGTGATTAACTCTGAGCATGTAATTAAGTTTCTCAGAAACGTATATTTCAGTATTTGCTCCTTTTTATTTAAAGTTGTAGCATTGTTTTGATATACAGGGACTTATGTGCAATTTACCCAGTTAAAAAGGGTTAGTTTGCAATTTTGCACATGTTGATATGTTCCTCTAATATTGAGACATCATGAGAATCTCTTTGGTAAAGTTTGAGGGATTTCCCAAGCTAGAGCACCAAGGTGCAGCTGTGGAAGCAATCCCAGGGCTTGAAACCCTAATTTGGGGTAAAATGCAATTTACCCAAATGATGGGATGCAATTTGTAAAGAATGTCATCTAATGTATCTTTTTAGACTTTTTTTCCATCATTTAGAGAATATATGATGAGGAATTCACCTCAATTGAGTTATCAAGTTAAGAAATAGGCTTTGTGATTGAATAATCAGGGTACATGTGCAATATCCCTTTAAATATGAACTTTATTATTAGATTGTTCTTCCTTGCCTTCTTTTCTATAACTTAAGTTAAGGTTTGTCCTTAGAATAAAGAGGAAGGGACGAGCAAGTAATAAAGTAAGGATTTAGTTGGAATTAAGGGAAACTTATGAACTAATGTTGAAAATCCTATCCCATGTATATAAGCTCTCCTTCCCTTAGTTGCAAGGGAACTTACCCTTCGTTCCCTTACTGTTTCATTTCACCAAAGACGACCAAGGACTTCCTTGGAGCTAAGGAGGACGAACAAGGGGTGCAAGGTAGGTTTAAACCCCTCTTCTTGCCTAATTCCATGGTTAGAATTCGAATTCAAGGTCAGCTTCATGGCTAATTTTCGAAACCCTATCTTTCTAGCCGTCTCTTTTCATCCTTCCTTGGAGTTTTCACCTTGGCCAATCTGTGGGAACTCAAGGACGCCATTAGAGCTTGGAGCTTGAAAGCTTGGAGCTCAAGAAGAAAGCTTTAGGCGGGTTTTATAACTCTAAACCTATGCTTTACTATGTGCATCTTTATATGCGTTTTAATGATAGCTCTTAGTATTTCCCTACTTTTCCCTGCTATTTTGCAAGAAAACCCGTGGGATATCTGTACTGTTCTTGAGCTAGAAGATGAAGGCGTGATTTCCAAGGAAAATCCACCGCTTTTCTTTTCCTTAAACGGTCCTAACAGTTTGCCCTCTCAGACTCAAGACCGCGAGGTGAGCAAACGGTCTCGAGACAGCGACAGGGCAAACGGTCTCAAGACCGTTTGGCCCCGTTGACCGAGCGTGGATCGTATAAGAAACCTGTTCCTAATTATATAGGCTAATTACCCTCAAAATTTGGGAGACTAACTCCACAGGAATCGGGAGATATGACCTTTTTAAGTCACAACTTTAAATGAATTAATTGCTGATTTTCAAACGGTCTGGAATTGCCTTTTTGGGCAAACGGTCTCAAGACCGTGTAAGGTCGTTGACTAAGCGTTGACCGTATGAGATTACTGTTCAAAATTATGTTAGTTAACAACTCACCAAGTTTGATGGTCTAATTCCAAACGGGCTAAGAGTTGAAGGGTGAATACTAGGGCTAAACCTAGATAAAATAAGTACTGAAATTATGGTGACCTAATTAGGGTTTTTAGGGTTGATTGACCTAAACGGTCTCAAGATCGTTTGGGGGTCACCAAACGGTCTCAAGACCGTGAGGGCAATCAACCAAGACCGTTTGGAGGTCTGGGGTCAAGATTTGTTGACCAATTTAAGGTACAATTACACCAAATTACATTGCAATTAAATATTGACATGATCATCAACTCAATGGATCAGACCTTGATGAATTTGCACTAGAATCCAAAATTTTGGATGGGCAAACGGTCTCAAGACCGTTTGGAACTCATCCAAACGGTCTCAAGACCGAGAGGAGAATCACCCAAGACCGTTTGAAGGTCTAGGGTTGAGTAATTTGACCAATTGAGGACCCAATTGCAAATAAGTTATCAATTTAATCAAAATTCTGTTTTGTGGTTCAATCATGGTTCAACCCCTATCAAATCACCTTATACTTTGATGAAATCTTGGGAAAACGGTCTTAAGACCATGTGGGGTCCACCCACATGACCTCAAGACCATTTGGGCCAAGTTTGGGCCCAATCGGAGCTCAATTGAAGGGTTCAACCTTGTGTTGATGCACACTGTTGAGCGTTGATGGGTGAACATTGATAGACCCTAATTGAATCGATTTCAACCATAATTGGTTAACCATTATGGGTCAATTGAATGACCAAGTGATCAAGCATAACCTTAATTGACTAAATCCATAAGTGGTCAACATAGATTTGACCATTTGAGGGCTTCAACATGGGTTGACATTATCGGTTGCACCTTTGAGCCTTGTTGAAGGACCAAGCGGCTGAGACCATGAGAGCCTCGCGGTCTCAAGACCGTGAGAGGGCTCGCGGTCTCAAGACCGTGAGGGGGCTCATGGTCTCAAGACCGAGAGGAGGCTCGCGGTCTCAAGACCGTGAAGGGCCTCGCGGTCCTGAGGTCAAAGAAGGGCAAACGGTCTTCATGACCCTCGCGGTCTCAACTCAAATTGGTCTTCGCGGTCTCAACTTTAATTTGAACCAATGGGAGGCTTCGCGGTCTTGAAGCCTAAGGGGGGCTCGCGGTCTTGGGGTTAGAAAGAGGCTCGCGGTCTTGGAGGGTCAAAGTGGGCAAACGGTCAACACTTTCAACCAATCTCAACCCAATTGATGATTAATGATTGAAATCAATCAATGTGATTCAAGGTTGACCACATTCAATCAAATGATGATATAAATGGTTCAATGTTGCCCTAATCAAACCCTAATGACAACCTAGGATATTAAGGGGTTTTTGACTAAGGTTTTGACCATAATGATGATCAATGGGGTGAATTACCAATATACCCCTGAAAGGTCAATTGAGTTATACCTTGCTCAATTCAAACTCTAATTACATGAGAATGATGTTTTTAGTCATAATGACTCTATCTAACCTGATCTAGTCTAATGTTATCATCAAACATTAGTATGATGAAAGAGAAAGTACTTCTAGAGAAAGAAAGTACCCTAGAGAGAGAAAGTAACTCTAATCACATAATGGTGATGTTGTTGGCTATGTTAGCCTATGATGACTCAATCCAACCTGTTTTAGAGTGATGTTGACATCACCTAACATTATGATGAGAGAGAAAGTACTTCTAGAGAGAGAAAGTACCCTTTTTAAGTGGAAACTCAAGTAAAGCATCTCCAATGCACATAAGTGAGCATAATTAGGGTATGGTCCACCTGTGTGAGGTCATAGAAACCCTAATTATGATAAATGATGAACCTTTAACTAATCCAAGAGCATCAATGAAGATGTTACTCATACATGATGATGTTATGAGTTTAATTCACCTTAATGTGAATAGTAAACCCTAATTCAAGGGTAATGGCATGCTTTTGAGTATTAAACTCTATTTGATATGAATTAGAGATTTAACTCTTATGATAAGAGTAGGAAGTACATTCCTTATTGTTGCATTACCTTTATCAGATGTATTAACCATGCAGGTTCTGATATGAAGGTAATCATATCCAGGTATGGATGTTGATGTTATATTCATTAAAGGCATGTTGTTAGCCTTATGAATAAGTAAAGTAATCTGATGCCTTGCCAGTGGCATCCTATGCTGATAATGGGCTATGAGAGCCATGAATACCATCAAGGTCATGCCTTATAGATGACTTGTGATGAGGATAATGAGAAATGATGATTGATATGAGTTAGGCTTGTTACATTTAGTATTCTTCTTTTATAGCTGCTATGCTACTGTTATTGTTTGAAGAACAATGTATGCTGTTAAAGAATACTGAATGTACCTAACTAATCAAGTATAATGTAGAGCCCTGATCATAGATCCATCATTGTCAAAAATTAAATGATGGTGAAACAGGTTTTCCTCAGGGAACTCCTGGAGCACATACTTTTGAGTATGTGGGGTACATGGATGTGTAGAACCTTACATCCTAGTGTAGGAAAGTGATGTAGATGTGGAATCCATCCATCCTTCACTATAGTTCCATACCGTATCAGTGGTAGGTAAACATGAAACCTCCTGATGACGAAGAAAGCACAGATATCCGTATCAGTGGTAGGTAAATATGAAACCTCCTGATGACGAAGAGAGTACAGAACGCCACTGTGACTCTAGAATAGCGAAGGACCAGTTTACCCTGGTGAGCTATAGTAGTAGAGACACGAGATGTCCTACAAGTGATCCTCTTACTGACTGAGGAAGGTGAAGGTCATGAGAATCCGGCTCTCTTAATGACCTATGTATGATACTGATGCGGCTTCTCAGCGATCAGTTGGAGTATGAGTGGTAAGCCTCATCTCCACAGGGCATAATGTTGTTTGTAAAATATAATCAACCATGTAGTATAACTTGTTAGAGATGACTCCAAGTTAGTTGATTAATGTTACATTGCAATAATGTTGATATTCTCCATATCTCCTAATTTGTAGAGATCTTGTTATATCTGCAATTGTTATAGAATGCTTTGAAGGCTTTACTGTTTAAGATATTCTTTGATGTTATAATAAAGCTTCTGGCGAAGAGTTATAACTCTCGCTGGGACAATTATGTATAATTGTCTCACCCCGTAGGTTTCAACTTTTTAGGTGGACGTCGGAGACGAAGGAACCAACCTGCAGGTGACCAGTCTCAGCAGCAGCAGCACCAGGGGCAGCAGTAATCTCAGGTGGAGATTTGTCCTGCCATGTGGTGTAGTTAGAGTCAGTCCTATGTGTCCTATGTACTCTCAGGTCTTGGAGTCTTGTGTTATGTGATCTTGAGATTTTGTATCTTGATGTATATAATTACTCAAGAAGTAATTATCCTGAGATGTAAACAGTTACCTCTCTTTATGAAAGGAGTTTTTATGGATACAAGTTCTTATCTCGAAAAATTTTAATTTCCCGTGATTTTTGTCTTCCGCTGATTACCGATTCGCTTCCGCTAAGTTTTAATCGTGTTTACGTCATGGTTTGGAGATCAGAGCCCACAGTACCAGAGACATTCAGAGCCATAGCTTAATTCAGAGCACTGTGGCTTGATAAAATCAATGCTAATTCAGTGATCCATGTTCAGTCTTATATGCACTTGATAAACATGTACCTAGTAATGTTATTTGGATCTTTGTATGTGATCATGTAAATGTAGTTCATGCATTCAATAGATTGTTTGTGGATTGGTTTATGTACCATTTCAGTTGATGTGGATGAACAAGTTCTTTATCTACTAGTTTATTCTATACTTAATTCACTTCTTGGTTGTTCATGTTTATGGATCAACAAGTTCGTAATGTATGTGGTCAGTTACATTTGATCATCTACGTTTGTGTTGCATTTTAATAATTTATGTTGGTGTTGGATTTAATCATTCATGCCTAAAATGTTCCATTAATTTAGGAGTTAAACTGGCATGTTTCAAACTCCATCTCCATTACATCTACATCAATTTTCATCATTCACAACTGGGAATTCAGAACTGTTTGGCTGGGAATTGAGCTTCAATCATAGCTAGGTGCAATGGAATTTAACTGAAAATTATGTATGTCATGCCTATGTTTGGACACACCTATGTTGGTCTTGCTAAACTTTCAAGCTATACTAGTCATGCCATGACTCATGAATGAATGGATGGCCTTGTTACCACCTATATGTGAACTGATGCAGGCCAGAACACTTGATTGTCCTAGTATTGGTTCAGTTGAAGGATGTTCTTGTATTGGTTCAGTTGAAGGAGCATCAGGAAATTGAGCAAGAATTGAACTTTGAAGCATTAATGATAATGAACAATTTGAATGGAAATAAGTTGGGTCCTTTGAAACACACCAATTAACTAAATAATCTGAAGAAAAAGAACTACTAAACAATCTAAATGTTCTGACCTATGAAATAAAAAAATAAAATGACATGAAGAAGATAGTCTATGCATCAACTGATGAGAATAAGTGGGCCATATGAACTGCATGAGTGTGACCTGCATTAACTGGGTATGTGTAATGAAAGGGCTATACCAATTTCTGCAGTAATTCTTGGACCAAAAAATGATAGTTTAGCCTGATGTCTAAAGTTTCACACCTATGTTTGGACAAGCTGACCAGTTCCTAACTCCCATCCAAGAAGGTTCCACTCAATTGGGGTAAGTCCAATCACGAAAGCTTTTAACTTTATGAAACCATTTTTGCCGCAAATGTGCTTGCTCATTCTGAGACAATTGTACTTTTAAGGTCAGTTGCTGAGCTGCAGTAGTTGTGTTAATGATTTGTACTCAAGCAACAAGGGGTTTTCTATTCAGATGTTTAAAAGTGTTACTTGGTTGATTGTGATACTTCTTGCATAAAGGTATGGCTTTGGTATGGTTATGGTTACAAGTCTTTTGTCTATTTAATAGACAGTGAGCAACTTATCTGTTAATGGATGAAGGCTAATTTTGTCAGTCACCTTGAGCACTTCTTTGATGCCAGCTACTCTTTCCAAAGATTGTTATTAATTGTCTTTAAGAACTTGACCATAAGCTTGGACATACTTCTAACTCTAGCTACTCGATACAAATTACAACAAACTAGAATTATTTTGAAACCTATAGTGATCCTATCATGGGCATCCTAGGCAACTAGCAAATTAACTCCAATAGCCTGATCCTTTTGAAATTGATTACCTACAATGAGGAACCACAAATTGATTACCTAAAATGTGTTAATGATCCTATCATGTCATGCCTATTTTTTGACACACCACAACTGAATTAACCAAGCTATTGAATCATTTCAGCCACACCATGACCTTCTGAATCTAGTTGGGCTTCCAAATTTCATCCAAGGGAATCAATACATTCTTAGGTATTCAAGATACCATACCAATTGTAAATGATCCATTAAAAAAAGCTATTAATATCGTTGTCAAAGATACATGAGCCCCATAATTCATGTCTATCCTGTGGGACAGAAAAAACACAAGGCATTGGTCCAGGGCACACACACAGATACACCCAACCTTTGATTACATATATGAATTCATTTGATAAATAGTTCATTGATTCAAAGCAATGTATTGGTAATGCATGCATTTGACTCAATGCGGTGAAATACAATCCAACAATCATGTAATGTAATAAGTAACCTTTGTCATTTAATCATTCTGAGACATACTGACCTACTAAAATCAGTAACCAGTATGCAATAGAGTATTCATATGACCACTTGGTCTACAAAGGTTCAAACAGGTAGATTTGATCATTCAATCCATGACCCACATTGGATAATGAATAGAGAAAATTCATTCATGCATTCATTCAACATTCACTCATGCAATTTCATTGAATAATTCAGAAAATATTACAACGATTCAGGGACAAACACTTTAGGGATTTACAACTTCACCCACACTTTACTAATTCCCACCACTTTAGGGCAGTTACTAATATAGAATGTAGACCCATGCTTCACTAATTCTCATACAGACTTTCTAACATAATGTTGCAAACATGACAAGAAACAAGAAATCCTTGCTTGTGTCACATACAACATTAGTAACAGCCAACCTCCACATTATATTTTACAATTTGATTGGGTATACACAACTACAAATAGAATCCAAGAAGCCAACAATCCAACAAAACAACATCTAAATCTGGCAGTTGCTTTTTGTTCCTTGATGTTGGCCATCTATAATTCTCCCTCAAGTCGTTCATGCTCAAACTTCTCAGTAGTTGAATTGGAATCACCCCATTCAAAGAAATTATAATATGGAAGCCCCTACAAATAACACCAAATGGTTTAAATTTAGTACTTTCTACATAAATTCTTGTAAGAAACACAACAACTTAGTACATTCCACATAAATTCTTGTAAGAAACACAACAACATACCTCTTTGTTGTAATTGGGACAACCAAAGAATACTTGTCCATAGTTCTTTGGGGTCTTGGCTATTTTTGCATGCACTAACTCGCCACATTTGCAATACTTAGACCCTCTTCTCATTGTTGATACTTGACTAAGATGATTAGAACACGTTGACATTGTCCAACTGTTATATTTGTTATTAGCCATGCCACAAGGATGACTACACAACCACACAGATGGAAAGCAAAGATAAATGAAGCAATTTCAGAGCATAGGGATCAAAAGCAAATGAAGAGGGCCCTAGACATAATAAATTACCTGAAGATGTTTCTGCGTGCACTGCTATGGTTGGGTGTTGTAGGCTGTGTATTGCGATTGTTGGCGACGCTTACTGTTGGTGTTGCAGGTTTGGTCCTGGCAGCTTGGCTTGCTGCTAATGCTAGGTTATGGTGGAGTGGATTTGTGGGATCACTGTTGTCAGATTGCAGATTGTTTGCTACTAGCAGAGGGAGGATAAAGGAGGGTGGACAGAGGGAGAAAGGGTGAACAAAGCATGTAGAAATGAAGGTGTGGTTTTGGGGCTGGCAGAGGAAGGAGAAAACATGTTGTGGAGGAAGGCGAGTGTCTAGGCTCCAGCTGGCTGGCAGCGAGGGTCCCAGCTTGCTGTTGCTGGCGGAAGAAGTAGAAGGAGGTGGGTGGGCGGCGATCTAGTGGGCTCGCTACTGGCGGCTGCAGCAGCTACGGAGAAGGAATCCAGGCAGAGGCAGAGGAAGGAGAAAGTAGGAAGGAGGAAGGGGGCCGACAGAGAACCACACTAACTGGGAGAGAGAGAGGGAGGGAGAGAGAAGAGGAGACTGACAGTGGTGGGGTATGGTCGAGTAAACGAACGTTTACTGAGCCCGTGAGTGCATGCAGGAACTGGGATCAGATGCAGATCCTACGACTACAAACTCTATTGTATTGGGGGCAGAATACACTTAAAGTGTATTCTAGCCTAACTCTCTCTCTCTCTCTCTCTCTCTCTCTCTCTCTCTCTATATATATATATATATATATATATATATATATATATATATATATATATATATATAGAATATATGTGTAATATACATATTGATGTGTGTACATTTAAATGCATCCATATATGATTATATTGTGTATATATGTAAATGAATCAAAATGAATGCATAAAGGACATGTGCTGAATTTGCGTATATATGTTTGTATAATATACATGTAATTATATGTATGAATAGAATAAAATGAATATATGTAGATTTATAAATATGTGTATGATAGTTTATTATATATTAAAATATATACATATAATATACAACTTTGTTGAAGTATATATAAATATATATATATAAACACACACACACACACACACACACACACACACACACACACACACACATATATATATATATATATATATATATATATATATATATATCTGTGTGTGTGTTGTACCTTTTGTTGACCTAGAGGTTATACATTGTCCATATTTTGATAATGACTTAACCATTCCATTCATATGTATCTAATATGTGTATTAAAGATTGATTTCAAGTATTAGGTACATCAAAAGGATCTAAAATCAAAAGCTCTAGATTGGCTCAAGTTCAAGTCAAAAGAGCTACAAGTGTGCAATTTTTGATATCTATGTAAATGACCTTAGAATATTTTTGTAATCACTTGTAATGATGAATTGACTTGTAACTTAGTTGAGAAAATTGATTGGGACATTAAACACCAATTTTTAATCACTTTAGAAGCACTTTAGAAAATTGACCATAGGTAGTCAATCGGTCGGGTTGCAAACTCGACCGATCCTCCTGGATCAAGTTTCTGAAGATAGCATCGGTCGAGTTGTGGTTATACAGAACTCGACCGATCGAGTACCTGACCAAATTGATCTTCAATGGTTGGTCGAGTTTCCCCAGGACAAACTCGACCGATGGTTTGAATATCGACTTTGTCTTTTACTCTATCGGTCGAGTTACCTTGAAACTCGACCGATTGCACTGTACCGAATTTGTAGAAAAAGTGGTTGTGACCGTTGGTGTGTTTTGATAAAAAAAATAGGGTCGTTGCTTTGAGTAAAAAATGGCTATTTTTGTATTTAAGTGTCCCACAACTTAAAGGGGCACCCTCAACTATAAATATGACCTCTTGGAGTTCATTCCAAAGTTGCTCATTCACTACATGTTTGGTCCTAGTCTAGTTGAGAGTGTTCTAACCCTTTGAGCCCCTTTCTCTCTCTACCTTCAAGTCAAATTTGTGAGTATGAGTGAGATAGGTTCCTGTGTAAGAGAGCTACTCCATGTATTGTTGTAAAGCTCTCCTCCTCCATCTTCCTACCTCAATTCCCATTGAAGAAAAGGTTGAAGATCATCTCCAAGTGAAGGAGAAGGAGTTGTTGTTCTTCAAGGTTGAAGAAGGCAAGGTGTTCGAGATCTCCAAGTGAAGGAGATAGTCAAGGCAAGCTCTCAAGAAAGATAAGTAATCCCTTGAAGGCCGAAGACTTGAAGAAGGAGTGGGTAAGTCCATGTTGATGGTTGAAGACTCCATGGTTCAAGTGGGTAAGCTCCTTATCTTGGATGTGTGGTTGTTGTATCTTGTAATCTTATGATAGAATATAAGCGTACCAAGATTGCAAATCCTAAAGATTAACCACCTCTAGGTAGTGGACTGACATTGCTCCTAGTTAGGACGTGGAACCACTCTAAACCACCTGTCCAAGTGCTTGCTCTTCCTTGTCTCCCATCCTTGCTATGTTTGGTAGATTAAGACATCAAATTGCTGCTTGTTTAAGTGTCTGCACTTAATATAATTTGGTGGTCTAATTTGTTTTTGTGAGAACTGTGAAGTTCTATTCACCCCCCCTCTAGAGCCCTTAATCCAACACCTTTGTGTGTATATGTATGCATGTATACATGCACGAGTGTCAATAGTAGTCTATTAAAAAAGTGGGACATAACCGTCTGCTAAATCGACATCTGTATAAGTGGGAGTATATGTGGTTATGAGGACCCTTTTTTTGGAACCACCGTCGTTAGTGAGTCTAAAATTCCAACATGATTTTGAGATCCCAGTCTAATTTAATCCTTGTCTTATTTAAAATTTCTTATATTTGAGACATGTAACTAGAATAGAACCAAATGTGAGTATTAAAAAAATTAAATTAAAACTAAAGAAATGTTTAGTAGGATGTGATCGGATACAAAATTCGAATTTGATGTCATTTTAACATTACAAACTCACACAACTACATTGATTACACCAACCCAAACTAGCTCTAATACCAAACCACAATTCATGATTTAAAAATCCCAATCCCTTGTGGAGGGGTTATATTTTAGATTATATTCTCATCGGTTCAGTTATTACACTGGTTTCCTCTTCAATCCCACACGTAGGTTGTGTTTGATATGTGGTGAAAAAACTGATGGTGACAGGGATGAGAAATGTGACAGAAAAGGGGATAATGACAACGATGGAGAAATTATCAAAATGTGTTGTTTGATAATATTTGTATAGTGATAGGGATAAGAATGGTAAAAAATTTAAAATATTATTTGTTATATGATTATAGAGACGAAGAAAGAGATTTTTTTATTAAAAAATATACAAATAAGAATCATATTTATGAGAACTTTGTTTGTATATGTGTCTAAATAAGTAGTGGAGTCTTCTTTCATCATTATTCACCATATAGGAATAAAAACTTACTATAAATTTCACCATACATGATTCCCGACAAATAAAAACGTTTTTTTTTGTTTTGTTTCACCATCATGCCGCTCGTAATGATTCACCAAAGTGTAACAAACCCAGCTGTAGTATATTTTGCTTTGGATTGGTGTAAATTCGGTGGACCCAGGCGTTCTACCCGAAACCGGTCCGGCGTCCGCTCTTCTGATAGCCCTAAACCCTGCCGCGACTTCAGCCTCTTCTCCTCGCCGCCGTGCTACCGAGCCCTAATTCAGTTCCCTCACTGCGCATCGATTTGCAACGTCGGCCCCGACCTCAATGGCTGCTCGTATGTATCGATTCTGTCCTTATGCTTCTCCTCGCTGTCTTTCTTCCTAGGAACTGAAGGTGGTTGTTGCTGACCTTTTTCCTGATTATCCCGTCCTCAGCAATGGCTCGTTCATTCGTTCAGGCGTTGGCGAAAGAGGAGGTCACCTTGCCTCTCAGAGTCGTTCAGATGGAGGGCTTGGTAAGTGGTTTTGCCTCTCTGGATGCCAATGTTTCGTGTCTATGACGTCGCCGCGTTTTATTTTAGGGAATGTCCATTTTACCAATCTCGGTCGTAAAATGTCGCAATTTTATAATATCAAACCATATCGTTTAGGGACGGGGTACTGCCTAACTAATTACAGTGGGGGTATGAGGCGCTTCCCAATTGTATACAGACGACATAAATACTTGAAAAAATATCACAGATCTTCCGCGTCTGAAATCTAAATGGAAGTTTTTGTCCTAAACATGTTCATTCAGTTCTGTCTTCAGTTTCCGACTTTTGCGTGTAGCGGGATGTAGTCACTATTTGAGATGCAAAACATCATGAGAGCCTTCCTGGATGAGAACATGGACAAGAGTGATATATGAACATGGCTACAATTCTTATGTATGGCACGAGAACTACAAATCTGCATACATGTATAGGATAAATTATAGCATGTTCTGTATTTTGTTCAAAGTGAAATATAAAACCATCGTGATTGCTTCTCCACTTCTCATAGATTTTAAAACCCTGATCTGTTTAATCAATGTATAGTGATGGTAGTTATTCTTGATTGATTAACCTAGCTGAACATCAAACCATGCAATGTTCAAAGTGCCTTTCTGTGATACTGACAAAATATCGACACAAACAGTTGCAAGGTTTTTCAGAACCAAATACCGGTCTTTTGGCAAGGAATGGAAAGCCTATAATGAGAGCTAGCTAATGGAATCGTTCTCGACAAAGGCTTCCTTCGCTGCTGACATGACACTGAGTCTTGAGCCCTTAGGACCAAAGTGAGGGCCTTAAAGAAGTTAGAGCATAACCTTGCTTGCACCCTCAATCTTAGTCCTTTATCCCAAAAGCCAGAAGTCTGAAAGGAATGGACAGATTTTGAACCTAATGGAATGGATGGACCATTTAAAGAGTAGAATCTCTATTAGTGTCAAAATATAAAAGATTGCTTGAATAGAATAGATTGTGATTGATACAAAGACTGACGGCCTCTCCTTTATATAGGAGAGGAGAGACGCCCTGTTACTTAGAACCCAAGTAATCTAAACTAGATGGGCCGGAATATAAAGGCCCACTAAACTAATTAGCCTATTTAACTAATAGACTAATATAGACACTTTAACACTCCCCCTCAAGCTGGAGCATGGGTGAAACACATGTCCAAGCTTGGAGAGTTACAGGACTCGATAAAAAGAAATGATAAATAAAAGATGAAGATAAATATCACTCCCATACAAAATATGTTACTCCCCTTGAAATAATATTCCCCTTGAATCATATGGTGATGATGACTCTGCAGGCTGAAGATACTCGAGCTTTGAAGGTCTTCCTTGAAGTGCATCTGGAATGAGGACATCTGAAGAATGGACCTGATACTACAGCAATTCGCCACTGGAATACGTGCTTAACGCGGCACGAACGCGGACGGACGATCTACTGCTTGATACGATGCAGGAACCATAAAACTCTGACGCATGAACCTTGGGGGCTTGACGGGAAAGGAGATCATCCATCAAGGAAGGTCCCAAGAGGATCAGCTACAGGCGAGTTCGATACAGCAGATGCGGCTCAGAGAAGACGTGATGAAGCAGCTCGGTGAAGATAAAACTCTGAGCTTCTGAAGAAGCACCCATCTGTCTCATGTGAATGCAGATGAAGGAATACGCCATCAACACCTGACGTACATAACGCGGTACGAACGCGGATACGGTGTCGACGCTGGATCTTCACTGCTGGCTGAAGTAGAGAACCGGTGTGCTGAACAATGTGAAGCTCCATGAAGATAGCCTGGAATATATAATCTGAATACATATATCATCATCTCATACTCTCTGTCATACATTCTCTCATATTCTCTCATGCTCGCTCTCTCTTCTCATCTCTTTCTGTCCTCTCTATCCCCCCCGCACACCAAATACGACAAGAGTGAGTGTTTGGTGTGGAGAACTGGATATATGACCCCCCCGTAATGTGAAAAAGGGATGCTCACAGAATATGGGTGGGTGGGAAAGAAAATGGTGGAAAAAGAGAGAAATATGTGAAATGGAGATGGGTAATATGTGGAGAATGAAACCAATAGCCAAAGAGAGTATACTAAATGGGTCAACATGAGATCCGGGTAGGAAAATAAATGGATCTAGTCCCGACCTGAAAAGGGGGTTTGTTGGCCCGTTAGGGCAACAAATCTGGGGGTGCGGGGGCGGGGGCCCCGCGAAAATCCGATTAGGGTCAAAAAAAGGATCCGATTAGCAAAAAATAGAATCGATTAAGGATCCGAATAGAGACAGGGATAATGCATATGGGGGTAGTAAACATGGTTGTTTGGTAGCGGTGGAGAGTGATGGGTGATCGCCTACTGTAGATGGCAGCAGTAGCATGATGACGCACAACGCAGCAACAACTTGCAGATGAAGACCGTCGGGATGATGACGAAGTGGAGCAACAACTTGCGGATGATGGCTGGATATGACGTTCGGCTGATGTAGCGTTTGTCGCACCATAGGAGATGACAAAGGGTCTCCTGCGTGGCTCCGGAGATATTGCACGCCAAGCGGATGCATGCGGATCCAAGGCGGAGCCTCTCCATGAGCGACGACAAAGGCTGATCTGGGAACGACGTGAGATGAAACGTCGGTTGACGAGTGCGACCGTCGGCTGGGGATACGGTTGCTGGTATGAGACAACAACGCTGCAACACACGGATACATATACTACGACGGAGATGCTGCTGGAGATGGCGGCTGCTAGGGGCGGAGGCTGCGCTAGAGGATGGCTGCAAGTGCGGCTGCGGCTACGGCTCCGGCTGGTGCGGCTGCTGGCGGCGGCGCCGGCTGCTGATGTTGGCGGCGGCGCCGGCTGCTGCCGATGGAGGCGGCGGTTGGTGCTGCTGATGATAGCGGCGGCGGTGGATGGCCAGCGGGTGGCTGCTGTGCGGGCGGTAGCAATTGCTGCTGGTGGAGACAGTCGGCGGCGGTTGTAGATAGTCGCGGTGATGGCTGCCGCACAGTGGAAGATGGCCGCTGGGCGGCTGCTGTAGATGGCGGCTGCTGTGATTGGCAGCATACGTGTAGTTTGAAAAGAATCAAAGAATAGAGAAGGAGATAAGAAGCCATGGAGGCCGAGATTCGCCTAGCGGGCAGCCGGCCAAGCCATGGCAACGGAGGCCGGCGGCCGCCCGCAGGCGGGCGCTCGACCTTGGCTTCTCTCTTCGAGAGGCGGCTGCCGGCGGCTAGGGTAGTTGTGTGCGCCTAGGAGAAGGGTGAGGGAAGACGGCTGCTAGGGTTTCCTAGGACGGAACCCGCTCTGATACCATGTTAAAATATAAAAGATTGCTTGAATAGAATAGATTGTGATTGATACAAAGACTGACGGCCTCTCCTTTATATAGGAGAGGAGAGACGCCCTATTACTTAGAACCCAAGTAATCTAAACTAGATGGGCCGGAATATAAAGGCCCACTAAACTAATTAGCCTATTTAACTAATAGACTAATATAGACACTTTAACAATTAGCATTAGAGATTGGCTTGGAATTAATGTTTAAGAACGCGGGAAGTGGGAGGCGTGTGGACAACACCTTGTGGCCGCTTGAGCACAAGCAGGTGCTTTTTGAAAAAGCGGGTGCCAACTTTCATATACAATTTTATAGAAAATTACACATATATGTATATGAGTAATATATTTTTAAAGATCTTTTATACATATATAAACTATGTGATGAGTATAAAATAACCAAATTAACTCAATTATAACATACTAAATACATAACAGGGTAATATATTAAATTAGTTGTATGCAATAGTAGCCTATACATGATATATACACACTAGTGATGCATAGTAAATTGTACATGAATATATAGTAGCATGTAGTACACGACATATACATTATACTTCAGTGCAAAATATATATTATACAGTAGTAGGCAGTACACTATATGTACATTATACAGTTGTACCTTGTACGTATCAAATACTACTAAGTACATCGACATAGACAATATATTAGTTGTACACATAACAATACAAGAGAAACAAATGTATGAATGTATAGGTAGCAATAAGATACAAGTATTGTATGTTAGTATATAATTAGTAGTTCAGTGCATAGCAGAGCAGTAGTGCAGGCATTATTGAGAAATATGTAACGTAAGGTGCAACAGCTAATACATAAAGATGTAACATGGGTGCAACAATACATACATACAGACCTTGTATGAAATAGGAATGATTTTAATACATATTTCACTCACTTGTTAATTCGAAACACATACTTACCTCGATTTACAAACATATATACAGAATCATGCTCTAATATAGGTGGTGTATATAATTAAATCAATTTTAGGCTTTCTTTTGGGCCCAGAAGCCGCTTTTTTCTATAAGCGGACTGATCCGGGTGCCTCAACATGGAAAGGAAGTGGGGGGGGTGTGGATTAGGCGGCAACTTTTTGCTGGGCCGCTGAACTTGCGTTCATCCACTAACTAGGTGGCAAAAGGCTTGGGCCGCTCGAGCGGTCGCCTTAGCCACTTTTAGTAAAACACTGCTTGGAATTGTAGGAACTTTTGTCTCGTACTGATCTTATTCTATAGTCAGTTATCATGCTTTTGCATAGCGACTGTCTTTTAACAGAGGGCTCTACTAAGTGGTATCACGATGTATAGATTTTGCCACATGCTTGGGTGTTGGAAGGAAGAAAGGAGAAGTCTTTGAGGAGCTTTGAATGGAAACTCATTAAACGACAACAATAACTCTAACCTTCTTAGGTAGCAAAATTCCTTGTCGCATAAGTAGCGGCTTGCACAAATGTTGTCTAGACCGCCCTGTTGTCTCTAACTTGGACTCCGTGAAACAGAACTCTCTGTGGAGATCCACAATACCAACAACCAGATGGTAAAACCTCATGCACCTTTTATTTGCATTTGTAGTGACGACCATTGATTGAATGTGTAGGATAGGTGGGAGGTGGTTCCACACAACTACCAATCCTGAAACACCAATCTTTTGTCTTACGGGTGCCTAACCACTCTCGAGAGTAGGACAATGCGAGGTGCCTAGTTTATCTAGAGTGGATGCCTCCTAAAGAGTAACAAAGGTGTGTGAATGTAGGCCCAAGTCGTCAATTTCTCTTATGAGCTTAATGGTATAAGCCTGATTGAATGGTCGAATTGAGATGAAAATGGGCCATAGTGATTCAAAATTCATGTGGCTCTCGCCAACTATCTGCTCCACTGTTCCTTATTTCACTTAATAATAACATTGGGGTTCTTGAGAAATATAATCCTAAAAAATTACCTAAATAGGTGAAAACAAAGAGTTGAAGAGGAACCATGTCCCAAGGAATGAGGTATCTGATACCGATGTTGTTTTGATGACGTGGAAAAAGGTATTTATCTATAATACTGACATGCATTTTGTCAGATGCAGTCCTGTTTGTTTTGATGCCAAAATGGACAAATTAAATTTGAAAATCTTACAAGTGTAATATTTACATCTAAATGCATTGTTTTATGCAATAAAATTCTATGTTGGATATGTGAGGGGCATAGTTTTTGACGGCCGGGCGGTCACCTGCTCTGGCTGAACGCCCAAACCGCCCAGGTGGTCGCGTAGGGGTGATTTTTTTATATGAAAATTATATATATGTTTAGTATATACAAGTATTTATGAATATTAAGACTGAAATTGTATAATATTAACCCAAATTCCTGAAATAAGTTGAAACATATGTAATTGGATGAAATAAAATTACAAAAGAGGCAACAAATAGTTCATACTATAATATATACCTCATAACTTTTGATAATCTTTAAAACTCCAATTGAATTACTAATTTAAGAAAAAAAAGTACAACATACAAATACTAAGATATTTAGATGTACATTCCCAATATAAATGATAAGAAAATAGATGACAACATATAAAGAAAATGTAAACCATTCCATATTTCCACTTCTATAGATTTAAACCCACAAAAGTCATAATTTATAGTTGTACACCCTAATTTCCAACCATAAACAACAAATGTAAATGCCAAAATGGTACATTACTGCTCCATGAGTTTAAAATTTATGCAGTGGGGCATGGTATTTGGGCCCTTAATTGGGCCTGCCCAGCAAAAAAGCGGGCGCCCAATCAGCTAATCACCCGCCAAGGCGGTTGCCTAGCTGCCCAGTCACCCTAAGCGGTCGCCTAGCCGCCCAGTCGCCCTAAGCGGTTGCCTATATGGGTCTAGAAGTTGGGTGTCCAACCAGGCGACACCCCCTCTTTGAGCAACTGGTTGACTAGGCGGGTGCCTCAACAACTATTGGGAGGGTCCCTTCATGTGGGGGGAGGTAAGGAACTTGGCAGGTTTCTGTAGGATTTTGAAGACAAAATGTAGAAACTATAGTTTAAATTTTGAATTGGACGTTGGATCCAATTGCTTAGAAGCAGAAATTATGAAAATTTCACTGAAAATTTCAAGATTTCGGCACAAGATTTTAATGACTAAATAGAAGAATTAAGTCCCAAAATTTTACCAGGAGATCTACATGCGTATACACACCTAATTATGCAATCATATCATATGTTGGTACTGGTTTGGGGCTCATACATGTGTGAGTTAAAAGATACAAGCCTGTTTTGATGGAGATTTCAATGACAATTTCAATAGCAATGAAGGAATTAGTTTATATAACTTTTTAAGCAAAATCTATTACAACTTGGTATATAGAGCACCCTTCCCTCTACCAACTCGGGAAGCTCCACCATCACTAGCACCTGAAGATTCTCTCTGAAAATTTTTAAATCTAGAAACAATGATCACCTTATTAATAATCAATTTCAATTGATATTTTATAACTTCTGCAATATATCAAAAAGGAGTGAAAAATACTAAAACTATTCTCAGTTTAGGACTGAAATTATTCATAAAATAGATACAAATAACTAATATCATTTGATATCAATACTCTAATATATGGAATATATCGATTGAATACATTCAACTATATATGATCCCCACCAATAGTTGAAGTTTGATATATACAACGTAACTTCATTCATAACAATATTAAAACTTTTCATTTTTTTATTTGTAAGGTAAAAAATTGTATACCAATTAGTTTAGTATTCAAATTATAACATATTAGTCAACACCAACATGGTTGAGAATGAGGCTTAGATAACGACGACGATGATTCAAAGTATAAGATGTTATAAATTATCTTTAACAAAACCATCTTACATAATATATTTAATGATAAATTTAACATTTGTTAAGTGTTACATGATATATATGAACATAACGTTGACAAAAGCTCATTTTGAATACATTTTTTCCATTATCTTGAGAAATTGGATATATATCAAGTTAGATTTGTAAAATAATTGTAAATAAATGTAATTTATATCATAAGTTCAAAAATCTGCAAGTTTCAGTTGTAGTCTATCATTTGCTACTTGCAATTCCAGAATCTTTCAGATTTGGATAGAAGGGTTTAGAAGTGGACGAAATACACGTAGTCGGGAAGGAGAGAAAGTAAGCTTACCTTAGATCTGAAGAAGGAAGCCTTTAAGAGCAAGAGAATGCAAAAATTCACCAAATAAGTAACCCTCCCAAGTGCAGAAGGATTTGGGCAGTTGTTTCTCGAAATTGTTCACCTAGTTGTGTTGTGTTTCGCAAAATGTAGGTCCAAACTGGGCCTTAATCACCAAAATTGCTTTGTTTTGTCAAAATTTTGCCCCTTGTCAAAATATCAACTAAAAATTTAAAACTTTACTTACGTGTTCTTGTGAGGGTTTTTCTATGTCCAATACTCTGTTGAGACCAAAATTTTGAGACTTCGACCAAACTTTTAAAACACAGTAGTAACTATGTTGTGAAATTTTATGAGCACAATCCATAAACTTAAATATACATACTTATGTGATAACGTCTGTATTGAATATACAAGGAGGTCCTTCATGTATTATGTTTGAGTAAAGAAAATGTGAAGTCTGAAGGAAGGCAGAGCACATGTATTACTATTATTAGATTTTTAGAGCCTACTAGATATAAGTAAATTACATGCATCAATTAGTTAGATGCTCGTTAATTATATAGTGAAAGAAAAAGTCTAATTGCCTGGTGGATTTGATTGTTGACCTCCCCTACTTAGCGGTTTTTGCCCAACATGAGTTACTTGATGAAATAAACATATTGTTCTCATCCAATGTAATATCTGTTAACCTAGGAATATATCTCTATATGCATCATATTTAATTTTGGAAGGAAGTACACCAAGGCTTTCTCTTGCTCTTCCGAAGTCAATATGTGACTTTGGCAATCGACTTCACGATTGTGACGGAAGTTAGGCACTGTCACTAATGTGACATCTTTTTTCCTCAACCTTTGTTTATTACCCCATAAGCTTGATATGCAATACGGAATTCCCCCGTGAATCATTCAAAATAGTTGGATAAATATAAAAGGCATTATAACCATGTCCAGTGTAGCAAGTGTCCTATAAACAAATATAGGATTAGAATATTACAAAATTGACACTTGTCACAATGTTTGTTTGTGTCTGTGTTGCAAAGTAGTACATTTTCTTCCTCTGTATGCTAAGTAATACCAGTAATAAAATAAATGTATACTAATTAGCTTACTAAAATGATTGCAAATTATGCTCATATGTAGCGGAGTATTTAGGTATATTATCATAATTATAATGCATATTATGAGATAGTCTGCAGATCTGTGGTCACATACAATTAGAAATATATATAAAGAAGCAGATTGGGTGGTCTTTGTCAATTTAAGGCTTTTTTGGATGAATTTATATTTTAGTTAAGGTAGTTGAGGTGTAAATGAGAGAAATGGTAGAAAATATAAAGACATACCTTGGATTAGGCTTAAATGAGCACGAGTTGTTTAAATCCCCCTTGCTCCCCCATTTTCTCCTCTCAAACAACATAAACAGGCTCAAACACGCAAAAATAGGTATTTTTGATTCTATCGACATTATAGTAGAATATTGTATTCGATGGTGTCGATATTGAAATTTCAAGCAAAATTATGCAAATTTTGATGATATTTCATTCCTTGCCATTCCAGAACACAAGAAATGAAGCATAAACATGCATCTGGACACGAAACTTGGCATTTTCCCAAAATATGCGACAGAGATGCAGCACTAGATGAGTTTTTTTTACAAAACTATTTACATTTGTGTCAGAGTGTTCAAAGAATGCGCTGTCTAGGCGCTACATTGGTCCCTCAAACCTAACACCCACGCATCTAATGTGAGGTGAGTGTACTAGGCGAGCTGGACGGCTGCCTAGGTGCAGCTGCTGCAAACAGGTCAGTCCTTAGACTGCTGTTTGTTTAATGGTTTCTACTCCCTGCTATGTCTCCTATTCTTGCCTCTTTCTTTTGATCCTTTGTCCTGTATCTCCTATTTTTACTGCTGCCACGTCTTAATCTTTGTGATTTCTTCTTACTCCTATTTGCCCTCCCTCTATGTGCATGTTTATTGTTTCAGACTTGTCCTACTTTTCCTCCTCCCTCATCTACTGCTACTTATAATTGCATGTTTTTTCTTTATCTTCTGACTTCCTCCTCCTACAAGTTGTGCCACAACAACTACTGCCGTTTGCATGTTTCTGTTCATTTTTCATGACCTCTTCTTCCCCTACTCACACACACCCTACGCCCACTCATCCTAGATCTTCTACTATTTTTTTTCTTCAGTTCTTCTGACTTCTTTCTCCTTCACATCTCCTCCTGCTGGTTTTTTCTTTCTGACCTCTTCCTTCATGTATGTTACTGCCATTTGCGTTTTATTTTTCCTATGTTCTTTCTTCTACAACCATACTTATCTCCTGATGTTGTTTCTTTTTTCTTCCTCCAATGATTTCCTCTCCTCAATCCTTCTACTGCTATCCATTCAAGTTAGGCTGATAACTCATTTTATAACAGACAGATACAAAGCCTTGACTAGTAAGATGTGTGTGTAGGGTACGTATGTATGTATGTCTTTGAATCAATTTGAAGGTAACCAAATTATATATATATATATATATATATATATATATATATACACACACACACACACACACACACACACAATTGTTTATGAATATGAAGGTTTTTATGTAGTAGAAACATTATGAAGTAGGCAACTCGATGCACTGCGTTTTTTCAGTGAACATAATAGAAATTCAGGATAAATAAAAGGGTTCCCAATTACTTAATAAATCAGTTTATCAGTCCAAAATATGATTTATGATATCACATACATCTTAGATTTTAGTTATGGTTCCTTAAGCAATTTTGTTAGCAATTTAGATTAGACCTCAGGTTTGTGTTACAATTTTTGAATTCTTACTCAAAACATGCTTAATTAGTAGCTATATATTGAGAATATAGCTCTGAAACTGGCTACTGCAGCAGAAGCTTATTCGTGGTGTGTCCAGGAAGGCAGGAAGTGTACGGGGGCCCATGTCCGGGCTGCAAAAGGGACCAAAATGGACAGGCCACGTTATTGTGTCGAAAATGTTTTGGAATGTGTCCAGGAAGTGCTTTCCTAGCACACAGGGTTTTAATATATTTATCTTTCCTATAAATTTGAACAAGTATGAGTAGAAAATATGCGACAGAGATGCAGCACTAGATGAGTTTTTTTTACAAAACTATTTACATTTGTGTCAGAGTGTTCAAAGAATGCGCTGTCTAGGCGCTACATTGGTCCCTCAAACCTAACACCCACGCATCTAATGTGAGGTGAGTGTACTAGGCGAGCTGGACGGCTGCCTAGGTGCAGCTGCTGCAAACAGGTCAGTCCTTAGACTGCTGTTTGTTTAATGGTTTCTACTCCCTGCTATGTCTCCTATTCTTGCCTCTTTCTTTTGATCCTTTGTCCTGTATCTCCTATTTTTACTGCTGCCACGTCTTAATCTTTGTGATTTCTTCTTACTCCTATTTGCCCTCCCTCTATGTGCATGTTTATTGTTTCAGACTTGTCCTACTTTTCCTCCTCCCTCATCTACTGCTACTTATAATTGCATGTTTTTTCTTTATCTTCTGACTTCCTCCTCCTACAAGTTGTGCCACAACAACTACTGCCGTTTGCATGTTTCTGTTCATTTTTCATGACCTCTTCTTCCCCTACTCACACACACCCTACGCCCACTCATCCTAGATCTTCTACTATTTTTTTTCTTCAGTTCTTCTGACTTCTTTCTCCTTCACATCTCCTCCTGCTGGTTTTTTCTTTCTGACCTCTTCCTTCATGTATGTTACTGCCATTTGCGTTTTATTTTTCCTATGTTCTTTCTTCTACAACCATACTTATCTCCTGATGTTGTTTCTTTTTTCTTCCTCCAATGATTTCCTCTCCTCAATCCTTCTACTGCTATCCATTCAAGTTAGGCTGATAACTCATTTTATAACAGACAGATACAAAGCCTTGACTAGTAAGATGTGTGTGTAGGGTACGTATGTATGTATGTCTTTGAATCAATTTGAAGGTAACCAAATTATATATATATATATATATATATATATATATATATATATATATATATATATATATATATATACACACACACACACACACACACAATTGTTTATGAATATGAAGGTTTTTATGTAGTAGAAACATTATGAAGTAGGCAACTCGATGCACTGCGTTTTTTCAGTGAACATAATAGAAATTCAGGATAAATAAAAGGGTTCCCAATTACTTAATAAATCAGTTTATCAGTCCAAAATATGATTTATGATATCACATACATCTTAGATTTTAGTTATGGTTCCTTAAGCAATTTTGTTAGCAATTTAGATTAGACCTCAGGTTTGTGTTACAATTTTTGAATTCTTACTCAAAACATGCTTAATTAGTAGCTATATATTGAGAATATAGCTCTGAAACTGGCTACTGCAGCAGAAGCTTATTCGTGGTGTGTCCAGGAAGGCAGGAAGTGTACGGGGGCCCATGTCCGGGCTGCAAAAGGGACCAAAATGGACAGGCCACGTTATTGTGTCGAAAATGTTTTGGAATGTGTCCAGGAAGTGCTTTCCTAGCACACAGGGTTTTAATATATTTATCTTTCCTATAAATTTGAACAAGTATGAGTAGATTACAAAGATTTATCAAATAAGTAATAACAACCCGCCACACCACCCAACGCGCGTGCGCACATAAACATTTTGCAGCATAACTGCAGAAGTTCTACGATTATCTTTTGGGAAAATTGATCTGGCTGGACCTTCCAAACTGCATTATTCTATATGAAAATTGAATTTGCTTTAATTTGAAAAGGCCACATTTTTACAGTGTTCTCTATTTTGTTAAAATCCCACCCGTTTGTTTTTGACATGCAGGTTGCTTTAAAAATAATCAAACACTGCAAAGAGTTTTCTCCAGCTCTGGTTACTGGACAACTTCTTGGTCTGGATGTTGGTAGTGTTCTTGAAGTCACAAATTGCTTTCCCTTCCCGGTACCAATAGCTACATATACCTCTTAATAGTACAGTTGGTTTCCATGTTTCGTTATCTTGTACATGAAATTTGAGTAATGTCTGTATTTTTTTTTATTAGTGTAACAACTAATGGTATACCATTTCCTGTACTTTAGATTAGAGAAGAAGATGATGAAGCTGAAGCAGATGGTGCAAATTATCAGCTTGAAATGATGAGATGCTTAAGAGACGTAAATGTAGACAACAATACTGTTGGGTGGTATGTGGACAACAATCCCTTGACAGTTTGTGTAAAATTTTATTCCTTCCACCAGCCTGGTGTTCATTAATTAGCACTTCACTACAATGTTCTGTATAGAAGCAGGATCTAATTGGTTAAGTTGTCGGAATTGGCCGCTGTACTTTGTTAATCATGGGTAGTTGCAATGTATTTGTTGTCAATATCTGATTAGTTATTTCTACTTGGAAGAAAGTATTTAATCAACAAAGTCTGTGCACTATTGCTGTTTTTTCCCCGATAGGTTAACTTAGTTCTACTGCTGTATTATATATTTACAACACCTATTCTTAACAACCATACTTAATACCAATGTTTTAAAAACGTTAAGCGGTAACCGTGCGGACATCACCTTGTAACTGGTTAAACGGTAAGCGGCCGATTAAGCGGCCGATTTTTGAAAAAACGGAATATAATTTCGTATATAATTTTATACAAAATTACATATATATGTATATAAATACTAATACTCTTTGGAACTTTTATATATATCTAAAGATTCTAAACACTCTACCCAACAATTCAAAACACCCAAATAGTTTATAAGATAGCTATAAGACAATAATTATAGCCATAATATGATAAACAATAGATTTGACATAGATAAAATACCCTACATACATGATTCAGAATAATTTTTGTATCACGTGTTTACATAGTTAAGCAGTAAACAATAGACTAATTATTGGATACCTTTCTAACTTATTGTTATATGTGCATATCATCAATTAGTCATACATTACAGCAGTACAATTGACTAAAGTATGCATTTTAAAATTAGATATTAGTTACATATATTTTACTTGTATAAATTACACTTTACAACAGTACCCTATTATCCCAACTTGCATACAAGTATGCATTCTATTAGAACTAGGCTTATCATAGGATATTTAATGTATATAAGTTTAATATATTAGTCAGTAATACTTGGGACCATATAGTTTTGTATAAAGTTACAGGTGTACAACAAAATAAAAAAAAAACGGACAAAAAAGGGCCAAAAGCGGGGTAAAAGGACAAAAAAATGGAAAAACGGGTGAAAAGCGGGAAAAAACGGCCGATTAATTACAAAAATGTTAACCGACGATTTTGGCAAAAATCGAACGGCCTGGGCATTGGGCCGATTAAGCGGCCGTTTAATCGGGCGCTCAACTCGTTTTTCATTTCACTGCTTAATACTGATCAAAACCCTCCTTTTGCGCGTGCTGACGCATGAGGATCATGAAGATGCCCAAAGCCAATTCATAGGCTCATTATGTTGATACCCACGTTTTTTGTTGCCTCTTGAGTTTTCTCTCTCGGAGTTTCCCTCGACTTTTTCGGGCTCTTTAATTGGGGCTTCTGCATGTGGTGCTTTGAAGGGCAGTTGGGTAAGCGAACACTTCTCATACTAGAGATGCTAAGGTTTTTATTATTTCTTTTCTCACTAGTTCTTTTGGACAAGTGTTGGGATACAATGATGGGAAGGACACCTAAAACATGGATCATTGTAATTTTGAGGTGTACATGGGACGAGCATCATACAACATGGCATTTGCACAAGTATTGGCTTTGCTGGTGGACCTTGATTCTATGATGAAGGTTGTGGCTGATCTTCTCCTTCCTACAACATTTCTTCCCCGTTTCTAAGGTGGTAGGTAGTTGAGAAATTAGGGAGTTGATGGTAAATTTGGCTTTGATGTTGCACAATCTTAGTGTATTGGGGATAGAGAAGCTCAGTTTGTACATCTTTAGCGTCTCCCTCTTTGATGACCTTGGCTTGGCTTGAGGATGCAACAACTCTTCAGGGTGAAGGTGATGAACCAACCATGGGTGTCTTATCAAGGGAGATAGCAAAGAGTTAGCAATACATGTGGCACTACAAAGTTATGGGTAATTTGATATTCTTTAAGTCACCTTATAGACATCCTTCTCCTCGCATTTCACACCGCCTTAGCCTATATATGTCAAATCGTTGGGTGGGTTGGCTTTGTCTTGTGTCTATTCGAGTTGGTGGATCATGCATGTTAAGATGGCAAGGCATTGCCACTCCTAGGTTGGGCACGTTGACATCTTGGCATGCCTTAGTGTGCTTAAGCGCCCTTGGTGTTTAAATCTATTTTCCTTACCCACATACATATATTTCATGAGTATCCCACATATACATTCATTTTATGGTTTGTATGCATTGATGAATTCAAATATCTTATAATTAATACTAAAAACGTGCAAATCTATGTTGAAAGTATAATGAAATTAGATTTAGATGTTAATATGGGTTCTTGGATTCCTATAGTAGGCAAAAAAGGGTTTATGGTATTACAATGGGGATCATTTAGTCCTTACATACAATGTCTTACCTTTACAAGCCCAATGTACACCTATTTGTCATGAAATATGGATATTTGAGATTCATATGATATGCACTAGTCGATCTAATATAAATTTGATGATGGTTGAAATTACAACTTAACCCCTAAACATAAAAGTTGATTTCAAGACGCAAGCCAAGAGAAAATTAAATTGGGATTAAGGGTAATTAATATCTTATCAAGGTGCTCTAGGCGATGAGCAGGACACCTCATTCTAGACACTTATCCTCTGAAGTGTCTTAAGTGGGCGGCTAAGACCTTTAAGGCCTTAATTAAGCCACTTAAAAGGCTAAATTAGTGTGGACTATGGTCGAATTAAATCACCTTATGTCATTTTATGATTGAAATAGGTACAAGTAGGTCAAATCTGGTCAAATTTTGGCAATTTAGGTCTGATTGGCCAAATTGGGTCTCATTTAGGTAAATGTTGGTAAATTAGGAGAATTAATAGGTCATGTTATGCAAAGTTAGGTTTGGTTTAGGCCAAATCAGGTAAAATTTGGGCAAATTAGGTCTCATTTTGAGAAAACATGTCTGATTTGAGGAAACATGGCTACTTTGAGAGAATTTATCTAATTTGACCAAATTAGGTATCATTTAGGTGAATATAGGGTAAATTTGGAAAAGTTAAGATCTAATAGCTTTATTGTATGCAAAAGTAGGTTAGATTTAGATCAAAATAGTTCATATTAGTTCTAATTTAAATGATGATAAGTCAAATTAGGGCCAATCAGGTCTAGTTTACTTTAGGTCATGCTAGGTCTAATTTAGATCAAGTGTAATTGTTATAACGTAGATATAACCATTAAAATTATATTTGCAAAGTCTCTATATATATGTAAAAAAATGTATAGGCTCTCGTCTAGGTGTCCTAGGCACTCCTTGGGAGGAAAGGACCGCTTAGCCGCCTAGACAACTATGATTTACCCAAAAATCATCATAATTAGGTACTTATCATTGGCACATACAATATATGTTAGGTCTCCCGAGCAAGTTTTCTCGCAAGGGGGAGGAGTGTGTCAGCTTTACGCCTCCCCCTTGCCCTAATCCGTCTGCTCTACGTTGTCGGCTTCTTGTAGGTCGGCAAAATGCTAGTTGTTCGGATGGATACACCCCAACTTGTTGCCGCAAGGGGGAGGAGTGTGTCAGCTTCACGCCTCCTCACCCTCGCCCTAATCCGTCTTCTCTACGCTTTTGGCTTCTTGTAGGTCGGCGACTTGCCAATTGTTTGGATGGATACCAATGTATTAGAAAGCGGGAAGCGGGAGGCGTGCGGAAAACGCCCTGTAACCGATTAAGCGGTAGACAGGCGATTAAGCGGGCGATTTTTGAAAAAGCGGGTGCTTAAATTTTATATATTTTTATACAAAATTGCATGTATGTGTATATAAAAAGTATATTTCTAAGGAACTTTTATACATATCTAATCAGCAAATCAGTAATTAACTAAGTATTCATCAATACTTTACTACTAATCAGTATCTCTAATCACTAAAATCAGCAAGCAGATCAGTAATTGTAAATAACAAACTATGAATTATTGAATTAAAGTAATCACTAAAGTAATACTAACCAATAGTACCAATCATTAATCACTGAAAGCAGCAAGGAAATCTGTAAAACTAATCATGCATTAAAGTATAATAGAGCAATATGATATTTACCTAGATGAATTACAACAGTACCCAATTATTACAGCTTACACACAAAGTATGCATTCTAAATTAGGACTAGCTATATCATAGAACATTTAATGTATACAAGTTTCATATATTATAGTCAACACTACTTGGACTATGTAATTAATTAATGTTACATGCTTACATTAGGATTTTTAAACAAAAGCGGGTGAGGCGGGCAAAAAGCGGGCGATTTTGTTCAAAAAGATTAAGCGGGCGATTAGGGGCTAATTTAGGCGGCTGGGGGTCTTGGCCGCTTAAGCGGTCGCCTGGGCCGATTTTTAAATCACTGATGGATACACTTCAATCTGTTGTCGCATTCTGGGAGGATGGCGACCATAGCTCCTTGCTAGCCCAAATCTCGCCGCTTAAGCGGCCGCCTGGGCTGATTTTTAATTCACTGATGGATACACTTCAATATGTTGCCGCATTCTGGGAGGATGGCGACCAGAGCTCCTTGCTAGCCCAAATCTTTTTAGATCTGGTCTAGCATGTGACTGGTGGGTGTACTTTGTGCCTTCAGACATCGCCTTGGGGGCATACAATCTATATCTACTTGGATCTGGGCTCAAATGCTCTTGACTCATGGCTGCAGATAGCTGCTTACCAGCCATGGAGCTCAAGCATCATCGAGACCTTGGATGGATTTCGTTGCTTGCCTGGATCCTAATCGATTTGGTTGTGCACGGGGTCGATGGCTGGGGATCTTACTTCCCTGAGTCTTCTTGCCAACAAGGGTACCTAGATCTTTAAATCCAAGCTGTTTTGTTCTTGCCCGCTTTGAAGGGCGATCATCGATCTTCAAGTTGCTTGGAGTCTGCTTGTTTGTGACAACCCAATCTGGAGACGAGTTCATTGTCGTGCATCCCTTGTGGCCAAAGCCTTCACGATCTAATTCTATTTTTGTGAACTTGCTTGGATGGTCGAGAACTTGCAGCCATGGTGTCGATCTCGTTGGCGGAAGCTCAAACATGTGCGGACCAGTTCCTGTGCTCTCTGCATATGCACTATGATCCCCACCTTGACTGTTGTTAGAAGCCTCATCCACAAACATCATCTGGTCATGTGGATGCCCGCCCCCTGTTGGCTCCACCAAAGTAGTTCATGCCTGCCTCGACTTGCAATTGCCTTTCTCCTCCCTTCTACTCTTGGCGTGCAGATGAGTTAAGTGGTGACGACATTTGCAGATGGTAGCGCCATGGTGACAATGGGATGTTGCTGGTAGCGACTGGGCGACTGCGTCATCTTGGGTGTTCTTGGTCAAGCCCTTCCATTTGTGTTTTGGGTTTGGGTAGGCAGGTCTGCTACAACATGTTGTGGTTTTACATATTCTTTGGTTTGGATGTCCATGGAAACCTTAATTGGTCTTGGTTTTGATTGGCTTGCGTGCCAAAGTGTGATCAATCTAGTTGTGTGCTGGCTAGAGTATGCCCCTTTTGGTTTTCACTTTGTTCCAAGAACTTAATATAAGCTAGCTTATGTTCGCTTTACACTTCATGTGTGGAGTGGAGTTGATGCGTGGATCATTTGTTTGCTATCTGGCTTCTTTGCAGTTTTTTTGTTTGATGCCCAATAAGTGTAAGGACGCAACAATTGTATGTACCCTAAGTTTTTGGTATCAATATAGTAACATGTTGTTTTCGGACAAAAGAAATAGATCTGAGTATTGTACCATGAGAAAGAGCATACTTCATTATTCAAATTATGATCCACAAATATATTTAAGGCCGCACATGCCAAGGAGTGTGCCTTAATAAATATGAGGGAGGGGTTTCAAGCGCACAATTTTGCATGTGGTGATGCGACTTAGTGTTAATAAAATTCATCAATAAGAAGATTTTGAGGAAAGTTTCAATTGAAGGTCCTTGGGAGGAAAGGACCTCCTAGCCCCCTAGACATCTATAGTTTACCCAAAAATTATGATAAATAGGCACTTATCATTGGCACAAATAGATATGAGTATCGTACTATGAGAAAGAACATATTTCATTAATAAAATTATGATCCACAAACATATCTAAGACCGTACATGTTAGGACTTGTGCCTTATTAAATACGGGGAGGGCAGTCAAGCAGACAATTTTGCCTTTGATGATTCGACTTAGTAAACGCATAAATAAGAAAAATTTAAGGAAAGCTTTGGTAAGTTATATGGGTGTAAGGGGATGCTTTGTTGATCTATAGTGTTCTCTTCCAGGTTGAGGGAGGACCTCGCTGAGGCTCCCACGGACTTTGTTGGTGAGAAGGTTTCTGTGGAAGGTGAAATGGAAGTGATTTTAAAGTTTAGGAGGGGGTCCCGTGATGTGAGGCCTCATGCCTTATTAAATATAGGGACGAGGTTCAGGCGGACAATTTCGCCTATACAGATGTGGCGTAGTGTTGTTGAAAGCTTCAATAAGAAGATTTTAAGGAAAGCTTCAATTGAAGATGTTGGGTATCTCCGTGCAGATTAGGCTAGAGTTGGCAAGCATAGTCACAATATACTCCAACATTTTGAAAAAGCGCGTTAAAACACAAATTTTTCCCTAGACGTATCAAATGGACGAATACTTTCGAATTTGAGCATAGTCACAATATATTACGTTTTATTCCCTACTCGTGTTTGACGTTTTCTTCCCGTTTTATATTTTTTTCAAGTATTACTCATTTTATGTTATTTAAGACTCTAACTTAATTTGAGTGCATATATATATGTGTGCGTGTATATGAAAATACACACATACATATATATATATGTATGTATCATGTATGTATGTATGTGTGTTAGATATGTATGCAATAGATGTATAGATATGTAATTATATATTATGCAACAAATATACATATATATATATATATACGTGTTTGTGCTATATACATGTGCAATATATATATACACATATACGTGTTTGTGCTATATACATGTGCAATACATATATATACACCCACACATGTGTGTGTGAGAGAGAGAGTAAGAATCCTCCGATCTTTTGCCGACTTTTTCCAGAATCGTTGACCAATTTTTACTGTAAGTTGACCTTTTTTTACTTGAATTTCCCGCATAATTCTTGAATCTTGAATTTTTCAGCTCGAACGAACGTATCCCGAATATCGAATTTGTGACTATGCTGGCAAGTTATATGGGTGTAGGGGAATGCTTTGTTGATCTAGGGTGTTCTCTTCCAGGTTGAGGGAGGATGTCGCCGATGCTTCCATCGACTTGGTTGGCGAGAAGGTTTCTATGAAACGTGAAATGAAGGTGGTTTTAAAGTTTAGGAGGGGGGCACCGTGATGTGGGGCCAAGGTCGTCCTTACTGTATGGTTGTGCACAATTTGTTCTTCCATCTTTATTGCAACTTCAAGGTTTGCTCCTCAAAAAATGACCTTTTCTCGTTTGTCCAATGGTCGGACTGGATGGCCCGTCCTTGCATGAACTAAGGTTCTTGTGGGCAGTTGGGTGGTAGGGTGTGCCTCAATGATTTTTTGTGCAGTTGCTTTTCAGTCTTTCTAGTTTTCAATGATGGTGGAAGTATATTCTTTTGTGGTGGGGGTGGGGTGGGGGGTGGGCGGCAAGGAGGTGGAGGAAGCAAACAATGATGTTGAGAAGATTGTTCGTGATGATTCAAAGAGATTGTAGATGGTTAAGATTGCATCAGTGATGTCCCTGGGCACAAGGACTACAAGATGCTATAGGCGTCCAGAGAGAGGGAGTTGGAACATCAGTGATGTCCCCTGGGCACAAGGACTACAATGATGTTATAGGCGTCCAGAGAGGGGGAGTTGGAAGATAAAGAGCTTGTTGTGGTAGAAATTGATCATTAAATTGTTCCTCTAGAGGTAGACTTGGGTGTGATACACATGTGAAAACGTGACCAGGGAGCAAGGAATTAAATGCCGATACCGACGACTTATCGACGACGTGGAAATAGATATTTACAGGTATACCGACGGAAATATCGACAGATGCAATCCTGGACTTATTGACGCCTAAATGAACGAATTAAATCATGAAATTTTACAGGCGTGGTCTCAACACCTAGATCTAACGTTTTATGCAATAAAATTCTATATTGGGTATGTTGGGGGGGGTCAATCATGTGGGAGGTAAGGAATCAATCCTGTTTTTTTGAGATTTCGATGACAAAATATAAGAATTAAGATCTGAAATTTTAGTAGCACAATCCATAAACGCATGTTTACACACTTATGCAATAATATTCAACTTACAACAAACATATAACAACATAGTAAATTACTAAGTACTAACTCACATCAGTTGTATGTTGAGTGGCGGGCCGGCTGCTGATAAGGATATTGTTGTTCTACATATTGCTCCCATGTCATCAAAGCTCTATACGATTTGTTGTATGTGACAACATGCTCCTCATATACTTCAGGATTCACATACCGCATCATCCCAATCTTTGGAAAATGTTTTTGTAAATCTTTGAGATATTGAGCCTTGTTTGCTGAATTCCTGGGAGGCTGAGAAGAAGCGGGAGGAGGTGCGGGTGCCCTTGCTTGAGGAGCTGGAGGTTGAGGAAAAGGAAGTTGTAATGGAACTCCGGCAATAGGATAAATTGTAGTATGCCCACCACTCCATGTTTGCCCGAAATCACCAGAGTATGCTTCGGTGTTCACCTGAAAGCATCCATAAGGGCTACGGACAGAGTATGCTTCATGATATCCCATACCAGGTCCAAGTTCTAATTGTAACCTTGGTTGTGGGCCTTGTGGTTCAACTTGATATCCAGAATACCCATGTTGAGAAGTCTGAGATGGGTATGGAAGTGTTTGCCCAAATAACATATCTCCAAATGAATGTTCTTGAGATTGAGATTGAGAGTCAGATATACTCAATGCATCCATTGATTCAGCAACATCAGAATGATAATCACTTGGACTCCGGTATTGTGGTTGTGGTTGTGGATTAGATGGGTAGGAGTAGGGGTAGGGGCTTGGAGTTGTGGGCATTGCGGCATTTGGTGGAGGTGCACCGCTGTAATCTTTCCCAATTCGAGTTTTTCTTCTTTGAAATTTTTTTTCAGGCATGGGATATTCTTGTTGTTGTGGAGGTGCACCCCTAGTAACATAAGGCCGATCATCATGTTGAGGATCCACAGCTGGAGGATATTCTGGAGAGCGTTGACTTTGATTACCACCATCATTATCATTGTCACTATCATCAGACTTAGATTTAGAACCAGCTGAAGAAGAAGAATTTGAGCTACCTAACTGCTCTTGTACTCTTCTATCTATTTCCATATCAACATTTACATGTGCAGCTTCAGGCTCAAGTCTTTCAGGCGGATTATCAAGAATAATATCATCACCGTTGTTTGGCTCAAATTGATCTTCTATGTATGGATCTGGACGCCCATCTAAATTATCAAGAACATGACGACCTATCTCATTCATCCATTCCTCTAAAGGATTTTCTGAATCTTCCTCCAGCCCTCTACGTATGTCAGTGCTGAAAGTGTATGCGGTGTCAATGGGATCGTGGACAACAACAAAATCTACTTCCCTATAGTTGGCATCTCGTATTGCTCTAGCCCTCAACCGCATGTTGTAGTGAACGTAGACAAGGTCCCTCAACCTGTTTGCCCCAAGCTTGTTCCTTCTCTTTGAGTGTATCAGATTGAATGTGCTCCAATTTCTTTCACAACCCCCTGCAGATGTTGTTTGAGCAAGGAGACGAACAACCACTTTTCTTAAATGGGGGGCACCTGTTCCATTCCAAACCCACCACTCACAAGGATCACCTGCCTCACGATCAGAAACCGCATTTGGATGTCCAAAACATCCAGTGCCTTCACGGAAATGGCGCAACTGCAAAAAAAAACATCATTTACGATATTTAGATGATGAAATCAAAGTGATGACTAATGAGTAATGACTAATGAGACATTAAGAATGTAAGTAATATAGTTATCTTATACCTCATCCAGTACTAGCAATCGCTCTTCTGGAGAGGTAATGAACTTGTTGGTGACATCTCTCACTGCAGTCATTAGAGTCGGATTCAATCCAAGCGTTCGTGAGTATTGGAACCTAGGATTAAAATAGTAAGCTGTCACAAATATAAATAAGGAAATTAGAATGACATTTTAATAGGTAGACTATGAGTTAGACAAATAACTCAGAAGTTAGAAACTTAGAACATAATTGATTGAGATATATACCTGCTTTATGCAATGGATGCAAAAGCATATTTGTCCAACGAGACTCATAAATTCTGATGTATTGCTCATTGGACTTAGGAGCTGCTTCTTTGATGCGGTCCACCATTGAGGTCATTGCATCATATAAAAAAGGCATTGTTGCAGTTTTGTCACCATCTACCAGCCTCAATACCTTGACAATTGGTTCCATTATTCGCAACACCCTAGTAACCTTATCCCAAAAAGGTCTGCTGGCAATCAACTGCTCAATTCTACTGCCAACTGGGGTATTGTGCTCCTTCATGGAGGTCCACTCCACTCCATTGAAGAGCCTCCTAAGTCCATCCTTTTTGGACTTTAATGATTGTAAGGCAAGAAAGTTTGTTGCAAATCTAGTTGCACCTGTTCTAATCAAATCACCTCCACAATACTCACGTCGCCTCATTGCATTCAATAGAAAAGAATGGTTGTAGATGAATCCTGTGATCAACCTACCATCAATGATAACAAATTTAATGAATTCAATTGAGCCAATGTCCTTGAGAATGAGATCTATGCAGTGGGCAGCACATGGTGTCCAGTATATGGGATATTTCTTCACTAAACTGTCCCCGGCCTTCTTGAAGGCAGAACCATTATCAGTAACTATCTGCACCACATTTTCCACACCAACCTGCTTCATGTATGTCTTCATTAGTTTCTTTATGAACCTGTGGTTCCTGACCTCACCTGAAGCATCAACAGAGTCCAAAAAAATTGTGGATCCACGACAATGTGCAAGAAAGTTGATAATTTGTCTTCTGTTGCCACTAGTCTACCCGTCACACATAAGTGTGACACCATATTCAGCCCACATATTTTTTTGGCCTGAAATCCAGACTTGTAGATCCTTCTTCTCTAGGGGAAGATACTTGTTCATTAATTCATATGAAGTGGGGGCCTTGACGCCCCTCCCAGAATCCCCTATCACATCTACCATATGTTGCAGATACGGTTCAGTTGCAACATGTGCAGGTATACCATGAGCAAAGAAGAACTTACCCACTGCCTTGCCGACCTTATCTTTTGCACCAGTGAACATTGCTTTAATGCCTTTTTGCCTAGCTTCAGGCCTCCTAACCCCTGGCTCATCAACATGCCTCAATCTCGTACTAGCAGAACGGAAAAGTGTATCAATGCCACCTTTCTTCCTTTTTCCATGACCAGCTCTATCTTCATCATCATCTACATCAACAACAAGAATACGTGCAGTACCACTGCCTCCACCTGCACCAGACGGCCCATACCTCCTTGTAATTCGATCTGCCTCCTCTCTTTCCCACTCATCTCTGCGGGAATCTCTAAGGGCACGCCTATACGCACGACGTGAATAAGTTGTGTCACAATCAGGAGGATATGCAATGTCATCATCTGATTTTGCAGAAGAACCTGTGCCCCTAACATTGAATAATGTATCTGTGTAACCCCTGTCAGCCTCCTTCATCTTTTGTTGTTTGTGTTTCTTTGCACCCATAATATTTCTAAAATCATCCCTAACACTTTGGGGACACCTTGTGCACATTGCCACATTTTTGTCACCGCCAGTAATGTGACGTTTGAATCTAGTAATCCCCCCTCCACCAATTGTCTTGTTGCAGTAATTGCAAACTATCTTTGCCCTATTGCCTTCAAAAGGCGTGCAGTGATTCCATGCAAAATCCATCACATTCTTAGCTCCACCAGCATTACCGGCCCCAGAACCCTCACCATCGCTTGAAGACATCTTCTCAAAAGTCAAAAGTGGACACTGTCACACTGCAAAAAGACAAAGACAAATAAAAATTATGTGTATGAAATCTATAACCCATTAAGTTGCAAGAAATTAATCTATTTTATGTATTATAGAATCAAACACAACACTTTTAGGTGTATAAATGTTAAATGTATTTATAGAATCAAACACAATATTTTTTAAGATTTTTATTAACAAGAAAAAAGGCTTAAATAAAAAATTAAAGTCTGAAATTAATTTTAAAATTATAAAATCTAATAATTATCTAGTATTAAGTCAAGTGATGTATTACAACTTTACTCATTCCATCTTACATAACACTAACGCATACATTTCTGTAGAAAAAACAAAAAAAAAACAAAAAAAATGATTTTTTTTTATTTTCAACATTTTAAATAAATAATAAAACGAAAAATATAAATATTTTTACTATATTTTTGTTTGTATTTGTTCACATTGCTATTTGGTACAACTTCTTCTACTAAACCTAAGTTAGATACCTACTATTTCTAGTACTTATTGTATTATTACGAATTTAATATTAATTAGTGAAATTATATGATAATACTAATTAAAAGTAGTAGATCTAGTTATACATTAGTAGATCTACATATAATATTCATAGATCTAATGTTAAATAGCATTAATCCTAAGTTTTTTGAAGTAGATCTAAGATTTGGGTGTATTTAGAGATTTTTGGAGAGATTTTATGGTGAAAATAGATGGAAATAGATAGGAGATGGGTTGGAAATGATGAAGAATGCAAGAAATCAAGAAAACATACCTTGATTACAGCTGATTTGAGCTCCAACGAAGAAAATCACCCCAAATGTGTTTTTCTTTCACTCCAACAGCAGCAGCAGCAACGCGCTCGCAAATGCCAGCATACCGGGGCGGTATACCGCCGATATCGCCAATAAGTGGGACATTTTACACTGAACCCCCTCCTTACCGCCGAAAACCGGTCGGTTTTACCGGTAAACCCACCGGTTTATCGAAATTTGCGGGAGCAGCGATAGAAATGCTTAAACCGATGCCAGGTTGGGTCGATATCGGTATACCGACGATATCGTCGGTATCTTCTTCCTTGCCAGGGAGCAGTGTTTAAAAAAAGGCCACATGGGCCACTTATTAGGCCGTATATACAGTAAGGTCCATAGGCCTTCACACACAGAAAATCATCCCCAAATCAAACCCTATCTGATTGTGCATTTCAATAACGATTAGTCAACGATTTTTAGATGTACTGTAACACCCGACCCACTGCTCAAGGCTCTAGTAGAGTTTCAGGAATGACGACTGGCCCCCAGACCACCACTAGCCTTAATTGCACACTTTGTCTTCATTCACGTGCAAGCCAGGATCAACTTCCCGACTGGTCACCCATCCTAATACTACTCCAAGCTGAGCACGCTTAACTATGGAGTTCTTTAGTGATGAGCTCCCGGAAAAGGAGGCGCACTTTGGTGATATGGGTAGTCCAATCATTCTTTTTAAGATCATTTTATTCGAGGCCTCAAATCCTGGGACGTTACAATCTCCCCCACTTAGAATCTTGACGTTCTCGTCAAGGATCAACTATATGGCCTCATAATATTACCCCATTTCCGTGCAAACCCAGAATGGCCCATGAACACCCAACTCCCTATCACGGAATACCAGGGCAAGAGTTGCTACATCACCATGAATAGCCCTTTCCAACATGCCTGAACCGCACGGCTCAAGACTGGCATGCCGCATGCCCATGTTGGCCCCACCTACTGGAGGGGTTATGGCTCTGATACCATTTGTAACGCCCGGACCCATCGCCCAAGGCTCTAGTAGAGTTTTAGGAATGACGACTGACCCCGCAAACCACCACTAGCCTTAACTGCGCGCTTTGTCCTCACTCACGCGCAAGCCAGGATCAACTTCCCGACTGGTCACCCATCCTAGTACTACTCCAAGCTGAGCACGCTTAACTATGGAGTTTTTTAGTGATGGGCTCTCAGAAAAGGAGACGCACCTTGGTGATATGGGTAGTCCAATCATTCCTTTTAAGATCATTTTATCCGCTCAAATCTTGGGACGTTACATGTACATTTGTTACCTCGACCCAAACTAGATTAGATCTGTATTGATAACATTCTTTTCATGTACCATTCTGTTGTATATTTTGTACGTAAGAGTCGCTTATCTAGTGTCTGTTTGTTTTGGACCTCTAGGACATTTGGGCATCTTTTTGTATGTTTTGGTTAGTCTTTATTGTTATGTACCTATGTTTAACCATATTATGTGTGTTTCATTGGAGTTTATGCTTAAATGATTATAAAATGCATTCTAAATGATGTTTTTCTTTTCATTGGAATTTTATATTTGAATCATTATCAAGTTTTAGGGTCTAAACATGTATTTGTACAAAATAAATATGCAATTGTGTGATTAATTTATATATAGTAACTAAATTAATAAGAAAAATCCAAAACCGAATATACTTGCCCATATCACATTTACTCTATAAGGTGACCCTCCACACGCATAACATATAGAGCTTTTTATAACACTGCCAGGGAGGAAGGTAGGAGGTTGAGGGAGTGGCTGAGCAAAGCATGCCATCGGTTTCTGATACCAGAGAGGAGCATTTATGAATTCTGGATCTCTTTCAAAGGTTGACAACATTTCAGATTGTTTTTGAGCATGTTAGGGCGAGATAGTGTCTTGTGAGAGGGGACTTGAAGTTGCCATTTCTACTAAGCAGAACGATTCACAAGCATTTCACTTTACAAATCGAGATCATCTCTGACACTGATAATTAGTTTCAGAAAGATAAAGTGTTTGAGGCTCTTATGAAGGAGCTTCTCTCTTGTAATGACTTGTAGTTATTTGTTTCTTTTAGATGAGGGTGTGATCCTGGTTGCTTGGGTCACATATCGTTGGTGTTGTCGAAGTGTGGCTGATGTAGGCATGCTACGGAGAAGAAGAATAAGGATAAATTTGCAACAAGCAAACTAAATTTCAATTCATATTTGACTGCCTAGACAAAGGCCCCAGACTTGCTTTTATAAAGCTACATGACTTGACCCACAAGTAAACTCCTATCTAAGAAAATTTTGAAATAAGTAAAACCTAAAATAAAGAAAAGCATAAAAGATTTGTGACCAAGTATGTTAACTGAAAAGTTTGCATTTAGGTCCCTAAATATAAAAGTGAAGTACAAATACACAGAATAAAGCCTAATACGTCCTACATCAGCGGCTTTCTTTTTTTCTTTTTCGTTTCTTTTGATTTTGTTCTTGAACAGTCAGTGTTTCCTCAGTGAAATAAACTGCAATTTTGAAACAATATATTGATGCAGTATTCATGTTTCTCTGCAGGTATCAGTCCACACTCTTAGGATCTTATCAGACAGTAGAACTGATTGAAACATTCATGAATTACCAGGTAACTTTCATGAAATCTTGCCATCTTTAAATTAACAAGTCCAGCATCTAACCATAAGCTTATATGATAAATCATAAAGCCATAATTCAATGATTTTTAATGTCGGTGCCTCATCTTGAGATGAACTTGACAATTATCTTCTAGATTTCGTATTGACGTGAGTCTTGCAAAGCTAGTGCCAATTATATTTGTCAGTTATTGTCTGAGGGAAAGTAGGGATCACCATAATATCTAGAATTGTCACTGTAATCAGAGTCTTGCAATGCTTTCCCAATGAACACTTTGCACTGGCAGTCATGCGGGGTTTTACTAGAATCCTACACTATAAAATTTGTCTTTGACATGGTAAGATGTTATTAAGGGTATTTCAGACATTCTTTCTTATACTTAATTATATTATCTAGTTTCTTCATTCTTTGTGTGTAACTTCTTTTTAACCTTTAAGATGCATATTAGATGTATTAAAATGTAAATGACATGTTTCATTATCTTCTATTTTATTCATTTGGTTAGTAAAAAGTAAGAACTCACTTTTTGTTGCATTATTAGTATTGACATGTATGTTTTGCTTGATGCTAACCTGTTTACGATCTCCGTATCAGGAAAATATCAGGAGGTGTGTGTGCATCATTTATGACCCTTCTAGGTCTGGCCAAGGGATTCTAGCATTCAAGGCATTAAGACTATCCGATTCATTCATGGAGCTTTATCGTGCAAACAGTTTTATAGGCGAGAAGTAGGTTCTTTACTAATTGCTCTGCCTTCGAGTTCCATAATGCCCTTGTCTTAATACTGATTTTAATTCTCGCATCAGATTGAGAGAGAAGAATCTCACGTGGGTTGATATTTTTGAGGAAATTCCTGTGAGTTTTTCTGTCTAGTTGTTCTCTCTTCCACATTTGCATATATATATATATATAATTATATATATTGATTTAAATAAAGCATAAATAGACTGGAAGTTGAGTCTGGAGTGCATATACTCTGCAGATTATCTGGAGTGCATAACTCCGCCGATTATCCCTCATTTGTAAGAATTCTAACCCCTAGGCCCCACTGGACTGTTGGCTGTCAATTTGGTATGCCTTTCCTCAATTGCAGCCTGAAATCATTATTCCTAGAAGTAAACGATCAGGTTTTTGTGATACAAGAGACAAGCAAACGACCAATATAACTAAATACTAAAAGGAATATTTCTCCAATATAATAACTGACAAGTAACAGTTAACAAGTTTGATACAATAGGAATAAAAAAATATAACTCAATACTTTACATTGTTCCACAAAAAAAAGGGAATGGATTTCATTCACAAAATGTAATAAACTGATTAAACAATCTTTAAATTCCAATACAATCTTTTCATGGTTTTTCCAACAAAACTTTTGCATTTATTGTTATTACTCTATTAATATATTATAAAGAGTGTGTCACTTTATATTGTACAATCTGTTTCTTGTGTCCTACCAAACAGTGGAACATGATCATGAAATCTTTTCTATTATTGTGTTGCATGTATTCCTGCAATCTATGTGATTCTAGCACTCAGACTACACTTAGTTACAAGATATTTTTGATGAAATGTGTCAGTGAGTAAATAGAAGGCCAAACGATATATTGCATTCGAGAAACCCTACTCTTATATATAGGAGAAGCGAGAAGTGTACATATTCACACAAAGCTCATAGACTCATAAGAAAAACAAACAAGATAATAAACCCCATACAAAAATTTGATCTCCCCCTAAATCTCATAGTAAATATAAACACTCTCCCACGAGAAGATATCACAAGACAATAGCAAGCGAGCCATCTCGAGCTTGTAGTAGATAGTGTGAAATTATAGCAGAAAGCCGATTCCCTTTGAAGCATATAGCAGTAAAGCCAAAGTAGATAGCATAGGTGCCTCCTAATAAAATAAAGTAGCATCTGGAGTAGTAGATAGCGACACGTGCGCACTGGTGCTCATCTCAGCCGCTGACATAATAGTCCAGAGGGTGATGGGTCACAATCCCCAGAGAGTGTTGGGTCACAACATCAGTAGTCATCGTGTGTACAAATCGTGATCAAAGAGTCAATGTACAAACAGAGCATGGACAAGCCAGAGAATTCCGGAACACAAAAACAAAAAGTTGACATGGGCAAGGCACAAACAAAAAGTCTACATGCAAGGCACAAACAAGTAGCATAATAGTAGAGATGATGTTGCCAGATTGAATAACCAAATGCGCAAATAAATAGGCTGTAATAAACTTCAAGAAGTGTGTAGTACCAGAAATGAAGCTCAAGATATCAGTCTCTCCAAGAAGAATATAACAAAGAACATATTTCAAGATGCAAATAGCAGTTGTAGAGTTTACAAACTCTGCTTGAATTACATATCTTAGCAATGAAGATCCACAAATATATATAGACCAGCAGGATGATCCTCATAGATAGAAGTAGAAATACGTTTCCTCTCTTCATCTCATCTCTCCTCTATCTCTTCTTCTCTATTCCCCCCTAACTCTGACCACAACTATCAACAGTAATGCGGGCCACTAGTACTTAGAGAGAGGGCATTGCAGCAGCAAGCATGGAATCATAGCAGCAGATGAGGCAGTAACCAGCATATGATTAACGATGTGGCTGCATAGTTCTAAACTCAAAACTCCACAGTACCTCTTCAATATGGTGCAACAGTAACCACAAATGTAGCAGAAAATCACCCCCCCCCCCCTAAACATATCATTATTGTTGATGGGTGTACATGATTCAAAATTTCGGTCGAAGTCTCGAAATTTCGGTTTCGATGGTTATTAGACATAGAAATGCACACGTCCAGGAATAGGTAAGTAAAATTTCGAATTTTTGATAGAAATTTAGCAAAGGAGGTCAAAATTTTGACAAAATATAGCAATTTCGTTGAAAAAAGGCTAGTTTGGGCATGCATTTCCCGAAACACAACCGAAATGGCTTCACAATTTTGAAAATCAACGGCCCAAAGGCTCCTGTTCTCGGACGGTTACATAATCACTTCTTTGATAATTTTTTGCATTCTCTTGCTCTTGAAGGCTTTGTTCGGATCTAAGGCAAGTTTACTCTCTCTCCTTCCCATCTACATCAATTTCTTCTACTTTTACCCCAGCTTGATCAAAAGTACTCCGAATTGCAAGTTGCAAGTGATAGACTACAACTTAAACTTGAGGATTTATGAAATTATGCTATACATTACATTACATATAACTACAATCACTTTACAAATGTGACTTGATATATATCCTATTTGTCAAGATAATGGATAAAAATAAAATATGATTATTAACATGATGATCTGTAAACTAATTCCTTCATTGTATTCTTGAAAATGTCATTGAAATCCCCTTTGATGCAGTTTTCAATCTTTTCACACGTGTAGGACCCCCACCAAGATCAATATATGATTTTATTGCATAAATATGTGTATTTATGGATGTCAATCATCCTGGTAAAATTTTGGTTCCTTTATTTGCTTGTCGAAATCTTGTGTCGAAAAAAGCGTAAAATTTTTGAAATTTCCATTGAAATTTTTGTAAATTTCTGTTTCTGAGCCATAAGAAACGGTGTCGATATCGAATGTTTAAACCATGATGGTATAGACATGTAGTATATAAAGGGAATAGGGGGTTTGAGGGGTTACAACGCAGTGGGTATTGTGCAAATGAGATATGGACATATAAAAAAAAAGGATAGTAGGATTGGCGCTGAGTAGGAGCTAGCAAGAGTAGAAAAGAAGGGGAAATCCAATTAAGCAGTGCTCAAAAGAACCACACGTGGACATAGAAAATAGTTAAGAAGGAAGATGACGTGAATAGAGCAAGTTTGTTGTTTCCATTCCTACGATTTCCTTGCTGCATCCTGTGATGTACAGGCGCCCGCCTGGGCGGCGCCTGGATGCCTAAGCTTAAGTCAGCCCGACTCAAACTGGACGCCCAACCCCCTAATTGACCTAAGTTGTTGCCCAAGGCCTTTCGAGGCCCAAATTAAGCCAATTCAAGACTAATTTAACATAAATTAGATCTGAATTTGATCAAATTGATTTATTTTATGGTTAAATTGGGTCTGATTTATCCCAAATGGGGTCAACTTAGGGTAAATTAGGTCCGATTTGGGGGAATTAGATCTGATTTGTTCATGTAAGGCTTTGTTTAGATTAACATAGGGAAATTTAGGGTTAGTTAGGTTTGATTTGGTCATGTTATGCAAATTAGGTTTGGTTTTAGGCCAAATTATGTCATATTTGAGCAGATTAGATCTAATTTGGGCAAAATAAGTCTGATTTTGGGGGAAACGGTATGATATGGTGAGATTAGGTCTAATTTGGCTAAATTTGATATTGTTTAGGTCAACATAGGGAAAATTTAGGGAAATTAGGTCTGATTGGATCATAATATACAAAATTAGGTTTTATTTAGGCCAAATCATGTTAAAATTGGGCACATTGGATCTAATTTAGGGGAAACAAGTATGATATGGGGGAATTTGTTCTAATTTGGATGACTAGAGTCTTATTTGGCCAAATTTTGTCTCATTTTGTTGAATATATGAAAAGTTTATGGAAATTGGTATTGATTAGATCATGGTATACAAAATTAGGTCTGGTTTAGGCAAAAATTAGAGTAAAATAGGTCAAATTTGGATCAAATGAGTTCAAATTAGGGCCAATCAATTTTAGTTTAGGTCTTGTTAGTTTTGATTTAGCCTAAATTCTACATAATAGTGTTATACATGTTTTGGCTACAAATAGTATAAATGTTTAGCTTTCTGATTTCTATATGAATTTTGTTTAGGTAAAACTTCCACAATTCAATCCATATCTAATGATTTTGTTGTTTTCTTCATACGATGCTAGCACATTGATTGCATATTTATCATGTATATTTATGTGTAAGGATTGTATTTTCAGAAATTGACATGTATTTGATAAAAAAATATATATAAAAACGCCCGGAAACGCCTGAGCATCCGCCTAGGCTGTCTAGCCCCGCCCCCCGCCCCAGAATGCTGGCCGCCTATACAACCATGGCTGCATCAGGATACACTATCTATCATATTCACATGTAGAAGATTTTGTTGATCTCCGTGCAAACGTTGAGGCAGCCAACATAGACATTACCAAATTTGTCGAGTAGAGGGAGTTGGGCGACGGTGGACTTGGCTGGCTGGTTTGTAAGGTTGCCTACCCTCTTCTTGGGCCGAGCCACAAAACCCGTTTTCCTTGCCTTACCTGTACCAGCCCTGATATTTTCTGATGTCGCTGCTGTAGCGGGCCTCTTTGCTTGTCCGTAAACTGACGATCGCCTTCCTGATGTTACCATTATTACCCCTGAATGACAGTCACTCACAGAATAGACTATCAGATTGACTGCTTGACGAAGATCACTCCACTCCGCTGCTTCCATGAGCTAGTAGGAAGAAGTGGAAAGCGTGATCTATCAATGTATGGGAGACGCCAGCATCAAGAGGGGTACAGACAGGTTGGCAATTGGCATGATGGAATGGGGAGGCCAAAAGACTTGTGGAAACAGGGGTGATGGTGCACGGATTTAAGGGGTTGGTTAACAAAGGGCCCTTGGGCAGCACACCAAGGAAGAAGGGGTTGCTGCCCATTGGCTAGGAGTTTCTTTTTTTCCCGCTCCTGCTTGACAGCTGGGGTTTTGGATTTCTGCTCCAATACTGTATCAGAGAGTAAATAGAAGGCTAATCGATATATTGCATTTGAGAAACCCTACTACTATATATAGAAGTGGGAAGAGTACAAACTTACACAAAACACTAATGGGCCAAGACACACTTGGGCGGCACACCAAGGAATAAGGGGTTGCTGCCCGTTGGCTAGGAGTTTCTTTTTATTTCCCGCTCCTGCTTGACTGCTCGGGTATAGGATTTCTGCTCCAATACCATATCAGAGAGTGTAGATAAAAGGCTAATCAATATATTGCATTAGAGAAACCATACTATATGTAGGAGAAGTGGCAAGAGTACAAACTTAGACAAAACACTAATGGGCCAAGGCACACTTGGGCCCAAATTACAAACTAGAAAGTAAATAATTCATAAACTAAATAACCCAACAAAATGAATTGGTTCTTATATTGAAGCCACTTACCAGTTTAGCTTGCTTTATTTTTATAGTAGCCCTGATAATGCTGATTTCAAATTAGAAGATTTTTTTAAATTTAATTTCAGATTACCAACTTTATCTAACACTGAAAGGTTTTTCTTTATGATAATGGTAGCTCAATCTGTAGCGAGGTTCAGTAAGAACTTGATTATTTCAATTAATACTTTATCTATATGTATCCAAAGTTGTGAAATGATTTAATTGACATCTTCTAAAAAACTGCAAGAATTATCAAAACGGCTCAATAAAATATACTTGTAGCTTATCTAGCAATAACTGTTGGTGTTGTTGCTACTTGTAAATTTCAACGTGTGTACTGTGCCAAATTTTAGTTTTATGTAGTTGATCTTATGTTCGAACCAAACATTGTAATTAAATCAAGAAAGTCTCGTCTGTCTCTATGTTGATTGCATACCTGCTGCCAGCTTTATGATTCTATTTTAATAAGTTAAATGTGGCCTTGACCTCAGCGTGATTGTTGAATAGAGGCTTTTCCAGCTTAGTAAGCCACTATGAACTTATAAGAACATCTTCTCAAGTATAAATGTAATAGTATGTTTCTAACTCTTGTAAAGCTACTGGACGGTTCTAGTCCTGCTGAGCCAATGCTTAGGATAATCCAAACCCACTATCAAACTTTTGACGATGTGGTAATGTTTATAATGAAGCATGATTTCTTCTTCTTTTGCAGATCAAAGTGTCAAATTCTGCCCTTGTTAGTGCCTTTTTGACTGAACTGGAGCCCGATTCCCCTGTTACTCAGGTACTAATTGGCGCTTCTCTTTTGCCTACCCCCCTTACTATCATGTGAGTTATTGAACTTTCTGTTGCAGTGTGACTATGACCGATTGCAGTTGTCAACTGCACCGTTTGTTGAACGGAATATTGAATTTTTGATTGAATGCATGGATGATCTAACTGCGGAACAGCAGAAGGTTTGTGTTTTTTATTTAATTTTGTTTCCGGCTTGCTGTTAGTGTTTGTTAATAATATCTGTTTTACTTCATGTCAGTTTCAATTCTACTATCGTAATCTGTCACGTCAGCAAACCCAACAACAGACCTGGCTTCAAAAGCGAAGGTGAGGTAGATTCAGTGAGAATATTCTGGAAAATGCTTACCGGATATCAAGACTCAAGACTTAAAGATGCTTCCGGTTGAATATGACTGTATGCTATCTGATGAATTTACAGGGCAGAGAATATGGCTCGAAAGACTGCTGGAGAGGAGCCACTGCCAGAGGAGGATCCTAGCAACCCCATATTTAAGCCAATCCCTGAGCCATCACGTCTTGATAGTTTCCTGATTACCAACCAAATTTCCAACTACTGTAACCAAATCAACGGGTAACTATTCTTTTTTCTTGATAAGTGAAATGCAGTATCTTTGGCCGTAACGTGCTGATGTCAACTTGTCTAGTTTGATATTGAAATATTCTCTTCTTTTTGGTGTTTCACTCTTCATTCTCCCATCTGAAACTGTTTTCTTAATTCGTAATAGTTTAGTTAATATTAATTATAACATAGTTGGAATTGAGGCTTAAATGATAACGATAATTATGAATTTATTCATAACAGTGTCGCGGGACAGAGCCTGAGGAGATTGTACCTTACAAAGGCTTTGCAACAGTAAAGAGCAAGGATGGCTGTAGGACAATGCTGCGCCGAGTCAATTGATTTGCAGAAGAAACTTCAATATTAGTAATTTTTTTTTTATTACAATCATTTGTAGGTCATGTCTATGGATACAACTGTTTTTTGTTAGATTGGATTACAAAGACAGTACTATCCACACCCTAGTGTTGTATCATTTACATCCTTGGAAGTGTGTTTTCCTCCACATATCCCCTTCAATATTGCGATATGGTTACTGTATCATTTCTCTTTGTCGTCCCGTTTATATCATCTTCAAAATTTTGTTAATTTCCACTGTGCAAAACCTGTGCATTGTTAATGCATATTTCGTTTTGAGGTCGGCGCTCAGTTAGATCCAAAATTCTACTTTAAACACAGCATGGAGGGAGATTCCTAGTTCGCCCACTTTCTCATGGGTTAATGACCGGTTGCGTGACAACAGTTGTCTTAATATTGTTGGAGCGTAATCCAGTTGCCCTGACTGTTAACTCCCATGTGTTTTGGGTCTTCACTCTGTCATCACAGTAGGGCTCGACTCATCTGGCAGACTGGCAGTCTGGCACTACACCCTCTGTTGATAGAGTAATTGTTATAGCTGGTGATCTGTATTCAACATTAATTGATGAATCAAATCAAATCCATGATGATGGATATTTAGCAGGTGATGTGACTAAGCGACATCAAATTTGATTCTTTGATGTAATCGTTATATGTGGTTGCTTTCTGTGTAGGTTTCATTTTAAATGAAATGACTGCAAAATAGGATTTGCTAACATAACGTATACAATATTTTTGTTGTTGTGAAACCCTTCAGGCAGCAGTATTATATTGGACCTAACATAACCTGGGTAGGCTTGAAACTAGCATTGTGGTAGCTGGTCTCCCCCATACTTTGTATCAGTAGTGTTGATTGTGATACACGGCATTTATATGTTCCTGCACGATGCAAATGCCTGTAGGTCTATTTCCTTAAGATTTGTTCTTGAAGAGTTTTGACCTTAGGATTTGCTTGGTGGAACGCCCTGTGGTGCAGCTTGGTAAAATTCAACAAAAGGTTTTGGTTTCAACCTTAGTAGGAGTTATTTATTAGAACTATTAAAATATGCAGAATCCTGTTGTCAATCTTCTAGTGAAGGGCATTAAACCGAGTCAGAATCACTAAAGGTCGTTAACTGAATGGTAGGGAAAGCTAGAATTTGAAGACCAATAGGTAGAGTTCCTTTCAAGTAGTGAAGAATGCGTATTACAAGAATGAGATGAACATTAGAAGACAAAGCTAGATGTTGATAGGCATCATATTTTATGGTTATGTATTGAAGACAACCAACAAGGCGCCTGTTAGTTAAGGATCCAATAGTGAAGATAGCGTTGAGGCTGGCTCACAATCAAGCATATTGGCTTTATGAAGTAGATCCAGAATGTACTTTTCTTGGTTTAATAGTAAGCATGATTGTTGCTTGGTTACTTGAATATTAAAAATTCCTACATCTCTCAGATTCGAGGCATCACGAAGATCGTTCTGAACATGTTTTAAAAACATAGAATCATTGCTTGTGAGAATATGTCGTCAGCATACAAGAACAAATATACGACTCTTTCCTTGATTCAGAAGAAAAGAAAAGGATCTGCCGATTAGGAAATCACCTAAATTGTTAAACCAAGCTTTCAGAGTATGTTTTAGACCACAAAAGGCCTTGTTGTGTTACATAAATAATCAAGATGAGGAGTGTTTGTACTTTGACAGTTGATCCATGAAGGCAAGCTTCGATGAGTCACCATTAAGAAAGGCATTGCAAATATCAATCTGTAACAATTCCCATTTAAATGTCATAGTAAGGTCCTGTTTGGTAGGATGTTGTTGGGTGTAGTTTGATGAAAAAGAAAATCAAACAAACATAATCATGTTTTTTGTACTGCTCCATATTTATTTGGTAGAGTGTAGTATAAGTTCTTTACTTTTGCTTGCACTTATATGGTAGAATTTCCTTACAGCAGCAGTTTGTATTTGTCTTTTGTCCGTGATGTAGGAGGTTGGAGCAGCATCCTTTAAAAATAAATAAATCTAGAGCTACATGCCCATGTATCGGCTACAGGAAGCCCATTTCGGAAAATTTTGAGTTACTTTGCTTGGTCGTTCGGTTGTTCTTTCGTACACTCAATCATTTAGAGAGAGAGAGAGAGATCGTGGGGTAGAGATCCGAGGCCATTGCCTTTTCGCACTCTTATCTAGAGAAAGTGCTACAAATGGACCCTCCGCGCATGCCTCATTTGCCAACTGCATCCGACCACCTCGGATTTCCCCGGGGTACATATTCCCGGATTTGGAGCCCAAGTGAGCAGTCCGGTGGGCTTAGAAAATAATAAATTTCAGCTGCATCCTTCCATACCAAACAAAATCAAAGACAAAAATAGTGCTTTTGAACTCAACGAATTCAAGATACATTCTACCAAACAGGCGTTAAGGGTAAGAACAATTTGTATTATGGCAACTTTTACTACTGGACTGTACATTTCAATGTAGCCAAGGCGCTCTTCTTGACTATAACCTGTTGCAACAAGCCTTGCCTTGAAACATTCGATAGAACCATCATCCTTTAGTTTAATATTGTGCACCCTTTGGATCCTACAATATTAGCAAGACGCGGTCGAGGAACAAGTGTCCTAATGTGATTATCGTGTAGAGCATTTATCTCATCCAACAATGCAGACACCCACTGGGGATCCTTAAGAGCCACTCATATGGATTTTGGTAGTGCTGGTAAAATCTGAGAAGTCAAGGCATGTTTAGGATTGGGCTTGCTAATGCCTCCCTTGGATCCAGTGACCATAGGGTGAGAATTATTAGTCAGATTGATAATGTCAGAATCTGGTATATCATTACCTGAGTCATCTGTTTGATAGACTTCAGGCACAAAGGTGTCACCATAGGAATCAAGCTGAGTATAACTCAAATCAAGGCACACAACTTCAAGTTTAGAATTTGTCTGTGGGATAATCAGAATAGCAATCAATACATACGTCAAATTCCTCAATGTTTGAATGACAAATTGCATCTCTACAAATATCAGAGGTATTAGCACTGGTGGTGATAGGTCGTGTTGTAGTATCCTCAATAGAGAAAGTCTCTGTTGTAGTAGTTAAAGGAACATCAACAATAACACTTTGTTCTGGGTGAGAGAGATCCTCAACTAGCGTATACTCTTCCTGTGGGCTTTTATGACCACAATAATTTCCAGTTGTGACAATAACAATGTCATATGCATTACAAAATTCAGAGAAGGTGTTCAGTTTACCGAGAGAAACATTAAAAGGGACAAACTCTGTATAAGGAAAAACATTCACATTAAATACCAGATGTCTGGAGAAGTAAACGTGATTTGATGATACATGAAGACAACGATATCCTTTATATGTATCACTATAGCGTATAAAGATACATGTTGAGGGTCATGCTTCAAGATTTCCCAAGCAAAGAAAACAAAGACAAACAAATGTCATCAATGAATTATAATCATGTTGTTTATTAACAGACTTAGTAACATAAACAACATAATCATGTGCTCTAGAAGGTAGACGGTTGATAATGTGTACAACTGATGCAAAAGCTTCTTCCCAGTAATAACTTGGAACTTTAGAATCCAATAACATAATCACAAGTTCCATAATGTGTCAATGTTTCCTCTCAACTACGCCCACATGTTCATGAGTATGAGGACAAGCTAGCTAATGAATGATTCCTTGACTAAACATCAATTCCTTCATCTTAGGATTAACAAAATTGCTTCCTCCATCAGTCAAGAACTTAAATATTTATATTAAATTGATTCATCACCTTGACAAAAGTACATAGAGTAGGTAAATAAACCAACAATGTCCTAAAAATTCATCCACAATTTACTCATAATAGGTGTGCATAGAAATTCTTGTTATGAGAATCAAAATTTCAGAGAGTCATATATATAGCTTTATCTCAAGGTACGATGTACCAGAGATACAATATAATATAAGTTATAGTAATGTTAATGGGCATGAGGAAAATGAACCCAATTTACTAATACAAGGGAAATAAATAATAAAAATACCACCAAACACTCTCCCTCAGGCTGGTGGAGATATCATCAGTCTATTTTCCAATCTTTACATATGGCGTAATGATATTCTTATCACAAATCAGATCTCTCACAAAGTGGTAGTCAACCAAAATATGTTTGATACTTTTATGAAAAATTTAATTATTAAGTATGTGATAGTTGCTTGATAGAAGAAAGTCTAATTCTCGAAGAATATGTGTCACCCATTGAATTTCACAGAAAGGCATGTGCTAGGACACAATATTCCACCTCAACACTAGAACAAACCACAACAAATTGTTTCTTGCTCTGCCAACTAACAAGATTGTCTAAAAACTATGGCAACAGATGAGGCAACAGGAAAAAAATTGAATGCCTGATTTCCTAACTAGTAGATCGTATCAACAACAATGTTTCTAGGAAAGAATGGTAGCAAGAGGTATACTTGGTCCTGGAACAAGTCCAATGACTACTCCTGTATGGTGATGTGCACTCTTCGCAAGACACTCACAAACAACTGATAAAAGCCTCTTGGTGCAACACCACAACCGTCGATGGTGTTATCCTCCTAGCGTGATGGCAACAACCTCCACACCTCTACATATTCTACATGAACCATCGGGAACTCCACGTTGTACTACCAATACCAACATGAAGGAGTTATCCCTTCGAATGTCAACATGCTAGGTTTGCTCTCCCGTGTTGCCTCTCCCTTGCTGTCTCTCCCTTTTATGGGTAAGACTTACTAGGGCACTCTAGTTAACACAATTAGAGATGATAACACTTGGCAAAGAGTGTTGTGACTTTGAAAAACCTTGACTACCCCTCTATTTATAGGAGGGTTATGGGCAAGGTTCCCAGATCAAGTGGGAGTCAAAGAGATAGGTTTTCATGAATTTCTGGTTGCTTCAATTCATGAACCAGTTGGTTCACATTTGAACCAGTCAGTTCGTATATCAGTTCAACACTTGAACTAGTCAGTTCCACATGTGAATCAATTTGTTCAACACTTGGATTGACCAACTCACTATGTTTCCCGTTTGCAAACATATTGGCTTTCAATGTGATGATTAATGCACAACATGACATCAACATCAATACTTGATCCAATCATACATATCATTGAATCGGTCATTTCACATATGAAAAGATCGGTTCATAGTTTGAAACGGTTGGTTCATTTTTGAACAGTTCGATTCATGCTCTGAATCGGGCGATTTATTTCTTATTTAGGCGGTTCAAAATCTTGTCATCCAATGTACAACCAATGTTGTTAAAATGAATGCCTAAACACTTTAGTAATCAAGTTAAACCATATTTATGAGTAAATTCCTTTTCTAGGTGCATCCTATGTGTGTGACCCTATAGGTCCTAAATTACGTTGGCAGTGAATGTTCATAACCAATTTATGACATCACAAACAATGAGCAGTATTTAGCAACACATTATTGATACCCAAGTAATTGGAAAGTTGGAGAACAACTTCAACCTACAATATGTGATTAGTGTTAGCGTGTTTGTATAGTTCCTTTATCTCTAATATTCAGATTGAACTTGAGGCATGGAATCACCATCTTTTTCAACATTCATTCCATGTTCCTTAAATTAGAACTGACTATATGAGATGCATGTGAGCTCACATTTCATATAGTGAGTCACATAAGTATGTCCATACATTTCTCAGTCTCTCTTATCAAGTGTCCTAGATATGAATCTCCTGTAGGAGGGACAAATCCCATCCATGTTGCTCACACTCAATCCCCATGTGTCACAATGTACCTGAGCACAACCTTTACGACAACCCTTATTGAAGGCCACGTTGAATGGTGTCAAAATACATTGAACGACATGTGATGAGTGTATGACTTTAGGTTTAAGAACCACAATCACTACTATCACTATGAGAGCTGATTCTGACTACCATTCTAGGTATCCATGTATCACTCTCAAGGTGGATCTATCCGATACACTATTCTGTAACTAGTGCCTATGTGTTTGGTCTGATATCACATATCACGACTGATGAGATTCTATCATGTGTACTTACACAGTAATAGCCGACTAGGGACATAACAAGAATTCATGTACTCTTATCATACATATGATCTCATTGTTCAGGTGCTCAACCTGAAAACATATGTCATTGAGTAACATCATTCTTTAGACATCTACTATGATTGTGTCATCATGTCATGATTGAGACAAACACAATAGACAAAATTACCTTTTATCATTATCAAATCAAGTATATGATTCTCCATTACAATCATCATATGATTGGCTCTCTGGGCATACATATCAACAAACTCCCACTTACACTTAGAGACAATCACCCACAAATCTTATTCCAAGTTATCTTAACATGTCCATCATGATTCTGCTGCGCAAGCACTTTTATAGTGGGTTAGAAACGTTTGCTTGTAGTCAGTATTTTGCAAGTTTCACATCTCCTCGCTGTACTACTTCTTGTATGAGATGGAATTGCTGTAGTATGCTATCTGAGATTCCTTGCCTATCTAGTAGCTCCATTGTTTCCACAATATTTCTATTGTGTCATTAATGGTTGGAACCTCCCACAAGTTCATCTATATGAACTTCTTGATTCATACAATATCCTTTACTATGTTCACAACACCAAGATATTTAGTTTCTATTGTAGATTAAGCAACTGTCTCTTGCTCAGAACTTTTCCAGCTTACAGTTCTCGTTTTAAGGTCAAATACAAATTTAGATTGTGATTGTTAATTTTCTTGGTCATTTAGAAGCTTACATTGGTGTAACCCTTTACATCCAACTATTCCTTGTTACCATAACCAAAGAACTAATCCTTTTAGTACTTCTCAAGTACCTAAGGTTGTTTCTTATGGAAATCTAGTGACCTTTACTAGGATAAGATAGATATCCTCTCGTTATGTCCAATACATACGAGACATCGGGATGAGTACATAATATTGCATATATTATAGATCCAACTATAGATGCATATGGCATCTTACACATATTTTTCCATTCATCACAAAAACTGGGATAGTAGGATCTTGAGAGACTAATTCCATGGACCATGGACACATTTTCTCTCATTGAGTCATGTATGCTAAACTCTTTCAACATATTGCCAATGTATGTGCTCTTAGGTAAAGAAGCTTTCTAGATCTATCTCTATAGATCTTGGTTCCTAACTTATAGGATGCTTCACCTAAATTCTTCATAGAGAAGGTACTTTCCTTGTCAAGTTTTAATATTTATAGTATAAGGATGTTATTCCCCATCATTATGTGGAATATTAATATGCTCCCACTATATTTTTGTAATCACATATCTCATCTTCATTTTGACTAAAGTCAAACGCTTTGACTATCTTGTAAAATTGAAGATTCCAACTCTGAGATTCTTGCTTCAATGCATAGACTGACCTTTATAGCTTATAGACTTTATTTGCAATAACTGGATCTATGAAACCTTTAGGCCGTGTCACACTCATCCTCAAAGTTATTACCATTAAGGAACACGGTTTTGAACATCCATATGCCAAATATCATAGTCGTAATAAGCTGTAATGGCAAGCATTATCCTGATGGGTTTAACCATGGCAACTGGTGAAAATATTGCATCATGTTCAACACCTTGAACTTGTTGGAAACCTTTTGCAACTAATCTTTCCTTATATGTTTGTATATTACCATCCATGTTCTTATTCTTCTTGAAGATCCAATTGTACCCTATGGGCTTTATCCCTTCAAGTGGATCCACCAAGGCCATACCTTGTTGGTGTAGATGGAGTCCATCTTTGATCCCATGGCCTCAAGCCATTTCTCAAATTCTCATTCCTCAATAGTTTCTGGGTAGGTTGTTGGCTCATCATCTATGACAAACTCATCGCCTTATTGAGCTATAAGATATCATAGACTTTCAATCTCAAGGCATGTTCTACTAGATCTATAAGGTTTTGTATTACATAAGGAACTTGAGATTCCACAATAATTTGTGATTCTCTTTGTTCCTACTGACTTCTTTAGGTTCAATGTTTTTTTGTTGGTCTCTAACTTTTTAAGTTCTACCTTTCTCCAACTAGTTCCTTTGGAATTAAATCCCTCTTAAGGAATTCAACCATCTTGACAATAAGCACTTTTGTCATCCGATTGGATTATAAAAGTAGTATTCAACAAAATAACACTTGTGTGATTCTGGGCAAAACTTTTCAAAAAATTATTTTATTACATAAGCTTTCATTCCTTATAATTTTCAGATTAACAAGAGAACCGCCCCCGTAGAAGCGCCACTTTTGTGACCCTCCCAGACAATGTAAACTCTTGGGCCCCGAGCCTCCCGTCCACCCAAGAATCAGTTAAAGTGCACAGTTGGCCGGCCTGCGCAACGGGTACCACTTCGGAGGCGGCCGCTGGGTATCGAACCGTGCCGAACCACCTGAACCACTCCTCCCCGGCCTCATTCCTTATATTTATAAAGGACATATTGGGTGTCTTTTGAACAATTTCAAATGATATATTATTCAGTGTAAAACATGTGCCCAAAAGGAAATTGGAAGATTCGCTAGATTTATTTCCAATACATCATTGTGTTTCAGGTGAAGTTCATTGTGATACATTATCATTGTTTCCCACAAAGTCCTCAAACTCTTGGTTTAAAATATTTTCTATATCGATCCTATCAAATTGTTTTTAATACTTATACCAAGCTTGTTTTGTACTTCATTCATGATCATCTTGGATACTTCAAGAAATTCATATTTGTATTTCATACAAACTACCATATCTACTGAGATTATCAGTGAATATAATGAAGTACCATTAACCACCTCTAGAATTTATTCTAAAAGATCTATATACATCAGCATGTATGATCCCTAATAGAATGCTCACTCTCCCACTACATCTAGTGAAAGTGTTTTTGTCATATTGCCCAATAAATAAGACTTGCATGTCTCTATTGATTCATTTTTATGGTTTCTCAAAATTCACTTCTAATTTATATGCTTTAGATAACAATGCTATAGATATTGTTTGAGTCATCGAGTCATTCAATATGTGTATTATACAATGTTAAAAAATATATATGTGTTATACATGTTCGTCTTTCAAACTATCAAGTATAGTTTGTGAGACATAGGGCATTGTCATATAAGATCTTATCTTTTAAAATGAAACATCAATTTATTCATAATATTCTTGTCAATACAAAATACACGACGTTTTCATCAATGATAGGTACATAATAGTAATTGAATAATTCTTTTACATGCTTAATAGGCTGAATGACAAATTTCATCTATAGTGGCAGCTACTCTTACTCCGCACAGTTCTAGCTTACTTATTGTTGGGTCCTAAAGTAGAGATCTCTATATCCTTCTTCTTCCCAAGTTTCTCTATATAAATAGGACAGTTCCTTTTCTAGTGTTTAGGCTGGTGACAACGGTGATACTTTCCTTCCTTATTACTCATCCCTTAGCTTCCAGTGTAGAAAACTTCAACTTTTGGCTAGCTTTAGAACTTTTCATAGCTTTGCCTTTGCCCTTGTCCTTGCCCTTGGATTTCCCTCTACTGATCATCATCACATATTTGGGTTTGTCCTTCTTCATCTACGTCTCATCTGTCGTCAACATGCCAAGTAATTCTGACAACAACTTGTCAAAATCATTCATATTGTAGTTCATAACAAACTAACTGTATGATTCTAGAAGTGACTGTAGAATTATGTCTATGGCCAACTCTTAGACTAAGGGAAATCCTAGTCTAACAATGTTCTCTACATACCCAGTCAATTTGAGTGTATGGGGACCTACTAGATCTCCTTCAGCCATATTGCACTAGAACAACGCCATTGAGACATCATATCTATGTTGTCTTGTCTGATCTTGTACATGTTATTGAGATGGTTGTTCTTAAGATGTGTTACCATCTCAATAACATCCATGTTCTCATACTATCTTTGTAACTCATAGTTCACTGAGCACATCATTAGACACTTGACACCCACAACATCCTCAGAGTGCTTCTTGTAAGCATCCCTGCCAGCCTTAGGTGCGGTGGGAGCGGGTTCATCTGGATCTGGTGTCTCTAAAACATAGGGCTTGTACTTTCAAGTGAGAATGATTCTCAACGTCCAGAACCAGTCATGGAAGTTGTTCCTGTTCAATATGTCCTTCTCAAGGACTGATAAAAAAGAAAATGTGGTTGTGTTTGTCATTATATTCTACAAAAGATATTTGTAATTTTGTCAAAACACTTTGAATTTGATTTGATAATATTGATGATATTAATTAGGCCATTTATTAATTATTTCTCCCACTGTTTTGTTCAAAATTGATATCCCTTACTACCGATTTGGAAGATTGCAACATACAATCTTCTCATAAGCCAAGATCCATATTTCATAAAATCATGAGTCAACTTTAGTTGATCACCCACAACTTGACTATTTAGGTAGGAAACTTTTTCCAGTTGCATCTCATGCAACTCTTGGAGAGATGGCATTCACAAGTCCTTGCCACAATTCATTTGTATGCTTCTAGGCACTAATGTCATTACGACCACTAGTTAAGTCTGACCCAAAAGCCAACATGATAGAATATGTATCTTGCTTTAGTAGATTTACATATCTACCATCACACTTCTACGAGATATCCGACGCACCATGATTTGGCGTAACCTATGGTTGGTGGATCAAGCTTTTTATGTGTGTTTCTTATGAAAAACATCTTAGACTTAATATTTATTGAGAAATTTTACATAATTACATATACATACCCAATCACCAAATACTTATAATACATATCATATTGTTATATCCACCAACAAAACATGCAATCAGAAATACAATAGCAATGGTTATGACAATACTAATGGAATTTTTTGGAGCCACAAATAGTTACTACCACCTAGGGTCCACGCCATGTGTAGAAATCTATATTGAAAAACTTATGTAGGCCCGATCGGTCATCTGAACCCTTCAGTTGATTGGTTGGCCTTTAGGTTGGTCAATTGGTTTCTTCTAGTCGATCAATTGGCTCTTGGCTCAGGTGATTGTCTGGACTCCTCCAGTCGATCAGTTGGGCCTCCATTCGATTGATTGTCTCCTCCTATCATTGGCCTCCTTGGTCCTCCAATCGATTGACTCGACTCTTAGTTGGTCGACTTGTCTGGTGCAGAACATCTTCTAATGATGAAATATAAATTAAAACTATCCTATTCCATATTACATTGTAAAAGGGCAAAACTCAAGTTTCATTTGAGGTAAATATAGGCGAAAGAACATTAATTTACATTTGAAAAGGAGGGAAGAGGCTCGATATGCAAACTGAGTAACAACTAGAAAGAAAACCAAACAACCATGCACAAACATCCACATGGGTTTTGGACATAGCCACGAATACATTCACCATCATACTACTTTTAGAGCAATACATATAGATTGCATATATATGTATTGGGATCATATGTGGTATTTAATTATCTATATACATCAATCATTTTTATATTCACATTGTATGCAATAAAAAATAGGATTATATCGATTTAAATCTAGATACATCGTGAATTGATGTGACTCTGATATCACTATTAAGAAATTGGGATAAGAGATACGACAGTGAAAATACAAAATCTAATATCGATTCTCAAATCAGCAGACCACGTCAACAATAATGTATCTAGGAAAGAGAGATAACAAGAGATTCTTCATAAGATGCACACGAACAACTGACAACAACCTCCTAGTGCAGCACCACAGAAGGCGGTGGTTTTTGTTCTACTAGCATGATGGAAACAACCTCCACGCCCTCTACCTAGTTCACACGGACCATCAGGAACTCCACGTTGTGCTACCAAAGTCAACAGGAAGAAGTTGTCCCTTTGAATGTCAATGTGCTATTGATGATTCGCTCTCCCGTGTTGTCTCTCTCTTGTCGTCTCTCCCTTTTATGGCTAAGACTTGCTAGGACTCTGTAGTTACTACAACTAGAGAGGACAACACATGTCAGAGAATGTTGTGTTGTAAAGCTCGGGCCCACAGCCCAAGACTATAGTAGAGTTTCGGGAATGACGACTGGCCCCACAGACCACCACTAGCCTTAACTATGTGCTTTATCCTCACTCACGTGTGAGCCAAGATAAACTTCTCAACTGGTCACCCAACCTAGTACTACTCTGGCTTGAGCATGCTTAACTACTAAGTTCTTTAATGATGGGCTCCTAGAAAAGGACGTGCACCTTGGTGATATGGGTATTCCAATAATTCCTTTTAAGACCATTTTATCTGAGGCCTCAAATCTTGAAATGTTACAATCTACCCCATTTAGACTCTTGATGTCCTCGTCCATGATCAACTATATGGCCTCATGATATTTCTCCATTTCTGTACAGACCCAACATGACCATATGCATCCAGATCCTAATCGTGACTACCAGTATAAGGGTGGCTCCATAACCATGAATATCCCTTTCCAACATGCTTGGACCACACGACTCAAAGACTAGCATTCCATAGGCCCATGTGGGCCCCACCTAGTAGAGGGGTTATGGCTCCAATAGCATTTGTAAAGCCCAACCCCACTGCCCAAGGCTGTAGTAGAGTTCAAGAATGACGAATGGCCCCACAAACCACCACTAGCCTTAATGATGCACTTTGTCCTCACTCCGCGCATGTCAGGATAAACTTTCCCAACTGCTCACCTGTCCTAATAATACTCTCGACCGAGCACGCTTAACCACAAAGTTCTTTAGTGATGGGCTCTCGAAAAAGGAGGTTCACCTTGGTGATATGGGTAGTCCAATCATTACTTTTAAGATCATTTTATTCGAGGCCTCAAATACTGGGACATTAGATGTGTCTTATGAAAGCCTTGACTACCCCTCTATTCATAGGAGGGTCACGGGCAAGATTCCTAGTGTTGGTATGTATGCCCTGAGAGCCAATCATGGGATGATTGGTGGGATACATTAAGATTGATTTGATAAACATCAAAAGCAAGCTTCCAATTCTTTTTGGTTCAGTCATATGAGATAATGATAGAACAGATTGAATGTCTTGAGAATGACAATACTCAATGACGTATGCTTTCAGGTTCAGGACCTGAACGATGAGATCATACATATGCTAAGAGTTTGTACATTCTTATTATGTCCCTAGTCAGATGTCATTGTGGAAGGTAGATAGACAACAATGATAGACAAGACTAGATTGTGGTGTTGGTTGATGACAAAATCTCATTAGTAATGATATGGAGATATAAAACCAAACACATAGGTACTTGTTAGAGAACAAGTGTATCAGACAGACCCACCGTGAGTTTGACCCATGGAACCATGACATGGTAGTCACAGTCAGTTCTCACAATGATGGTGGTGAGCGTGATTCTTTGACCTGAAATCACTACACTCAACACATGTCGTTGGGTACACTTTGACATCATCAAACGAAATCCTGAAATATGGGTTGTTATAAAGGTGATGATTGAGTGACTTTGACACATGGGGCTTTTGAGGGGTGAGTGATAGACATGGGATTTGTCCCTCTTGAGGGAGTTTGATATCCATGGCCACTTGATGAGTATAATTGAGATAGGTGTGCACGCATGTGTGAATCAGTATGTGATATTGATGTCATACATATCTCCTCCAATCTACTCTGAGATCAAGAAACTGAATGAACATTGACAGGATGATTGTTCCATGCCTTGAGTTCATTCGGGATATCAGTGACAAAGGAATTATACATTCACTGTAACACCATTCACGGATTGTAGGATTGAAAGTTGTTCTCCAACTTTCGATTTCACTTGGGTAGCACTGATGTGTGACTAGGCACCACTCTTTGCTTGTGAAGTCATAAGTATCATGTACTTTCACTGCCAACGTGAAATGGACCTGCAGGGTCTCACACATAGGATTTAACCTGGAAGAGGAGTTTTATCCACAACCGATGTTTAGATTGATTACTAAAGGAGTTTAGTAGTTCAATTAAACACTCAATCAATTGATAGCTCAGTTTCATAATGTTCAAGGTGTTGGACTGATTGATTAGAGTATCAGATTGATTGAAACTACAATTGACTAATTTTGTATAGTCTGCTGCCCCAACTGACTGGCTCATGGGATGAACCGATCAGCTCAGGTTGGTGAACCGATCAGCTCAACTGGTGAGACAATCAGCTCATGTATCAATGAGATGATCGGCTCAATTGTTGAACCGGTCGATTCATGTGACCAATCGAGATCGTTTGGAAAGTCAGAAGACTATTTTGCAAAAATATTTTGTTTCACTTGTACAAATTTGATTTGGACAAGGATTAATATTTGATTAATCGGAAACAAATATGAAAGTCAATTTGAGTTGGATCAGGACCACGAACCGATCAGATCATACATGAACCGATTGACTCAGAGCCCCAGACGATCGGCTCAGGTCCCAAACGATCGGCTCAGGGCCCGAAACAATCATTTCAGGGTGTGAACCGATCGGTTCAGCTGGCGCAGTTGGTTGTTTTGTGGAAAATCTCAAACCCTTCTACTCCTGCTTTAATCCCACATTATCCGGGGTAGAGAACCATGTCCCATGACCCTCACATATATATAGGGGTATTGGGGGCTTCTCAGGAACAACAAATCAGAACACTAGTTGCTCTGCAAAGTTGTCGTTCTCTTTGGTTGTGGTAACCGAGAGAGCCCGAGCAAGTGCTACCCAGTAAGGGAGGCACAACAAGGGAAAGACAACTGCAGAAAAGCAACTGGTTGTAGGACAGTGTGTCAGTGACTTGTACGCCGACAGGAGGGTGCGACTCCTTCCGATTCCTTGTGGGACAAGGAGATCGGAGTTCCAGGTGGTCCGTGTAGACTACTATAGAGGTGGGAGACTTCTACCGCTCAGAGAATAGCTGTCAATCCCGACAATCCCGGTGTGATCAGGTGCTGCATAGACACCATCCTAGATCAGAGGTGAAGACCACACAAGCTGTGAGGTAACGTTGCCGAGCAAGCCTCAGGACAAGGTATGCCTCTTCAAATCATCCTTCCTATTGTATAGACGTTGACGCGATTCCTTTATACTGGGTTTGGGAGAAGATTTTTTTTGTTTCCGCTGCCTTCTTTGTCTCCTCTAAAACCCAACAGTGGTATTAGAGCCACGTCAACTGATCTATACTTTAGGATTATCGATATGATCGATTTTGGTTTGTCGCCTTTATTTATTACATACGATGCAAATAAAATTGGCTTTATGCATGTCCAATCCTAAATCCACAAATCCCAATATACGTATATGATATGTAATATAAATTCACTTGATATGCGTCGCCCTTAAACGAGTTTTGTGGTGGATGTATAACGTGGTTATGGCCAATAAACCCTATATGTGTGTGCTTGGTTGAATGTGGTTGCTTGCATCTCGGTTTGTGCACTAATTCCCTACCTCCTTATTCCTAATGTAACTCGAGATAACTTGAGATTTCTTTCCTACCTTTGCTCCCCCCAAATGTAACTCGGGGTTTCCCAATTTAAATGTAAATAGGATAGATCTTTTATTTCTTATTATGTCAAAGAACGGAGGATATCTGACGACGACTGAGACGATCGGTTCAAGGTGTGAACTGATCGGTTGGCGATCCAGACGATCGGCTCGAGGAGCGAGATGAGCGGGTGGCGGCCTGAGGAGATGCATGATGACCAGGCAAACCGATCGGTTGGTGGCACCCAGACGACTGGCCAGGACGAGCAGGTCATTCATGTGATGAGTTGATCAATTCGGATGGCTATAGCAGTTCATCATGGACATGTTGCATGTGATGTAGACCTAGATGACAGTGATTCCTCTTGGCTCGAGGAATCACATTAGGATGGCCATAATTATCACTTTTATCATTTCACATGTTTTCTGTGGGATATAGCATGTATATGATACATACTATGTATTGTGGTGATTGGATATGTATATGTACCTATAAAACCAAATCCCTCATTAAATATTAAAGTTTTAGATGCCTTCCAAATGTGACACACGTGAAAAGCTTGATCAGCCAAGTGTAGGCACGCCCTAGCGTGGTGCACCGTCTATCTCGTGGAAGCATGAAGGATGGATATGTGGGTCTGCCCTAGCAAGGTGCATATTCATCGTGTTGGCTTTGGGTCGGACTTAACAAGGCGACCTAGATAGGATCTAACACCTTGAGGCATGGAGGTGATCATGGCAAGGAGTTGCATGTGACATCTTTCAAGAGTTGCATATGATTCAATTGGCAAAAGTTACCTACCTGGAAGATCTAAGTTGTGGGTGACAGCCCTAGCTGGTCCATGACTTCGAGGATTTTAGGATCTTGACCCACTAGAAGATTGTACACTGTAATCTTCCGAATTGATGGTGAGGGCTATCAATTTGAACAAAAATAGTGGGCGCAATAATTAATTAAATTCCTAATTATATTGTCAACCTTTCAAATCAATCAAATAAGTTAAAATTGAGATTTGGACTAAAACTGCATATGTTTCCTTTTGTAGTACAAATGACAACAAACAACAAACAACAATCACTTTTCATTGCGATCGGTCCTTGAAAAGGACAAGCTGAATGAGACTAACTTCCATGACTGGTTTAGGACATTGAGAATTGTTCTCACTCAAGAGAGAAAACTCTATGTCCTGGATACTCCAATTTTAGAGGAACCTGCTCCTACCGCACCAAAGGCAGAAAGGGATGCTTATAAGAAGCATTCTGATGATGCCATTTATGCAAAGTGCTTGATGTTTTGCTCCATGAACCACAAGTTGCAGAGACAACATGAGAACATGGGTGTCATTGAGATGATTCAACATCTCAAGAACATGTATAAAGATCAAGCACAGCAAGAGAGATATGATGTCTCCAGGGCGCTGTTCAAGTATGTCATGACAGAAGGAGATCCAGTTGGTCCTCACACGCTCAAGATGATTGGGTATGTGGAGAACCTGATGAGATTGGGATTTCCCCTGAGCTAAGAGTTGGCTACTGATGTGATATTGAAATCATTGCCAGAATCCTATAGTCAGTTTGTGATGAACTACAACACGAACAACTTTGACAAGCCGTTGACAGAGTTGTTGGGCATGTTGCGGACAGACGAGGCACAGATGAAGAAGGACAAGCCTAAGTCTGTGATGATGATCAACAGCAAGAAAGGCAAGTTCAAGCGCAAGGGAAAGGGCAAGGCTAAGAAAGGTTCTGATGCTAGCCAGCAGCCCAAGTCATCTTCAACGCTCAAGGCTAAGGGAGGCGTGGCCAAGAGAGGCAATTGCCACCATTGTCAAAAGCCAGGACATTGGAAAAGGAATTGTCGACTCTATCTGGAAGAACTAAAGAAGGAGGCGACAAACATCTCCACCTGAAGGTGTCATGAAATAAACTTGTAACACTTTTTAGGTATATGATACCAAGATATAAAGTATAAAGCACCCAATAAATGGGGAAAATGTTTCCTCCATAGATAGGTGTACTTTGGTTTATTTTTAGCCATAAAGGCATGTAATAGAGTTATGAACTGCTATTTCATATTTTCCAATGGAAAGAAACACATTATTTTTGCATATTGTATGACAATGATAGCAATTAATGATGTCAATGTTTCAATTTCAAAGATACGATCTTTATGGCAATGCCTTGTTTATCTTGTGTTACTTGGTATGCATAAGATAAAATGATACCTAAAAGTTATTGATAACTCAAACAATCAAATTAGCATAAATCATGAGAAATTCATTTCTAGATTCCATATGATGGACAAGTCTAGACTCTTTTTGGTTAGAGAACCAGTAAGAGACATGAATCTCTTAGACATGATTAATCAATCTTCACTAGTGGTAGTGGGAGAATGATTATCCTATTAGGTATAATACATGTGATGTATTTACATACCTATTGGACTTAATGCTAGTACTTCAAATGGTGTTTAGAGAAATACTAATATGAATATCTTGAAGTGTTCAAGAATATCATAGATGAAGTGCGAATTCGGTAAAGTGATAATTCTTGATGAGATCAATGAATGAAATACTTGAACCAAATATTTGAGATCCTTGTGAGTGATTATGATAATGTATCATAGTGAGCTTGTGATTAAGGCATGGTGATGTATAAATCAAAAGGAGCCATACTCTAAGGAGTTAGAGGATGATTATTAAATAACTAATTTCTTCTTAAATAAAGAATACTACACACTAATAAAGGGAATTAAGAATCACAAAGAGTTGTGAGTTCTTATATCCTTGACAGATACACCTCGATTATCTATGTGATGAGTTGGTCATGTGATGAGTCAACTATCTAAATAAATATGAGGAACCAAATTTTGAGTTATGGTTTATGACCATTACATCCTAAATGACTTCCATGTAAACCATAAGGTATGACTTTGATGGTAGCACCCATTGGATGAAATCCATAAGTGCGAATGAGTCTTAAGTGTTAAGACACATGGATAACATTTTGAGAAGGATGATGCTTGTCGATTGTGACTTAATGAATAAGACATTTGGCATACAGATACTAAAACCGCATTCCTATGAGGAATAAAACAAGGATGTGTATGTGACACAACCTATAAGGTTTATGAATCCATTAATGCAAATGAAGTCTATAAGTTACAATGGACTAATCAATGTGATTGATTAAGTACAAGAAACTCAGAGCTAGATCTTTACTTTGATGTTATGGTCAAAGGGTTTGAATGATATGTCAAAGATAAAGAAGGGATCTGTGATTTAGTGGGAGTATATTTGCATTCCACATGTTGATGAGGAATGAAATGTTCTAGAATGGAAATCCAAAGTGGAAATTATCTTCAAGGAAGACAGAGACGCTTCCTATGTGATAGGAATATAGATCTATAGAGATAGTTCTCGAAAACCTCTTGACCTAAAAAGAGAAAGCATGCATTGGCAATCTATACTGAAGGGTTCAGTATGCACATATTCAGTGGGAGAAAAACTTATCCATGTTACATGGAGTTACTATCCTAAGGCCAAGTGTCCAATTCTTATGAAGAATGGGAACACTAAGAATAGATATGGATCTATCATGTATGTAATCATCCCATTATCTTGCATGTATAGGACATAGCAAGAATAAAATGCATTCATCATCTTGTATGTAGGACATGAAAATATGATATGCTCATCCTGATAACTCGTATGTGTGACATGATGAGTGGATGTCTGTCTAGTTCCAGTAAGGGCTACTGGAATACCATAAGAACTTGATAAGTACTTGAGAAGTACTAATTCTATGGAAATAAGGAAGGGTTCACTGTAAAGAGTTGCACTGATGCGAACTTCCGAAAAGGATAGAAAATTAATCGCAAAATATATATGAGATATATAAAAGTGAATGTTTGTTGATAAATGGAAATGTTCCAATAAAGTTGTTTTAAAAGGAAAACTTGAATATCCATGTGTTAGAGAACAACAGTGGATACTATATGGATCTAGGAGTTCATAGAGATGAACTTATAGTTATTCCGGTCATTAATGACAAGTTAGGAGTGCTTGGTCATGCAATGTGGCTAAAGGTTAGCAAAGGAATACTAGATCGCATATTACGACAACTCCATCTCATACGTGTGACGTACAACGAAGAGATGAGAGACATGCAGTTATACCAAATTTGGCAAGGTATTGCCATAACTCACAATGTTAGCACTAGAGCACAGTAACATGCAGGACATGTTTGAAGATCACTATGAATATGATTCAAGGGTGAATGGCTCGTAGTGCAAGTGGGAGTCTGTTGGTATGTATGCCCTGAGATCCAATCATGGGATGATTGGTGGGATACATTAAGATTGATTTGATAAACATAAAAGGCAAGCTTCCAATTCTTTCTGGTTCAATCATATGAGATAATGATAGAGCAGATTGAATGTTTAGAGAATGACAATACTCAATGACGTATGCTTTTAGGTTCAGGACCTGAATGATGAGATCATACATATGCTAAGAGTTTGTACATTCTTATTATGTCCCTAGTCACATGTCATTGTGGAAGGTAGATAGACATCAATGGCACACAAGATTAGATTGGGGTGTTGGTTGATGATAGAATCTCATTAGTAATGATATGGAGATATCAAACCAAACACATAGGTACTTGTTAGAGAACAAGTGTACCGGACAGACCCACCGTGAGTTTGACACATGGAACCATGATATGGTAGTCACAGTCAGTTCTCATAGTGATGGTGGTGAGTGTGATTTTGTGACCTAAAATCACTACACTCAACACATGTCGTTGGGTACACTTTGACATCATCAAACACAGTCCTGAAATATGGGTTGTTATAAAGGTGATGATTGGGTGGCTTTGACACATGGGGCTTTTGAGGGGTGAGTGATAGACATAGGATTTGTCCCTCCTGAGGGAGTTTGATATCCATGGCCACTTGATGAGTAGGATTGATAGGCGTGCACGCATGTGTGAATCAGTATGTGATATTGATGTCATACATATCTCCTCCAATCTACTCTGAGATCAAGAATCTGAATGAACATTGACAGGATGACTGTTCCATGCCTTGAGTTCATTCGGGATATCAGTGACAAAGGAATTATACATTCATTGTAACACCACTCACGGGTTGTAGGATTGAAAGTTGTTCTCCAACTTTCTATTTCACTTGGGTAGCACTGATGTGTGACTAGGCACCGCTCTTTGCTTGTGAAGTCATAAGTGTTATGGACTTTCACTGCCAACATGAAATGGACCTGCAGGGTCACACACATAGGATTTAACTTGGAAGAGGATTTTTATCCAAAAACGATGTTTAGATTGATTACTAAAGGAGTTTAGTAGTTCAATGAAACACTCAATCAATTGATAGATCAGAATCATAATGTTCAAGGTGTTGGACTGATTGATTAGAGTATCAAATTGATTGAAACTGCAAATGACTGATTTTACATAGTCTGCTGCCCCAACCGATCGGCTCATGGGATGAACTGATCGGCTTAGGCTGGTGAACCGATCAGCTCAACTGGTGAGACGATCAAATCATGTATCAATGAGACGATCGTCTCAATTGTTGAACCGGTCGATTCATGTGACCAACCGAGATCGTTTGGAAAGTCAGAAGACTATTTTGCAAAAACAATTTGTTTCACTTGTACAAATTCGATTTGGACAAGGATTAATATTTGATTAATCGGAAACAAATATGAAAGTCAATTTGAGTTGGATCAGGACCACAAACCGATCGGATCAGACATGAACCGATCGGCTCAGAGCCCCAGACGACCGGCTCAAGTCCCAAATGATCGGCGCAGGGCCCGAAACGATCATTTCAGGGTGTGAACCGATCGGTTCAGCTGGCGCAGTTGGTTGTTTTGTGGAAAATCTCGAACCCTTCTACTCCTTCTTTAATCCCGCATTGCCCGGGGTAGAGAACCCTATCCCATGACCCTCCTATATATAGGGGTATTGGGGGCTTCTCAGGAATAACAACTCAGAACACTAGTTGCTCTACAAAGTTGTCGTTCTCTCTAGTTGTGGTAACCGAGAGAGCCTGAGCAAGTGCTACCCGATAAGGGAGACACATCAAGGGAAAGACAACTACAGAAAAGCAACTGGTTGCAGGAGAGTGTGTCAGTGACTAGTACACCGACAGGAGGGTGCGACTCCTTCCGATTCCTTGTTGGACAAGGAGATCAGAGTTCCCGGTAGTCTGTGTGGACTACTACAGAGGTGAGAGAGTTCTTCCGCTCAGAGAACAACTGTCAATCCCGACAGTCTCGATGTGATCAAGAGCTGCACAGACATCGTCCAAGATCAGAGGTGAAGACTGTACAAGCCACGTGGTAACGTCGCTGAGCAAGCCTCGGGACACGGTATGCCTCTACAAACCATCCTTCCTATTGTATAGACGTTGACGTGATTCCTTTATTCTGGGTTTGTGAGAAGAAATTTTTTGTTTCCGCTTCCTTCTCTGTCTCCTCTAAAACCCAACACCTAGATCAAGCGGGATTCGAAGAGATAATTTTTCACAAAATTCTGACTACTACGACGGGCGGTTCGTATGTAAATTAGTTGATTTAACACTTGAACCGTTTGGTTCACATATGAATTGGTTGGTTCAACACTTGAATCATCTAGTTCACTATATTTCCTATTCACAAACATATTGGCTTTCAATGTGACGATTAATGCACAACATGACGTCAACATTAATCCTTGATCTAGTCATACTGATCGTCGAACCGGTCATTTCACATCTAAAATAATCAGTTCACACTTTGTAATGGTCAGTTCATTTCTGAATCGGTCAATACATCTTCTGAACCGAATGATTCATTTTTGAACCGGGAAGTTCAAAATCTTGTCAGCCAATGTACAACCAATGTTGTTTAAATTGAATACTTGAACACTTTAATAATCAAGTTAAACCATATTTACGAGTAAACTTTTTTTTCTTCTCCAGATGCATCCAATGCATGTGACTCTATATGTCCCAAATTACATTGATAGTGAATGCCCATAACCAATTTATGACATCACAAACAATGAGCAGTATTTAGCAACCACATCATTGCTACCCAAATAATTGGAAACATGGGGAGCAACTTCAACCTACAATCCATGATCAGTGTTACCGCGATCGTATAGTTCCTTCATATCTGATATCCATATTGAACTCTAGGCATTGAATCATCATCCTCTTCAACGTTCAATCCATATTCCTTGAAATAGAGCAAACAATATGAGATGCATGTGAGCTCCCATATCATATATTGAGTCACATGAGTATGGTCATACATTTCTCAGTCTCGCTTATCAATTTTCCTGGATATCAATCTCCTGTAGGAGGAACAAATTCCATTTACATTACTCACATTCAATCTCCATGTATTACAACATACCCGAGCACCACCTTTATGGCAACCCTTATTCAAGGTCAAGTTGAATGGTGTCAAAATACATTGAACGACATTTGATGAGTGTAGTGACTTCCGGTCTAAGAACCACAATCATCACTATCACTATGAGAGCTGATTTTGACTACGATTCCATGGTCTCCACGTATCACTCTCAAGGTGGGTATGTCTGGTACACTATTCTATAACAAGTACCTATATGATATCACATATCATGACTGATGATATTCTATCATCAACCAACACACACTTTAGTCTTATGTATTAATATTGTCTATTTCTCTTCCACAGTAATATCTGACTAGGGACATAACAATCATGCATGTACTCTTATCATACATATGATCTCATTGTTCATGTCCTCAAACTGAAGACATATGTCATCGAGTAACATATTTCTTTAGACATGTACTATGTTTGTGTCATTGTTTCATGACTGAGACAAACATAATAGATTGAATTACCTTTATCATTATCAAATCAAGTATATGATGCCCCATTACAATCATCATATGATTGGCTCTTTGGGCATAAATACCAACAAAGTTGACCTCCCAAAAGAACACAGAACTAGAAATAAATCTCTACTCATTCTCATCTCCATCCCAATCAACATTTGCATTATAGTTCAAAGAGATATCCCTAGATTGTGGTTTCTTTTAAAGGAGGCCTCTACCAGATGCACTTTTAAGATAGTATAGAATGTGTTGTACCTGAATCCTTTGGCACATAAGGGGTTTATCCATGTGTTGACTAACAACACTAACAACAAACACAATATCTGGTCAGGTAATTATAAGATAGATGGGTTTTCCAACTGTGCGACAATATTTTTCAAGGTCGGAAAAAGACTCCCCTTTGGAAAAAACTTTGTTGTGATTGTTCATGTGTGAAGAGACATGCTTAGAATTTAGTATACCAAAGTTCTTCTAGAGGTCTAGGATGTACTTCCACTTAGATAAATAAGTGCCTTGATGAGAATGTTGCACCTCTATGGCTAAGAAGTAGCAAAGTTGTCCAAGAACCTTGATTTGAAAATGTTGTTGATGTGTCTATTTCAATATTGAAACACCATGAGGATCACTACCAGCGATAATGATATCATCAACATAGACAATGCAAACAATGGTTTCAACTTGAGAAGACTTAAAGAATAGACAATAATCACTAGATGATCTGGAGAAACCCAAGATAGCAAGAATGCCACTTAGTTTTAAAAACCAGTCCTGTGGTGATTGCTTGAGACCGTACAGAGAGCATTTGAGATGACAAACTCGTTGGGAAGACTCCCCTTGAGTACAAAAGCCTAGGCTCTATTTCATATATATATATATCCTCCTCTAAATATCCATGAAGGAAGGCATTTTTAATGTCAACCTAGAATAGAGGCCAATCCTTGTGAGTGATGAGGGATATTATAATCTTGATAGAAGAAGTGTAGGTAACTGATGAGAAGGTTTCAAAGAAATCCACAACATATATTTGGGTGAATCCTTTGTAAAGAAGTCTAGCTTTAATTCTTTCCATCGATCCACCTGAATTAAATTTGATAATGAAAACCCATCGACAATCAACAATATTTTTATCCAACGGAGGAGTGACAAGATCTCAGTTCATGTTATCACACACCACTGTCATTTCCTCAAGCATAAAAGTTTTACAACTAGGGGGTTGAAGGGCCTCACAATATTTTTTTTTTGGAATGTGGATAGAGTCAAATTGCTAATCAATGGATTTAGCAATATGGAAAAGATGTCAGGATATATGGCGACAGATATTGCAGCGGAAACAAAAATTTCTTTCCATATTCCCCATAACCAGCAGATCAAGTCAGCAACTATGAAACTGGAAGGATTTGCAAGGCATATACTAGGTCCCGGAGTAAGTCCAATGACAATCCTTGGAGATTTGTACTTCTTTCTCAAGTAGCACATAAATGGTCGTTGCGGAGGCCTCCTGGTGTAGCATCACAGACGACGACTGATAGTGTTCTCTTATCAAGATGGTGATAGCCTCCATGTATCTACTTAATCCATGCGGACCACTGGGAACTCCATGTTGTTCTTCTAGAACCGACAAGAAGGAGTTGTCCCTTTGTGTTGTCAACGTGATAGCATTGACTTTTCTCCCCTTTAGCTATCTCTCCCTTTTACATGCAAGATGCTTCTTTGGCTATATTTTCCTTTTATGGGTAAGACACCTCAGGATCTCACGTTACCACAACATTAAGATGAGGAGTCTTGCATATAAGAGTGTTGAGATCCCTGGACACCCCCCTTTATATAGGAGTGGATGGGCTAGGGTTTTCGCAAACCCAGGGACACAATGGGACAAATATCATGAGTTCTTAGATAGAGTGAATCACAAGTCAGTTGACTGAGCTCCTATTCAGTTGACTGGTACACTAGTTGGTCAACTGGACACTCCACTAGGCCAATTGGCTGTATTTTCTATTCACAAACATACTGCCTTTCTATGTGATGGTTAATGCACATCATGAAGTTAGTATCGGTTCCTTGATCAAGTCTTACTGATCATCTAGTCAGTCGATTGGACTTTTCAATTAGTTAAATGGACATTCCAGTCGGTCAACTCACATTCCTAGTCAGACGACTAGACACTCCAGATCCAACTAACATCTAGTGTTGTTTAAGTTGATTACCTAAACACTTTAGTTACCAAGTTAAAATTTATCCATGAGTAAACTCTGATTCTATGTGAATCCTATGCATGTGACCCTATATGTCCCAAACTACATTGACAATGAATGTTCATAACCAGGTTATGACATCACAAACTATTAGCAGTATCTAGCAACACATCATTGCTATCCAAGTAAATGGAAAGTTGGAGAATAACTTCAACCTACAATCCTTGATCAATGTTACTGTGATTGTATAGTTACTTACTCTTTGATATCCAGATTGAACTAGAGGTATGGCATCATCATCCTCTTAATATTCAATCTATGTTCCTTGAACTAGCGTAGACTGTATGAGATGCATGTGAGCTCACATATCACATATTGAATCACATGAGTATGGTCATACATTTATCAGTCTCTCTTATCAATTAGCTAGGATATCAACTCCTGCAAGAGGGACAAATCCCCTCTACATCAATCAAAATCAATCCCCATGTGTCACAATATACTCAAGAACCACCTTTATGGCAACCCTTATTCAAGGTCACATTGGATAGTGTCAAAGTTCATCAAGCGACATGTGATGAGTATAGTGACTTTAGGTCTAAGAACCACAATCTCCACTATCACTTTGAGATGATTGTGACTACAATTCCATAGTCTCTATCTATCACTATCAAGGTGGGTTTGTCCGGTACACTGTTCAATAATAAATACCTATGTGTTTGACTGATATACTATATCATGACCAATGAGACTCTTTCATCAGTCAACACACACTCTAGTCTTATGTATTACTATCGTCTATATTGCTTCCATAGTAATATCTGACTAGGGACATAACGAGAATGTATATACTCTTATCACACATATGACCTCATTGTTCAGGTCCTCAACTTGAAAACAAATGTTATCAAGTAACATAATTCTTTAGACATCTACTATGCTTGTTTCATCATCTCATGATTGAGACAAACATAATATATGGAATTACCTTTACTTTTATCAAATCAAGCATATGATTCCCCATTACAATCATCATATGATTGGCTCTTTGGGCATAAAATACCAATAGACTCCGACTTGCATTTATAGAAAATCACCTATGAATCTGATTCTAAATGATCGTAGCATGTCCATCATATTTATACTGCACAAGTGATTTTGTAGCGGGTTAGCAACATTTTCTTCTAGTCAGTGCATTGTAAATCGGTGTAAACTCTGACTGCTTTGTCAAATTGAAGATTCCAACTTTGAGATGCTTACTTCAATGCATAGATTTACCTTTGTAGCTTGCAGAATTTACATGCATTATTTGGATTTATAAAACCTTCAGGCCATGTTATGCACACATCCTTGTGATTATTGCCACCATAACTACTATTTTAACATCCATTTGCCAAATCTCATAGTTATAATAAGATGCAATAGAAAACATGATCATGATGGATTTAACCATGACAACTGGTGAAAAGATTCCATCATGTTCAACACCTTGAACTTGTTTGAAACCCTTTACAACCAATCTCCCCTTATGGGTTTGTACATTACCATCTATGTCAGTCTTCTTCTGGAAGACCCACTTGCACCCTATGGGTTTTACCCCTTCAGGTGGATCCACCAAGGTCCTACCTTATTTTTGTATATGATGTTCATCTTAAATCCAATGACCTCAAGCCATTTCTCAAACTTTAGTCCCTCAATAGATTCTAAGTAGGTTGTAGTCTTATCATCAATGACCCACTCACTGCCTTCTTGAGTCATAAGATATTTAAATCTTTTAGGCTCAAGGTGTGTCCTGCTAGATCTACGAGGTCCTTGTGTTACATGAGGAACTTGAGATTTCATAATAGTTGGTGCTTCTCCTTGTTCCTATTGTACATCTATAGGTTCAATGTTTTCTTATCGATCTCAAAATTTTGAGTTCAAATTTTCTCCCACTGATTCCTTTAGAAATAAATTCCCTTTTAGGAATGCAGCCACCATACTGAAAGGTGTGACTAGATCACCTCCTTTTTAGGGAGAGCTAATGCAAATAAATTCCCAAATTTCTCCTAGGGCAACAAACACTTTGCTGTCGCATGGAATATAAAGTAGCATCATTTGGTTTCCCTAGGATATTCAACAAAATAACATATATCTAATTCGGGACTAAGCTTTTCAAGAAACTATTTTCTCATATAAGCTCCCCATTCCAAATCTTCATTACTACATATTGTGACACTTCTGGTACCATATCTCGTATAGTATTTCTTTGAACCAATTTAGATGGTACGCGATTTAGTGTAAATATTGTGGTTTATAAAGCATATTCCTTGAAGGAAGTCAGAATATTATCTAGACTTATCGACGATCATAATAGGGTATGATTCCTTCTTTCAGATACATCTTTATGTTATAGGTGGAGTCCATTGGGATACAATATCACAACCTCACATAATGTCCTCAACCTCTGGGTTTAAGTATTCTCCACATTGATTGTGTCGAAGTGTTTTAATACTAATAATCACATTTAGCATTTGTCTAATAAGCTCTACATACATCAATATGTATGAGTCCTAATAGATCACTTGCTTTCTCACTATTTCTAGTGAAAGGAGTTTTTGTCATCTTGCCCAATAAACAAGACTCACATGCATCTATTGGTTTGAAACCAAAAGAGTCTAGATGACCATCCTCATGGATTCCAAAAATGTGTTCTTTATTTATGTGCCCTAGATGACAATGCTATATGTATTTTGAGTCATCGAGTCATTATATATATATATAAATATATATATATATATATATATATATATATATATATATATATTACACATATTTGTCCCTAGAACTATCATGTATAGACTATGAGACATTGGGGCATTGTCATACAAGATCTTATATTTAAAATAAAAAATCAATCATTCATGATACGCTTGTCCAAACCAGATACATATATGATGTTTCTATTAATGGCAAGTACATAATAGAAATTCAAAAATTCTATTACACACCCATTGGGCTTAGACGAATGATAGTTTTCAACTGTAGTGGCAACAACTCTTTCTCCACGCAGTTCCACTTTATCTAGATTACTTCTTCTCAGATCCTAAAATGGAGATCTCTATCTCCTACTTCTTATTCTTTAATTCCTCTAGTTAAAGAGGGCATTTCCTTTTCTAGTGTTTAAGATGGTAATAATGGTGGCATTTCCCTTCCATATTCATTCCTCCCTTTGCTTTAAGTGCTGAAGTCAAGGGTTTCTGGATGACTTTAGAACTCTTCTTGTTCTTGCCTTTGCCCTTAGACTTCCCTTTACCTTTGTTGATGATCATTACATATTTATGATTGTCTTTCTTCATTTGCACTTCAACAATTCTCAATATGTCAAGCAATTCTGACGATAGCTTATCAAAATTGTTCATATTGTAGTTCATGACAAATTGGTTATATAATTCTGGCAACGACTGCAAAATCACATTTGTGGCCAAATCTTGGCCTAAGGGAAGTCCTAGTCTCATTAGGTTCTCCACATATCCAATCAAATTGAGTATATGGGACCCCAATGGATTTCTCTTTGCCATGTTCTATTGAAGAACACTCCAAAATAATTAAGTTATTACCTAGTTAATGCCCGACGTACAAAATAAAATATTAAGGTAGGCAACATTTCCAGTTGCATCTTATGAAATTCTTAGATAAATGGTGTGCACAATGCCTTGTGACATTCCATATGTATGCTTATAGGCACTTAATCCGTGGTCACCTAGTTAAGCTTGACCCAAAATCCAGCAAGATAGAAATGCACCATGCTAAGGTAGACCCAAATAACTACCATCACACTTCCATGAGATAGATGGTGCACCACGCTAGGGCACGCCCACACTTGGTGGATCAAGATTTTTGTGTGTGATGCTTATAGAAAGCATCTTAGACTTCATATTTATTGAGGGATTTATATATAACCACATATACATATCCAATCACCACATGCTTATAATATGTATCATATACACACTATATCTACAAATAAAACATGCAATCACAAACATACAAGCAACAGTTGTGGCCACACTAATGCAAATATTTGGACCACAAAGAACTTCTATCCACTTATGGTCAAACATTACATGTAAAGGAAAAAGTATTCTTCTAGAAACAAGCCAATAGGTCTATTGGACTCTTCTAGTCGATAGATTCATCCACCTATCGGTCGATTGGCCTCTGTCAGTCGGTCGACTAGCTCCTGGATCAAGCAGCTATACTCCTCCAATTGATTGATTGGGCCTCTGATCGATCAAATGGATCCTTGTTCTGGTACCTCTTTGGTCCTTTGGTCAATTGACACGACTTCCTAGTCAATCAACTCACCTAATGTGGAACGTCTTCTCTTTCACCAAAATAGAAATTAAAGTTAATCCTATTTATTTATTGGATTATAAAAGTTGAAACCTCAAGTTACATTCCAGGGGAGCATAGGGAGGAAAACATTAACTTACATATGGAGAAAGAGAACGAGGTTCGCTATGCACACTGAATTTAAAAGATAGTAATGAAACCATTCAACCAAGCACAAAGATCCAAAAGGATATTGGCCATAACCATGCTTATATCACCATCAAAATGATTTTAGGGTGACACATATGGATTGTGTGTGTGCACGCGCGCGCACACACACACACATATATACATATATATATATATATATGTATATATATGCATATATATATATACATATATATTTACATATATGTATATATATACATATACATATACATATATATACATATATATACGTATATATATATATATATATATATATATATATAGACACACACATATGTATATATATATGTATGTAAAGGATCTACGAGCCATTTCCTAGCATATGTGGTATTTAATTGGATATGCACATTAATCATTTTAAGATTCACATCACATAAAATAAAATAAATGAAAAACAAAAATCAATCATATTGATTGAGTCCCAAAATATATTAAATTGAGATGGTTCTGACACTATTGTAGGGAAATATGACGATAAATATGACAAATGAAATAAAGTCTTTCTTGCCATATTCCCTATAACCAGTGGATTGCATCAACAAATACGAAACATCAAGGAGGGTTTCAAGGCATATACCTGGTCCTGGAGTAAGTCTCCTTATAGAGTTGTACTTCTTAATTAAGTAGCACATGAAAGATTTTTGACGGTGTCCTAGTGTAGTATCACAGACGTCAGTTAACAACATTTTCTTAGCATGATGGAGACAACCTCCATGCATCTACATAGTCCACGCAGATCATCGGGAATTACACATCATTCTTCTAGAACTGACATGGAGGAGTTGTCCTTTCATGTTGTCAACATTCTACCATCAACTTTTCTCCCATTTGGCTATCTCTCCTTTTGTGGGTGAGATGCTTCTTTGGCTATCTTTCCCTTTTATGGGAAAGATGTCTCATGATCTCATGTTAGCACAATATTGAGATGAGGAATTTTGTCATTCAAGAGCGTTGAGAGCCTTGGACCCCCCCTCTTTATATAGGAGTAGATGGAGTAGGGGTTTTCACAAACCCAAGGACACGATGGGATGAATTTCATGATTTTTTGAATGATGCAAATCACAAGTTGGTCGACTAGGATCCCAGTCAGTCGATTGGCACACCAATCAGTTGATTGGACACTCCAATCAGTTGATTGGCTATATTTCCTATTTGAAAACATACTGGTTTTCAATACGGCGATTAAAGCAAGTCATGACGTCATCATCAATTCCTTCATCCAGTCATACTGATCATGTAGTCGGTCGAATGAACACTCCAATCACTCGACTCACATTCCCAGTCGGTCATCTGGACACTCCAGTCAGCTAACTTACATTCAATTTTGTTTAAGTTGATTACCTAAATACTTTAGTAATCAAGTGAAACATTATCCATGGGTAAACTCTTATTTTATGTGCATCCTATGCATGTGACCCCATAGGTACCAAGTTACATTGGCAGTGAATGCCCATGACCAATTTATGACATCACAAGCAATGAACAATATCTAACAACACATCATTCCTACCCAAGTAATTGGAACCTACAATCTGTGATCAATGTTACTGTGATCGTATAATTTCTTTGTCTCTGATATCCAGATTGAACTCGAGGCATGAATCATCATCCTCTCAATGTTCAATCCATATTCCTTGAACTAGAGCAGATTGTATGAGATGCATGTGAGCTCACATATCACATATTGATTCACATGAGTATGGCCATACATTTCACAGTCCCGCTTATCAAGTGGATAAGATATCAATCTTTTACAGTAGAGACAATTCCCATCTACATCACTCACACTCAATCCCCATGTGTCGCAACATCCCCGAGAATCACCTTTATGTCAACCCTTATTCAAGGTCACACTGAATTGTGTCAAAATACATTGAACGACATGTGATGAGTGTAGTGATTTCAAGTCTAAGAATCACAATCACCAATATCACTATAAGAGCTAATTCTGACTACCATTCCATAGTCTCCATGTATCACTCTCAAGGTAGGTCTGTTCGATACACTATTCTCTACATATACCTATGTGTTTGACTTGATATCCCATATACTTAATGATTAGTGAGACTCTGTCATTAGTCAACACTCACTCCAGTCTTATGTATTACTATCGTACATTTTTCTTCCACAATAATATCTCATTAGGGACATAACAAGAATATATGTATTTTTATAATACATATGATATCATTGTTTAGGTCCTCAACCTGAAGACATATGTCATAGATTAACATCATTCTTTAGACATGTACTATGTTTGTGTCATCATCTCATGACCAAGACAAACATAATAGATTGAATTACCTTTATCATTATCAAATGAAGTATATGATGCCCCATTACAATCATCATATGATTTGCTCTTTGGGAATAAATACCAACAAAAGCTTGTACATGCAACATGCATGAGATATTGCATGCAAAGGGTGTAAGAACAAATACCTTTCTAGAGAGCCACAAGATGGTCTAGATCCTCATACAAAAACATTTGTGCCGGGTCCTGTGCCATAGGAGGAGTAATGACATGAGGGTGTGGGATGGGTTTATAATCCACTGAGTCAAAATGATCAAGCTCAACTGACTTAGTTTGAGGCCGAGGTTGATGCGGAGAGGATATTGACGTAGAATCAAAGAATATCTCAAACTAATGAAAGGTAACATTAGCAGAGACATACATGCAATGATTGCTTAAAGTATAACAAAAATAACCTTTGTGAAAGGTAGAATAGTCAAGGAAAATTGTCTTGATAGAGCACGGATCAAGTTTATCCACTCTTGAATCAAAATTAAGCACAAAAGCTCTACACTCAAAAACACACAAAGTAAGATAGAAAGCCATTAATGTGGGAAAATGATGCACGTCGTTGTACACACAACAATCACTAGGAGAAGTCCTAGAGTTTAACCTTTTAACTAGGTTGTCAACTTACTGCGAACATCAAGTTAACTAAGTATGGATATGTATCAATCCAAGGGATGACGAAAGGAGCGGTTGAAATCCAAATCCAAATGCCAAAATAAGAAAGTAAATTCCGATTTGAGAAGATTTGTTTAAACTAAGAACAAGAAAAAGTGCTAAAATAAAGATTAAATACTCAAGAAATAAAGAAACAAATTGAATCAGAAGAAAGAAATATCAAGGCTTATGGGTTTCACCACCATAGACTATGTGGAAATGAGATCGAAGGAATCATACAATAATTAAGATAAAAGAAGGCATGCAAATCATTTGTAAATGAATCACAAAAAATGAACTTTCTGAGAACCCATTGGTCCTGGCATTCACAGATCCTAGTTCAATCATCCTAATAGGGATTTATTTTAGGTATCATCCAAATTCTCATGTTATTGATTTAGTTGTTCTAAATCTTATGTTCCATGGTCGCATTCGCCAAGATTAAGATGCATAATAATGAGAGATCACTTTGTTAAAACCAACAATTTTCCAAATTAAAAACCATTTATTTAATGTAATCATATAAAACTTCAATCTATATTACACGTGGCTAAGGGGTTACTCCCCTCATCTCAACATGGAAATTACTCACTAGCCATAACCAAAGAAGGGAAAGCAAAGGAAAAAAGGAAGGAAGTGATACACTAGCTAAAGAAGAATTCCCAGAGGGGAATTGCTAGTGATAGTTAAATGGATTCTCCCTTAATTCACCATTCCCAAGGAGTCTAATAAATAAAGAATGAGGAAGGGAAATCTGAGAACAAACATGCTTTATTGAATAAATTGAAAGATCACAATGCTTAGAACTAGAGTAACAATGCTCAAAATAAAGGTTGTAAGTACAGGATATGAGATGCTTTTCTGTGTGGAGTCCCCCCTCCTTTTATATAGGAAGTAGGGGTGGAAACTCTAAAAAGAAGGGGAGTGAAATGAGGGAGCCGGCGGCTGAAACTTTCTGCATATGGTCAATAGAAACTGTTGATTGTCTTTAATTATCTTGACCATGTAACTCTCTTTAATATAGATTTCCCTAGAAGATATTTTGAACGGATTTTCCTACCATCAAAGGTAAAAAAATCAGTCCAAATATAGGATGTTCTTTTAGAAAATTAAATTTCGTTTTCAATGATTACTTGTACACTCAATTTGGAGCTTGGATGTAAAAGTTATGGCACTTTTGGTGTCGGGTATACATGAATTTCAGGACAGCTGCAAATTGTGCAATTATATTCCTAGAGTATTTGTACCATTTTCCTAAAAAACCTAAGAAAATATAATTAAAACTTCAGTTAAATAGAAAAAATATATAAATTACAATAATTAGTTCTAAAATTAAGAAAATAATCAATAGAACAATCCTAAAGAGATATCTAAATGATGTAAAAAATAGATAAATATACATTTTTCAAAATACCCCAGACTTGAATCTTTACTTGTCCTCAAGTAAATAAAATCACAAATACATCCAATTTATACTCACAACTCATCATTCCTCACCCTTATAACATCACTTTATTCCTTACCTAGAAAGTTGGCCAAGCAACCTAATCTCTAAAACCACAAAACATAAAGTTCTAATATTCTCTGTCAAAAAAAATTTAATAGCTTGCTTCTAAATCAAGATTTTGTAGAAAAATAAGTTTCATATTACTTTTTCTTTGACATTCTCATTTTTCTTCTTCTTTTTGTGAGTTGTTACACAAGAACAAGATGATAAGGGGGGAAGGTGGTAAAGATGATGATCCCTCCTCTATTCGACTCGAGATATATTTGATTTATGGAGTTGTGACTACATTTGTCTCAATTTTTTCTTGTACTCTTTGACATCTTTTGATGGTACACCCCTTTAAGGGGTATGAAATTTTTATAAGGAAGCATGCTACCTTAGACTTGATTTTTGTCCGGGAGTGATTCTTTGCTTCTCCTTTTTGAGAAGGAAAATAAAGGGGAAAAGAAGAAGGTGTCCTCGTGCTTATAATTTCAACATTTTTTTTGAAAGTGTCATTGCATCAAATAAAATATTCTTGTCAATCACTTTATACAAGAGTTATATCAAGTTAATCCATAGTTCAAAATAGAGAAAAATTGTGTTTGGTTTTGATTAATTCCATATGACTTGCCAACTTTTCTAAGGAGTGGTATTATTTTGGGATCCAAGGTGACATGGTGATTTCAAATATGGTAATTTGTAAAAGTTTTTGCAAAAGATTTACTAAACTCAATTGGGGTACAATGATAGACATCTATTCAACTTGACTGACTAGATAATGGCTATTTTACAACTAAAGAAATTAAAAACATGGATGACTAGATAAAGGCCATGGACAAAGCAACCACATGAAAACAAATAGAAAGGTAAAAAACAATGTAAGAAGGGAACATATAAGGGGGTGGAATAGAAACATACCATCCAAATCCACCCCGAACTTAGAATTTTGCTCATCCTGAGCAAAACTTAAATTCAGGATGGAGGGAAGAAAAGGACGACAATCACCAAGGGACCTGGTAGCTCAAAAAATGTCCAACTGAAGGGGATGTGTATGAGGGATGAGATCTTTATTAGAGGAGCTTCATAGTAGGGTGGTCGTTGAAAATCTAGGGAGCTTCCATGATGCTTTTTTCCCCACATGCCTTCTAGAAGGATCGAAACATCTTCCTTTAGTATCAAGGGAAGTGTCATCGATGTGAGTGAATAGGTTCGGTTATCCTTGAGAGTGGTATTTCTCCAAGGACCCATGGCGGATCGTCAAATTGAAATGCATCATTGTATACACAAAAATCATTAGGACAAGTCCTAGAGTTTAACCTTCTAAACATATTATCAACTTGCTGCGAATAACAAATCAACAAAGTATAGAGAGGTATCGATCTATAGAGATGACGGAGAGGAATGGTTGAGTTCTAAGATCCGATTGTGAGAGAAAGAAGTAAAAAATTATTGAGAGAGTAATAATTTAAAGTAAAATAGAATTTAAAGTTGCAGAATTAAAATGTATCTAGATTATAAAAGAAAGTTCTGGGAGTCTGAAGATTTACCGCCAAAGCCACGCTCCTATATAGATCTATTCAACTCCATTTCTTAATTACCGAATTAGGACCTTGTAGTAGTATGTCCTTGTAGACAACTCTCTAGGGTCGGACTTCTAGTACACCTATTGGTCCTGGTGTGTACAAATCATAGCCCAACCATCCAACATACTTCTATCCCTGGTCATATCAAGAAATAATATAAATCTTGCTCTGAAGTTCTAATCCATAGATCAACGGGTCTTGTCATTGTGGACTATGACAGATAAAAGAATAGATAGATAAAAAAATTATTTGTACTATGAAAACTCGAGGTCTCGACATTCCCGTAACAAAATAACTTTATCTATCTAAGGTCAAGTATAGATCGAAGGATGAAACATCAGAAAAACTTGTCAAGAATTCATGCATTTCATTTGATCAGGCCCCTAGATTTTGGCACTCACGCATGAAAATATCCATAATTTTCTCATAATCAAACAGTTTGAGAAATATCCATTCACTAAGAAAATAGAGTTGCTACAAAGAACATAGAAACGGACTATGGGGTTCATCCCCATGTCCCAAAAAAAGACTACTTGAACATGATACGAAGAACAAAATTAAAATTGGATGTAAAACTAGCTAAGGACTTGGATGGTTTTTCTTGTGGAGTCCTCCCTCTTTTTATGGGGAGATTATGAGGGAAAAACCCCCTTCAAAGTTCAAATATGGCTTTATTGTGGTGACGACCGTTTTGACTGGAACAATTTCTTATTTCATCCAAAAATAACATTTAAACTTTGACCGCATTGATGATTTTCAACATTTGACGGTTTTATTTGAATTCTTCCACCACAAAAATATATGAAATTGACCAACTCCTATTCAAGGGAGATAACATTTAGAATATTAGTTGCTTTCCCATAAAATTGAGGAGTTCAACGAGTTGTCCTATTTAGTATTTGACCATGTGACTTCTTCAATGCAGATTTCCGTAGTAGAAAATTCAAACGGATTTCACTCCCATTTAAATGCTAAAAGTCGGTCTGGAATATAGGATTTTATTTTAAGAAATTAAATTTTCTTTCCAACGAGTACTTGTACACTCAAGTTAGAGTTCAGATGCAAGAGTTATGTCACTTTTGGTGCTATCTATACATAAATTTCAGGACTGCTAGAAATTGTACAATTATATCTCAAGAGTTTTTATTCATTGAAGTGATTAGGCCATTTTCCTACAAAAATTTAAGAAAACATAATTAAAACTCCAAATAAATAGAGAAAATATAGTATAATACAATAAATTACTAAAACTAAGGAAATAAACAACAAAATAATTCTAAAAAGATGTCTAAAGTTATAAATAAAAAGGATAAGTACACATTTATTAAATTACCCCGGACTTGAATCTTTCTTTGTCCTCAAACAAATCAAATCACAGATAATTATAATTTATACTAGCATCATGTCTATCCTCACCCTCATAGACATGAATTTGTTCCTTACCTCCAAATTTGGTCAAACAACCCAATCTCCTAGAACCACGTAATACAAAATTCTATATTATCTATTAAAATAAATTTCATATCTTGTTTCTAAATCAAGATTTTATAGAAAAATAGGCTTCATATTACTTCTATTTTGACACTCTCATTTTTTTTCTTTTTGTAAATTGTTGCATAGGAATGGGACAAGGGGGTGTGAAAGAAAAATGATCCCTCCTCTATTTGACTTGGGATATATTTTATTTATGGAGTTGTGGCTACATTGGTCATACTTTTTTTTCACGTGGTTTTTGGAATGTTTTGATGGTACTCCCTTTTTAGGGGTATGGAATTTTGATATGAAAAGAATGTCATCTCAGACTTGATTTTTATGCAGAGGTGATTCTTTGCTTCTCTTTTTTGAGAAAGAAAATAAGGAGGGAAAGAAAAGGCGTCCTTGTGCTTATAACTTTAACTTTTTTTTTTCAAAATTATCATTGCATCAGATAGGATATTCCTATTAATCACAATGCGAGATTTATATCAAGTTGATCCATAGTTTAAAATAGAAAAAAAATTGTGTTTGGTTTTGATTGATTCCAAACGATTAGCCAACTTTTCCAAGGAGTGATGCTATTGTGGGGTCCTAGGTGACATGGTGGTTTTAGATATGGAAATTTATAAAAATTTTTGCAAAGGATTTACTAAATTCAAAAGGAGTACAATGATGGATGTCTATTCAACTTGGCCGAATAGATAAGGGCCAATAAAAAAGTTGATTTTTTTTCAAAAGTTTGAAAAAGTAAAACTAAACTATATAGCATAATGAAAATTTATAAAAATTTAAGATAAAGTGGGTGGAAGGAGTACGTACCACCCACCTTCACCTCGGACTTAAAATTTTGCTCGTCCTGAGAAAAACTTAAATCTAGGTTGGATCTAGGTTGTAGGGAGGAAAAGAGCGTCCAGGTGGCCCTAGTAGCTCAAAAAATGTCCAGCTGAAGGGGATGTGTATGAGGGTTGAGACCTTTATCATAGGAGCTTCATAGTAGGGTGGCTGTTGAAGATCCAATGAGCTTCCATGATGCTTTTTGACTCACATCCCTTCTAAAAGGATCCACATATCTTCTTTTAGTATCAAGGGAAGTGGCATTAATGTGAGTGGATAGGGGCCCTGGCAGTGCTGGTCAGTTATCCTTGAGAGTGACCTTTCTCCAAGGACCCGAGGTGGACCATCTTTTGTGGAGAAAAAGATGGGTGAAGATGAATCCACTTTGTGGGGCTCTGGCGGTGGTAGATCAGGTGGGAAGTTTGGTATGGGATTGTCTTCATTACCTACAACTACACGTATAGGGTGTTTTGCCAGTATGGGAAGAACTAGATTGTCGTTTGATCTATAAAATTCATGTAGACATATAATCTCCTCATCGGGTTCAACCTATTGTAGAATAAGAGTTGGGAAGGAGTGTAGGATTCATGGTAAAGAAGTATTTCTTAAAAAGGGGTATTTGGTGAAGCTTCAGGAGTAGAAATCCTAAAGGGGTGACCTTCTTATAGTAACTTTTGTATTGAAGTACTAAAGCCTCATAAAAAGAGGTCAGATATTCCTTATATGAAAGCTAAAATTTGTTGAATCAAGCTTCAGATTGTGCCTCTATAAATGATATAGGGATGGTATCATCATCATCATCGACACTGATAATCTTGGGTTGTTCAAGCTCTTTAGTGGGAGTCTGCGGTTGAGTCTCCAGTAGGATATCTAACAAAGCTTGACTGGTTTCAAGTTTTTCCCATCTTTCTACTGCTATCTTTTCTAGGGCCCTAAGTCTTTCCTCTAGTTAGGTAGCTAACAGGGCTTTGCTAGTTTCTAATTTTGCATGTCCTTGTGTTGCTATCTTTTCTAAGGCTTTAAGTCTTTCTTCTTGTTGGGGATTACAATGGCGTTCACAAATAGGTTCATTTTCCCAAAGGTGTTGTTGGCCATAATACTCCTCACTATTTTTTTGTTCATAACCTTCATTAGAGTATGGATAGCAAGGTTCCCCATAATTATTCTAAAAAATTTTAGGATTTACATTATACCCACCAGGATGAAGGGGCTCGAGATTGAAAGGGGTGCTACCGTAGGTATGGGGGTAGAGTTGGGCTATCCAGAGATGTATGGTGGTAAAGGCCACAATAATAACACTGTGAGGATATTGGAATGGCCACTCTATTTGAATAAATTCCTAAAAGATATGTCAATTAACACATGAGAGAATAAAGATAGCAATAAATTACAGGACGAGGAGGTTAGTCAAAATTTACAAAGAGAACTAAAAATTACAAAGTCGAGAATTTATGGAGTAAACTAAAAATTAAAAGAATAAATAAATTAGAAAGCAGTACTGTCAGAATGGAAATTCGACAGCAGGAGGAGTTATACTTCCGGAATGGTGCATGGAAGGCTAAAAGAAATTACAAAAATCTAAAATAATTTATGAAATAGAAGATATAGAACAAGACTAAACTTATATAAGTTAGAAAAAATATGAACAAGATTATACAAGGTATACAAGAAACCATATCTAAAAAGTAGCATTGTCGTCCTCGAAAAGGGTGCCAAATTGATGCACGTTGTTGCACACACAAAAATCACTAGGACAAGTCCTAGAGTTTAACCTTATAACCAGGTTGTCAATGTGATGTGAACAACAAGTCAACCAAGTATATATAGATATTAATCCAAGGGATGGAGAAAGGAGCAGTTGAAATCCAAATCTGAATGCTAAAACAAAAAGATAAATCCAATTTGAGAAAGTTTGTTTAAAACTAAGAATAGGAAAAAGTACTAAAATAATGATTAACTACTCAAGAAATAAAGAAATAAATTTGAATCAGAATAAAGAAATATCGAGGCTTATAGATTTCACCACCATAGATGATGTGAAAATGAGACTGAAAGAATTATACAATTATTAAGATAAAAGAAGGCAAATAAATAATTTACAAATGAATCACAAAAGATGAATTCTCTGTGAACCCATTGGTCCCAACGTTCACAGATCCTAGTTCAATCATCCTAATAGGGATTTATCCAAGGTCTCATCTAAATCCCCATGTGATTGGTTTAGTCATTCAAAATCTTGGGTTCCACGGTCCCATCCGCCAAGATTAAGATATGATAAAAAGGAGAGATCACTTTGTTAAAACTGATGATTTTTCAAACCAAAAACCATTTATCAAATGTAATCATATATTTTTATCTCTTCAAAAAATATATATTAAACTTTGATATAGATTAACATGGATAAGGGGTTACTCCCCTCACCTCGATATGGAAACCACTCACTGGCCATAACCAAAGAAGGAGAAGTAAAGGAAGAAGGAAGGAAGCCATAGACTAGCTAAAGAAGAATCCCCAGAGGAGAATTTGTAGTGATAGTTAAATGGATTCTCCCTTAATTCCCCATTCCCAATAAGACTAAGAAATAAAGAACGGGAAAAGGAGATCTGAGAACAAAACTACTTTACTGAATAAATTGAAACATTACAATGCTTGGAACTAGAGTAACGATGCTAAAAATAAAGGTTGTAAGTACAAGATATGAGATGTTTTTCTTTGTGGAGCCCCCCCTCCTTTTATAGGGAAATGAGGGGTGGAAATTCTAAAAGGAGGGGGAGTGAAATGAGAGATCCAGCGGTTGAAACATTCTGGTCAATAGAAATGGTTGATTGTCTTTGATTATCTTGACCATGTAACTCTCTTTAATGAAGATTTTTGCAACATAAATTTTGAATGGTTTCTATCCCGTAAAAGGTACAAAAATTGTTCATATAATAGGATATTCTTTTAGTAAATCAAATTTCCTTTCCAAGGAATACTTGTACACTCAATTTGGATCTTAGACACAAAATTTATGACACTTTTGGTGCCAGATATACATGAATTTTAGGACTGCTGCAAATTGTGCAATTATGTTCCAAGAGTATTTATGTCATTTCCTACAAAAACTCAAGAAAATATGATTAATAATTTAGTTAAAGAGAAAAAAATATAAATTAGAATAATAAATTCTAAAATTAAGAAAATAATTAATGGAATAATCCTAAAGAGATATCTAAATGATGTAAAAAATGGATAAATATACATTTATAAAAAAACCAAAATAGGGGTCTAGTTCCAAAGAAAATAAGATGGTTGTTGACTGATAAGTAGTAGGATGTGAGAATAGTTTAGAATCAATAAGTGTTAGATAATTTACCCTAAAACATAAGATCACTAACAATATCAAATAAATGACGATTTTTACTTAGTATCCCCATTATATTATGGGGCCCATTTTATTATGAGGTGTGAGCACATGAACATTGATGGATGATTTCAGTTCTAGAGCAAAAAGAAGACACTTGAAATGAAACATATTTCAAAGCATTTTTTATCAGAAAAATTTAAAGAAATTTATTAAATTGTGTTGAGATCATTGTATAAATATTCTAAAAAATACCAATCATTTCATCATGATATATTAATAGATATAATCACATCATGTGAGAGAAATAATAAACAAAGATATGGTAACATAATCTAAGACTTTTACCAAGTAGACAACTATTGAAAATAAGATAAGAGGCTAACGAGATATCTATTGGTCAACATATCATGTTATATCAGTCTCATGTCCCCATTATAGTAGTCTCGTGTCTCATTTATTTAAAATATTTCTTGTTAGAAAAGGCCCAAGTGGGTGAGGCATATGTAAATCCCATTACAGGCTACAACTAACCTGTAAGAGGTCTCTCAGTATATAAGAGACACATGAGTGTACATTAAAAGGCAGTGAGAAGAAATCAAAATGATAATAGGATTCCCGCTCCATTCTTACCATTTTCATCTTTAGGGTTTCTATTCGTTTCCTTCTCACTTTTATCATCTAGGGTTTCCATCTTCTATGTTAGATTCTAATTTGATACCAAGCATTTTTTCATCTCTCTAAGCTTCCACAATGTCTTCCTCTACAACAACTGGATCATCAATCCATGATTCCATTGTTGTTGCTTTAGTTCTAAAGTATCCATATTCCCTTCCAATGTGGATGTCTCCCATTTCATCTCCCTCAAGATATCCAACACAAATTACCTCTACTGGGAGGTAGAAATGTGAGCATTGATAGACAACAATGGTCTCCAGTCATTCATCAATGAAACATAGAAACTTCTAGAGAACTTGATCATTGATGATGAAGGTAGGATTACTCCCAATCCTAACTACTTTCTGTAGAAGCACACCTATCGTCTTGTCAAAGGATGGATCTTAGGAAGCTTGACCGAATATGTTCTTGGTGTTGTCAGTGGCCTCACCACACAACGCAATCGAGGAGCTTCAAGATAAAGACATATATTTTATGAAAACAAAGGGAAAAAAGTCAATGATCAAGTATCTTTGAGAATTCAAAATGATATGTAATCAGCTGCATGCTATTGGTAAGCATCATCCTAATGATGACAATGTTTAATTCTTGCTCATTGGATTAGGCAACAAATTTGAGAACTTTACTATGTCTATGATGTGTCCTCCTTTACCTATTTGTGACGATGTTGTCTCACTACTTAAGGATCATGATATGCATCAATCTACTATTGACCCTATTATGTTTCTAATTTGAATCTTGCCTTTCTCGGTCAAAAAAACAATTACAATAATAGAAATTTTGGATAAGGTTTCATAAATTCTTCAACTCAGTTCTTGTCTAGATCTGGACCCATGGACTGGGTATTTTTGGTAATGGGTACGAGAAATGTCCACATCTCAAGGTCGAGGGTTAATTAGAGCATCATGCCCTCAGAATATGTGAATCAGTCCCGCACTCCAGTCTTTTGCTAGATTTTCATAAAAAGGGGCCTTGAAGATGTTTGTTGTTGGTATAGGTTTGACAACAACTATTAGAATTTATACATTCCTAAGAATCTCATGGAAGATGTCATTATTGAATAGGCTTAAGCCTTAGCTACTATGCAAGTTTCTGACTAAAACAAGTTCAATCTAAATGAATGTCATGTTGACTCTGGAGCAACAAATCATGTTTCCCAAGCTGTATCTATATTGAAAAACATCATTTCATGTAGATGATTTGATTATATTATGATTGGGAATGGGACATTCATTCTAATTACCCATACTGGACACACACATACATCATTTCCATTCCTCTACTAAAATTTATGGTTGTTCCTGAAATGAAGAGAAGCATTCTTTATGTGGTACAACTTACTAATGGCTTTTCATATTACTTTCTTTTCTTTCAAGATATATTCATGATCAAAATTTGTCGCATAACTCTGGCTCAGGGGGTTCTTAAAGGGGGCATGTACACCATCAACAATACATGTCCAAAAAGCACCTTCACACTCAAAGGGATAATAGCTACATTGTCAATATGCCATAAGAGATTAGGACATATGCATACTGAATTATAGAGATACATAGAGAAAAATAAGTTGATTTAAAGTAGTGATCCAAACCTAACCCTACTGGAGATAAAAAGATTTTCTTCTGCCTGTTGGTCGCAACCACCCTTTTGGATTGGTTTCCCACTAGGCATCCATCCAACCCGCTTGGTCCAACCAAAAATACACATTGCTCCCTATCCCACTATCTCTCCCCTTTCAATAAAATTGTCATTGCTATAGCCTCCCTATAGAAAATCCACGTCATTCATAATTCTACTCACCTTCATTTGTGGGTAGAGATTGTGAGGGCCCAACTGCCAAATCTTCTACAACTACGCTCAGTTTGCTGTGTATTTGCCACCCTCATGATGTCTAAAGAATTTGTTCTTACTCACTGCCGCCTAAAGAACAATCCACAAAACCCAACCATGATCCCACCCACATGCAATCAGCCTAGTCACATTCTCCCTGCCCCTTTTAATTATATGTACACCCGTCGCCACCTGCAAGAAACTTGCTCACCCTGTATCAATTGTAATTGTATTTTGTAGGGTTATGCTCTGTTCGGTCCAAGGCATGTAACTGTAACACTGTCGTGAGATTATCCAAGAATGCAAATACCTAAATCCATGCCTAATTAATTATCTGTAGAAAAGGGATTGGCTAGAGAAACTACTTTTATTATTGAAGAATCTCCTAAGGATTCTGAGAAGAAATGATGTTTCAAGTTTCCCTTTGTATCTTGTGAGATCTTCACATGTCAACTCGACATCTTACTTAGTGGGTAGGTAGAGAATGATGAGTTGATGAATTTTCTATTCTCATTACTATAGTTGATCATTCACATAATACATAACTTGTTGGATGCTTTAGCAAGGTTGTCATATGCCCCATGCTATGGAAACTTGTCTCTTTTATGGTCTATGTCCAAAAACATCTAGAGATATTTAGACTACTAGTTGTTTTAATTGGCATCAAGACCAGACTCCTGTAGATCTACCACATGAAGGCCAACAACCCCTTTGTGAGTCTCTACAAGGAGTGCAAGGGCATCTTGTGGAAGGAGTATGTTGTTATGTCTACATACACCTAGATATTTTTGTCCTCCCATACATACTACGACTATTATTAATTACATTTGGTTTTTAGACCGATCCATACCGCGAGGGCTTGGCCCCCCCACATTCTATATTTGTTAGCCTAAGATTGGGAAAATATCCTTTTTGGGTCCTATGAAGATTCATTTATTTTTCTATCTAGATATGTCTAATCAAGTCATGCTGCATATTGAATCGAGCTATTGATTGCCATCCTCCACATATTTGCCTACAAATTTATTCTCTCTGCCATTAATTTTGACTTTCCACCCCAACCACTCTCGATTCTCTCCGTGGTTGGTGTGAGGGGAAGATTAGTAGAAGATGAATAGAGGGAAGAGAGATGCAGTGAGAGATGAAACTAAGAGAGGACATTTGATTTTGTTTCTATTTATGAGGATCATGTGATGTCCCCCTATGTAGGTAGGTATGAGCGAGGCTATTGGATCTTTCCTCTTTACATGAAGTAAATGTTGGATGATAGAGCTCACTTGTTTAGTCAACTTGACCGTTGACTTTCTCTTCACAGTACATAAGTTCTTGAGAAACTTGCCACATGTTGAGATCTGCTTGATAGCATCTAACAATGGAATGTTCACCTTCACTTGGATAAACACCTCTAGAATGTCAACATTGTGTTTTCACCTCCTTTTGAGTGTTGGGGGCTTATCCAATGCTTCAAGGAATGGTGGCTCACTTGCTTTGACCTTATTTTCTCCACATGATTTTCTTGGGGCATGCCATGAGTTGGAACACTAGAGATGGTGATCACACGATATCACAGAATCAAAATGAGGTATCACATTATCATCTTCAACAATTACAATCACAGTATCACCCCTGTGCTTTCTGTGCCTTGACCCATCAACATTTCTTTGGCTTTTAGATTGCTCAAGAGATTTTCCACTCCTTAAAATTGTCACAACACTTCCTTGCTCATGATGGGGAGGGGGATCTTGTTATGACTGTGGAGGAGGTGGAGGTGATATGTGGTATTGAAATTGAGGTAGAGGGGAGAATTGATGTTGGAAGGTGAATTGGTGGGAAAGTTATGATGGAGGGGGGGAGGTGTATAGGGCTTGGGATGGCCTTGGAAGTGGTATGTGGGATGAACTTGCATGGGAGGTGGATTATAGAGAACTTGAGTGGAATGCATAAATCCATTTGCTTCATTAAAACTCATTATGGACTTTGAAGACAATTTTTCGTCTTAGAAAGCAAGTATGGAAGATGGCAGTTCTATCCTTTTTCCTCTTGGAAAGCATGGAAGATAGCTTCTCTATCCTTTCCTCGAGCTTTACAACATTTTTTTCACAACATCAAAGCTTTTCAATCTAGATAGAAACTCTTCCTCAAACCTTGAGTTATATCTTGGACTCTATTGTTTCGGGTAACTATAGGAGTGAGGTGCCTTAACTTCTTTATCAAAGGAACCAACATAATTCACAAAATGTAAAGGAACATTTCTCATTTGGTTCTTTATCAAAATCACCATTTCTCCAAGAATCTTCATCACTTGTGGTCTTGAATCACTATGAGCTGGAGATGTCACACCAAAGGGGCGGTCACCATCATTCATCATGCTAGAAGCTCAGAGCCTTAAACTTTCTATTGACTGCTCAAACAAGAGCCATGTATCTTCAGGTGGCTTAGCCAGAAAAGCTCATCCATAAGAAAAATGCATTGTAGCTTGGCCCATGGGAGATATACTGGAATAAAAGGAATGAACTAGATTCCAAAAAGGGATCTCATGGTGTGGACACTCTCTCAACATGTTCTGAAATCTTTCCCAGGCATCATCACTACTACAAAAATGGCTTATAAAGTCACTTTTCAAGGTGTCAGTTGTATAAATAAACCGACACCTAAACTCTACAATGTCGGTTGATACCATAAACCGACATCCAATCTATGAAGGGCGACCAGACACGGGTATCGCTTTTATTAAGTGTCGGTTACTTAATAAAAAACCGACACCTAAAACTAACCGCCAAATCTAAAATTTCCAGCGAAAAAAATTACCTCCAAACTTTGACATATGGCGTCGGTTGATAACTAAACAACCAACGACTAAAGGTTATTCGCGAGACACATTTTGGTCGTTGGTTTTACTACAACGACCGATGCTTATGAGTTTTCCCGCGCTGTCTGCGGGGAATTTTTCACACCCTTTAAGCGTCGGTTTTAAGTAGAAACCGACGACTATGGTCATAAATTGAGAACGATTTTATAATCGGCATACGAATATAGACGTCGGTTTTTGTTCGGAACTGACACTGTTAGTTTTAGTTGTCGGTTTTTTTAAATAACCGACGCCTATGGTACAGTTAATAGCCCCGCGAACAGAACTTTTCCCCATTGCTCTCTATTTCATTGCGACTCTAGCCGCTAGGTCTGGCGATTCTACTCCCCGTCGTCACCGCCGTCGTTTCCCCAGCCGCCGTTGCTCCCCCACGCCGCCACCACTCACCACAGGTGCCATCGCCTCCGCTCCTGCTTCTCTCCCTTCCGCCGCCGCTCCTCGCCGGCACTTCTCCTCTCCTTGCCGTCGCCCCCGCTGGTGGTTGTTGTGCTCTCCTCGCCGCCTTCGTCGCCGCTTGTCTTCTCTCCTCGCCGCTGGCGCCGGCTGCCAGCTGCTGCTAGGTTTTTCTCCGGCCGCTGCTCTCCTCTGCCCTCAAGGTATGCCGCCCTGCCTTCTTCCTTCTTCCTCTGCTCCGGCGGCTGCTTGGGCGGTGCCAAGGCATGCCCAAGCAGCTGCTGGGCATTTTTTTATTATTTTTTTAAGTGATTTACTTATTTGTGTTTAGGGTTTAGGTACTGATTTTGTGCTTCTACTGAGCTGAATCCTCTATTGTCCTTATCATGATTAAAAGTGTTGGTAAATGTAGATGAATGAATAGGAAGCGGGACTTGTAACCACATATGTGGATAGGAAATATGAAGTTATTTTATATTAATATACACCAGCTGTATCTCTGTCTGATAGGAACTGAAAATAATGAATCCAAACATACTAGTTCTAATCTAAGAATCGCAGGATAGTTGTACGCTCCACAACCTGCTTTTTCTTGAAAGCTGATTATAACTGCGTTGCAACATCCGGATACATATGTGCTATACCAATTTGATAGTCCATGATAGAACAAAGCATAATGATGTTGACTGCAACTTTGTGCGTCATGCTATTCTGAATTAAGTGTATATTTACTTCATAATTGAATGTTTAAGTAAGTTATAGATATCTTGATGATGAACTGTAATGCACACATGTGACATGCTTGGAATGTAAATGATGAATTGTAATGCACACATGTTTAACTTATTTCATTGTTGAGTATATTGAGAATCCTAATCACCCTTCTTGCTTAATGATGAACTGTAATGCACACATGTGACATGCTTGGAATGTAAATGATGAACTTTTCCCTAAATTGCCTAGATCTTAGGGTATCTCTAGATCTTAGGGTATCTCTACCATCCTAACTATGAAATTGGTAACTTGTTTCCTTTTTGAGTATATTGACAATGTTAATCACCTAACTTGAAGAACTAGGATATGAATGATGAAACTAGGATTGTAGGTATAAGAATGACAGCACATGTATTTGTTGGCCTAGAAACCCATCCAAGATTTACTCATTAGGAGTAAATCTTGGATAGTCCCCGGTTTGGGACTGTTCTTGAACACCTAATCTCACTTAGGATGTAAGTGTATAATGTGTATTGGGTTTTTGAGAAAATTTCGGCAGCATTTCCCCGTTTGTTCTCTAAGTACATATGTACTTAGAGAACAGCAGGGAAATGCTGCCGAAATTTTCTCGAAAACCCAATACACATTATACACTTACTAGTGAGATTAGGTGGTCAAGAATGGGATAGGTGGTACACATTTATTATATATAAGAATGACAACACATGTATTTGTTGGCCTAGAAACCCATCCAAGATTTACTCATTAGGAGTAAATCTTGGATAGTCCCCGGTTTGGGACCGTTCTTGAACACCTAATCTCGCTTAGGATGTAATTGTATAATGTGTATTGGGTTTTCAAGAAAATTTCGGCAGCATTTCCCCATTTGTTCTCTAAGTACATATGTACTTGGAGAACAGCGAGGAAATGCTGCCGAAATTTTCTTGAAAACCCAATACACATTATACACTTACTAGTGAGATTAGGTGTTCAAGAATGGGATAGGTGGTACATATTTATTATATATAATAATGACATCACATGTATTTGTTAACCCTAGACCCTAATCTTGTTGTAATATATACTTGTTTTCTCTTTGATCATAGAATGGATAGATCATGGATGTCCATTCGCAATCACTGCACCCCAGAGTTTATTTTTGGTCTTGACCAGTTTATTAGATTTGCCGAGGAACATAGGAAACAACCTGGAGATAGGTTCTACTGTCCATGTAGGCATTGCGGTAACAACTTGAAAGTCAACACTGGTGACGAAATCAAAAGTCATGTCATGTGCAACGGGATTATACAAGGCTATACAGAATGGCACTGTCATGGAGAGATTTCAAACCCGAAACCAGTGGATGTCGATAGCAGTGCTTGTGTGGAAGAAGAAATTGCCTACGATGACGTAGATGTGAATGAACCAGTTCCAGTAGACATCGTTGATGCGATGCTGAATAGTTGTGGGGTAGAGCACACCGATCCACCTCCCATTTTTAGAAACATTGTGCATGATGTTGAGATACCGTTATACACAGGTTGTACTAAGTTTACGAAGCTTAGCGCTGTGTTGAGATTGTATAAGCTGAAAGCTAACAATAGATGGAGCGACAAAAGCTTCACGTCATTGTTGTCTTTGTTGAAAGAAATGCTGCCAATCTCAACATACCAGGTAAAGAAATTGTTGTGCCCAATGGGAATGGATGCCAAGAAGATACACGCATGCCTGAATGATTGTGTATTATTTCAAAAGGACTATGCGGATTTGAAAGATTGTCCAAAATGTGGTGCGTCACGATATAAATTGACAACTTCGGGGGAGTCCAAAACTGGTTCTCCTTCCAAGGTGATGTGGTATCTACCTATAATATCACGATTTCAACGCTTGTTTGCCAATCCGATAGATGCGAAGAATTTGAGGTGGCATGCAGATGTTAAGAAAAATAATGATGGGATCCTACGACATGCGTCTGATTCCCCACAGTGGAAGAAGATTGATCTATTGTACCCTGAATTTGGTGAAGAAGTCAGGAATCTAAGACTTGGGCTTTGTATAGACGGGATGAATCCGTACGGGACATTGAGCAGCCAACATAGCACTTGGCCAGTCATGCTTGTTATATACAACCTTCCTCCCTGGCTGTGTATGAAAAAAAGCGGATGTCATCTTTACTGAAATTGTATGGTAAATTTACATTACGTTAAATTGTTAGTGTGTGTATATGATGTCAGTTGATCTGAAATTATTATATATATACAGGTTAAAAAGAAGACACCCACAACATCTAGGCCTCCACTTCCACCTCCTACATTACCCAGTTGGGTTCCACATGACCTAACTGTCCCATTAGGTCCTGACTGTAGGGGTATGGCAATATGGTTAGGCGAACATGATATAAACTACCCTATAACTGTTTCTATAGATTCAGATGTTGCAGGTCAATCATACGAAAGCAAACTATTTATACAAGATATTTTGGAGTTGTTTCGATATGATTGGCTAAATACATCTGTGATAGAGCTATGGATAAGGTGAGATCTTCTTTATACATCCATATACCTTGTGTAGGATCTGGTGATCTGGTTTCTTATTTATTAATGCATGCGTAATTAATACATATTTTACAGCTACTTAGACAAGATATGTGCAGATTTTGCATTCGAACATGTAGGATTTTTTATTCCATCTTTTATTAGTCTAGTAGCTAAAGACCCTCCGTCAGTTCAACAATACTGCTGTGAGGCTTTTTCAATTTTTGCTCAAAATAAGAAGATGATGATAATGGCTCCATTCAATGTAGAGTAAGTTTACTTTGCTTATTATAATTTGGACTTAAGAAAGTTATATTTTTATTGTGGATTTTGAGTTATTAATTTTTAACTTTTTTACCTCTAGTGGTATGTATTGGGAGTTACTGGTTATTGTCCCCGATACATTCACTGTCTATTATCTAGATCCTAAGGGGAGTAAATTGAATACAAAATATGGACACATAATGAAAATGGCATTATTCCGGTGAGAAATATTTCATTTTCATATCCGTTAACATATGTTATTACATTACTATTTAATTATGCAATGTACTGTGTTACATTAACATGTAGGGGTTTTGATGAGTTCAAAAAGGCTGGAGGAAAGGTCCCCACAAAAAAGAACCAGCCAATAATTTGGAAGAACGTGAAAGTAAGTTCCCGACTGCAATATATGTATATATTATTTATGTGAACAGTGCTTAATTAGTTGTATTTTTTTAATATTTTGTATGTTTGAATTTATAGTGTGCCACACAAGACAACAGATGGGCATGTGGATACTACGTGATGCGATTTATGCACATGATTATCAAATATGCCGCAATGGACATCGATTGTATTGTTGAGGTATTATATAGTCTCATTAGATAATATGAAATATATCAATCTTATTTATAGCTCATTAATTATATATATACATCATTCTCTTTACAGGTGTTTACAACTGACCACACTACAGGAAATGCCTTACCAGATGTACATGCTCCCTATACGATGGGAGAATTAAATGAAGTAAGAGAAGAATGGGCAACAGCCATACAAGTAGTGGGGGATTTAAGATATAATTGGGATGTTGATAGCGAATAATGACTAAAGAATGATATTTTGTAAATGAATTTCTGAATTATAATATATGTGTGAATGTTTCTACATGTCTGGATGTTTCTACATGTGTTTGAGTGAAAATGAATGAAACTGTTGGTTGCTATATGAATGTTTCTATATGTGAATGTGAAAATGAATGGAACTACAGATTGCTAGCTACATGAATGTTTCTAAATGTGTGAAAATCAAATGGAACTGCAGGTTGCATTGCTAAATGTGTGAATATCTTTGTTGTTAATTTTGCATGTTTGTGGCCTGTTGTTGGCTGATATCAATGGATGTCGTAAAACCTGCAGTTCATAACTGAACTGCAGGTTTCTCATCCTGCGACCAGCCATACAACAGGTCTACATACTGACAGAAAAAAAACAACAAATTGGCGTCAGTTATTTGTATAAAACCGACACACATAGTTACAGTGTCAGTTTTATTTAAATAACCGACGCCTATTTCCTGTGGCGCGAAGGCATATGGCGTTGGCTTCTTATCTAATAACCGACGCTGATAGTGCCCAAGATGGCACCCTTCTGTGGCGCGAAGACATATGGCGTCGGTTACTTATCTAATAACCGACGCTGATAGCATATAGCGTCGATTTCTTATCTAATAACCGACGTTGATAGTGCCCAAGATGGCGCCCTTTCTGTGGCACGAAGGTATATGGCGTTGGTTTCTGATCTAATAACCGACGCCTATACTGCCCTGCTGGCGCATTTTCGGTGGCGCGCGAAGGGTTATGGCGTCGGTTTTTGAACCGACGCGTAACGACTGGGCTGTTAGCGTCTCCCACATAGGTGTCGCTTAGAAACTGACACTAAAGGCCTTAAATAACCGACACTAAAGGTCGGTTATGTACTAGTGCATGGAACCGATCATTACCTACTTGATTAAAACTCACTATGACACACAACATTTGCTTCAATCTTTCAATGGAGTACACTTTCCTTAAGAAGACATTCTTCATCTCTTCCCAACTCACGATGTCCCTCCTTAAATCATACCGATCTTTGGCTTTGTCTTTAAGGGAGAATGAGAACAAGATCGACCTAATTGTACCATCATTGGTTGTAAGCATCCTAAAGATGGAGCATCTTTCAAGAAAGGAGTCCAAATGCTTGTGGGGTTTCTCACTCTTTGATCCGTAGAAGGTGGACAAGAGCCTAAGAAGACCTACATGGATGGAGAATTGCTCCCCTAGAATTTTATCAACTCTACTAGCAATTGGTGATTTGTAGTTGCTAGGCATGAAGTACTCTTGAAGTGGCTTGTGAGGTGCATTTTGGCCTTCCATCTTGTCTTCCCCGAGTGGCTTTTCACATGCACAAGGCACACAAAAAGAAAACAAGTTAGCAAACCAATATGCATAAAGAATGCAAAGAATAAAGAATAGAATAATAATGATGAGGGCAATAGGAAAAGATCAAAGCAAAACAAACTATCTAGGTCGAGCGCCTTTCTACATAGCAACGACGCCAGAAAGCTTGGTGCATTTTTCCTAGGGTCACACACTAATCAATTGAATGGTGACTAGATGCAACCCTAAGAGGTTTTCAAGCACACTTGGGGTCTTTCAAATTTATAAAGCCCTATAGGCTCGCTCACATAGACTAACACACTTACCCACAAGTGTACGAGGTCATGTCATAGTATAGGATGGTGACAAGTTAGGGGTCAAACCCAAGAGAGAAAAGGGGGCATAAGAGCTAGGTTAGTTTTGGGCTAGGTTCCTACTGTAGAGTCCAGGGTTGAAGGGTTTGATGTAGGTTTGATGGTTACATTAATGGTGGAACAAGCAAGAAACTAAAGGAAAGCAAACAAACAAAACCTAAGCTAACCCTAGATAGTTAATTCTAACGAGAAAGAAAAGACAAGATAGGAAAGGAAAGAAGCCAACTATACTAAGTCAAGCAAGAAGAGATCTACACTATAGTAAGCTAGAAAACTAAGCAAAAGAGCAATTAAAGGCCTAAACTAGCAAGAACAAGACAAGAGCAAGGCAAGAAGCTAACTAAGAAATTAAAGGGCTAATTAGGCCAGCACTAGCTAAGCAAGAAAGAAATTAGGGTTTTAATATAATAAAGGGAAGTGTGGGCTATTTGGGGGATGCACTTATCAATTAGGTTGGGGTGATAACATGTGAACATTATACTTTCATTTAGACTACCAAACCAAACAACAAGCTAGAGGGTAATGAATTGACCTAAACTACTAACTAGCCATGGATAGGAAAGGTTGTGTATATGGGAGTAGTCCCTAGCACCTCCTACCCACTCTTACGAGGCTCAATCGAGTTAGGGTTTAGGTGGAATTCAATTAGGGTCTAGTCAAGTCTAGGTTTCTAGGAAAGGAACTCCTAGGGTAATTAGGGGCTGAGGGTAGTAAGGTAAGGTGGAAGTGATATTTTAGACCTCACATCACCCACATGCTAGCCTTGAGAAGGCTCCAAGCTACTTATACTAAATGCTCCTATACTAATTACTTTGATTTCTCACCTAGGTGTAGGAGAATTGATTAACATGCAAGAAGCTAAATATTTAACTAGGGTCCATTAATTAGAGTTAGGAGCAATTCACAAAAAGAACCACGTATAAGAAATTTTCCTAGAATATAGGTGATTTCAAGCACAAACCACAAAACAATTTATAAGCAATGAGATCTAAGTAGAATATAATTATTAGCAAACAAATCATAATGCTTACATATCATTTTCCCCAACATGGTATCAAAGTAACATTTTGAGCCGCAAACAGCCCACTTAAGGGGCCTAGCTACTCATAGAATAAGAAAATACAAGAAGAAAGGAAGAAGAATGAGTAGAGGAGTGAAAATCCATGATGAGCTTGGTGAATACATGATGTGTGCATTTCATATTGTCTTTTTCTACAATCTCACATACAAGTTCAGTTCATTTTGCATTCCTTTAGCCTCCATTCATATTTATCTTGCCACTTTTTAGTTATTTTTGCTTATCGTATAATGTTGATCGCAGATACATGCTTAAAGTGCCAAATTGGAGATAGTTCGACTCAAATCCGACCCCAAATGGACTTCTCCCCAACTTGCAGCTGATTCAGAGCTTATTTCTACAAAAACAACATTGGACACGGCATGTCCTTTCCCAAAAACCCTCACAAGAAGAATAACATGTTGTGTGGTATTTAACACATGATGTGTGAGTCTCCAGTGGACCCAATGCCAGAACATTGAAGAATGCAAACACGTCGTATCCGAACTAGGACACGACATGTCTACGAGACCAGAAGGCCTTCTACAACTTGATGCCAACGCACACAGTGTGTGTTAATTCAGACACATCGTGTGTCTTTTGCCTGAAATGACTAAAAAAGAAAGTTACATGTCATGTCTTATTTAAGACACACTATGTACCTCGCGACAGTAGTAAGACCCAGTGGAACTACACAATGAGACACAACGTGTCCTCCAAAAGACACGTAGTGTCGTTATCAGTTTCTATAAAAACAAAAACAACTACCCCTCATTTTTAAAGACAAATTTAACTCAATGGGTGGTTATCTCTCATCATTTTGAAAGTGTCCTTCCTCCGAGAGAAGTTTTAGAACTAAGGAGGGTGATTTTGGGGTGGAAGAATGTGGTTTCTTGCCAAAGAACCTCCATTCTACCTCTTTTCTTCTCCATTTCTTCTCCAAAGGTGCAACAGAGCTACTTCTCTCACTCAAGCCTTCTGGGAGGGAATATTGTCCGAGTCAGAGCAGCTCCAAGGGTGGAATTCCATCCTCTAGCCGGATATCTACTTCCCTTTGTCTACAACTTTGGTTCCTCTAGCTTTTTCTTCTCTTAAATATGCAAAACTCTAAAATCTCTGCATTGTGTGTGCATATTTCCTTTATGAATAAGTAGAACTCTTTTCTTGGGAATGGGAGAGTAACTCCCATGCCATTGTTCATGTGAAATCAAAATTTATGCTTATTGCTAGTTAACTTGCCTTTTCCATGGATGCCTATGGTGTTTCTTGCTTGTATGTTTGGCTGGACACCTCTTGTACATGTTTTATGCTTACCTTGTGCTTCGGGAGAATGTACGAGGGAGTAAGGAATATGATCTATGGCAATACACTCTTGACCATGGGAGTGGCTAGAGAATATTGAGGGTTAAGGTCATGTTTGAGACTAAGCATAGATGTGGGACCATTATGTGACATTGAGAACCATCTCATGACATTGGGAAATGCATGATGATGACAACCTCCTTGCTTGTTAACAGTGATCTATATTTTGATCGTTCATATGATATGATGGTATGATGGTGAAATCTAATGCCAAGCTCTTAATTTCTTGATCAAACCCATTTACTTTAAGCTTTTTGTTTTTGCTTGTTTCTTAAGTGTGTAATCAATCCAATCTTTTGTAACCTGATTTAGATTAATGAAAGTTAACAAATTTGTGCCTAACTAGACTAGCTTCTTGTATTGGACACTCAACTACATTGACCCCGTATACTTGAGGGTGATTAGTGAGTTGACATATTTCTTTGTAAAACTCCCAAAAAGTTTTCGACGTCGTTGCCGGGGAGCTACGGTAATTTTCATTATAGACGAGTTAACTAATAATTGAGACTAAGTCAATATTTTTGCATTTCATATCATGGTATCTCTTATCCTTTGTGAATCTTACTCAAATTTTGCTTTTCAGGGTGCATGCATCGCTCTAAGAGGGGTCTATAGACATCCATATTTTTGGACGCTAAGATAGAGCGGACTTTCAGTAGCTGTAGAAGAGAAAGGAGAAGTGAGAATTCTTCAAATCTGGGAGAATCACGTCCTTCATTAGTGCAATCTTCACCTTCACCACCATCTTCACCCGGTCCTCTTCAAGAACCGAACATGGAGGACAACCGTTCACTCAAAGATTTTGTTGCATCGACTGCCATCAACATATGCAGGGCCATTGATTATCCTACAATAGAGGCCAGTAACTTCTCTATCAGCCCTACAATCATGCAGATGATCCAACAAAACCATTTTGGGGGGAACTCGTATGGAAGATCCAAATCTTCTCATAGCGGAGTTTCTACAATATATGAACACTTTTAAGATTAATGGTGTTCCAGATAAGGGAGTGTGCTTACTCCTGTTCCCATTCACTTTGTAAGATTGATCCAAGGTGTGGCTCTCCTCACTGCCTAAACGTTCTATCAAGACTTGGGATGATTTTTTGAATGCTTTTCTGGCTAAATATTTTCCACTTAGCAAGACGGCTCAGCTGAGGAATCAAATTAAAAACTTCAAGCAACAAGAGGGGGATACACTTTATGAGACATGGGAGAGGTTCAACGATCTCCAATGCCTATGCCCTCACCATGGTTTGACAAACTGTATGCTTCTACAAACTTTCTATAATGGGTTGTTCTGTAATACTCGTATGACCACTGATGCTTTTGCAAATGGAGCCTTGATGAACAAGTAACATAGTGAAGCCTATGCCATTATTGAAGACATGGTGCTCAATCATAGCCAATGGAGTTCAGAAAGGACAAATCAGCCATTATTGTCCTCTAGTTGAAATGAGAAATTCATCGGGAAACATAATGTCAATGTCGTAGACTTGATTGCATCTAAGCTTGATGCCTTAACCCAGAAATTTGAAAGGCTTGCTACTCACTTAGTCCAAGCAGTCGAGCAAGTATGTGAGGCTTATGGAACATTTGGGCATAACTCTGATTCTTGCTTTTCACCACATTTGAATGCCATTGAAGTACCAGAACAAGTCAATGCAGTAGGAAATTTCAATAATAGACAAGCCTACAATCCTTTTTATAAAACTTATAATCTGAGATGGAGGGACCATCCTAATTTCTCTTATAGGAACAACAATTTGCAGAACAAGTAGCAAGTCTAATCTCAAGGTCAGCAACCTATGAGTAACCATCAACTGATGAATGCTAACTGCCAACAACCACTGGGGTACAATTCCAACAGTAGTAGGAACCCCAGTCATTTTAGCAAGTGACTCATCCACCACAGAAATCAAGCCTAGAAAGCCTCCTTGAGACATTTGTCACCAAAAAAATCTAGCAAAATGACTAGTTCCAAGAAAATGGAAACATATTGAAAGATACTATCACACATATATCCTCCAAGGTAGATGGAATTGTTACTCACACCAAAATGTTGAAGAATCAGATAGCTCAGCAAGCACTAGCCAACCAAGGAATGTATTCAGGGTCTTTACCCAGTCAGCCTGTTATGAACCCCAAGGAGACCTGTAAATCTATGACCTTGAGAAGTGGAGCATTCATAGGGGGATCCACACCACCATCTAAGAGGAAATCTGTAGAGATTGCTGACACTACTACTAAAGACGTTGCTAAAAATCAAAGGAAGAAATTTGTTGGAAATCTACAGCAACGTGATTCTTCTAGGAAGCCAACAACCCCTTTTGCCCACAGGTTTGCTAACACTAAGGATGATGTGCAACAAATTTTTGGATATTCTGAACAAGTTGTATGTAAACATGCCCCGGGTTGAAGTCATAGCCGAAATGCCCTCCTACACCAAGTTCTTAAAGGATATCCTAACAAAGAAGAGGATATTTGGACAGGTACAAAATGTTATGCTATCCAAAAGGCTAAGCTCCATTATCTAGAACCATATGCTAGAGAAATTAGATGATCAAGGATCCTTTACTCTCCCTTGCAAGATAGGATTGTTGGTCTTAGAGATAACATCAACTTCATCCTCGTCTCTTTGTGGGAGAAACTAGATCTGGGAGATTTGAAGCCTACATCTATGACAATTCAGCTAGCCGACCTACGAATCAAACACCCAAGGGGAGTGATTGAGGATGTCCTTGTTCAGATAGGAAAGTTCTTTATTCCATGTGATTTTGTGGTCTTGTACATGCATGAAGACCCAACCAATCCGGTCCTTTTCTATAGACCTTTCTTGTGCATTGCATGCTGTTTAGTCGACGTCATGGAAGGAAAACTCATCGTCATGGTGGGAGATGAGGAACTAGTATTTTTAGTCTATGATGCCATGAAGGCGCCCAACTTACCTTTATCTTGTTGATACAATTAATACATTGCTTGAAGAGGAAAAGAGTTCAGTTGAAACTACCTTAGATAATTTGGAAGAAGATGATGTAAGTAACATTCTCAATGAGGAAAGTCATGAAACTTTAGAGACTCCACAAAGTGAAGAAGACTCAAAGAAGAATGAAGAAAGCAACACCGCAACTTCATGCAAACACATAGAACTAAAACCCCTCCCACTTGGGTTAAGGTATGATTTCTTAGGCCCAAACTCTTCCTCTCCTGTCATTATAAATGTTGAATTGAACAATGATCATGAAGAAAAACTTTTAAATGGGCTTAGAAGCTACAAAGATGTGATAGGTTATTCCATTGATGAACTCAAAGGAATGAACCCATCCATTTGTATGCATAGGATAGATTTGGAAGAGAACGCCAAACCATGCATAGACCCCCCAAGGAGACTTAACCAAAACATGATGGAAGTGGTAAAAAAGGAAATCTTAAAACTTAAAGATGCTGAAATCATCTATCCAATAAGTGACAGTCCTTGGGTAAGTCCTATACATGTTGTGCCTAAGAAAGGATGAACAAAAGTAATTAAAGGAGAAAATGATGAACTAATAAAAACAAGAATCATCACCGGGTGGCAAATGTGCACTGATTATAGAAAATTGAACAAATCCACCAGGAAAGATCACTTCCCTTTGCCTTTTATTGATTCGATGCTTGAAAGACTTGCTCACCACTCCTATTTTTGCTACCTTGATGGGTATAGCTGATTCTTTTATATTCCCATCTATCCACCCGATCAAGAAAAGATCACATTTACTTGCACCTATGGAGCTTATGCATATAGGCGGATGCCCTTTGGGCTATGCAAGGCCCCCTCCACTTTTCAAAGATGCATGATGACCATTTTTTCTGATTACATTGAAAAGATCATAGAAATATTTATGGATGACTTTAGTGTCTATGGAAATTCATTTGATGATTGTTTATAAAATCTAACTAAGGTTTTATAGAGATGCCAACAAGTCAATCTTGTGCTCAATTGGGAGAAATGACACTTTATGGTGCATACTGGTGTCATTCTAGGACATGTCATTTCAAACAAAGGAATTGAAGTAGATAAAGCTAAAGTGGAGGCTATTGAAAAGATGTCAACTCCAACCAATGTGAAGGAAATTCGTAGCTTTTTGGGCCATGCATGATTCTACAGGAGATTTATTAATGATTTCTCAAAGATTTCAAAGCCTCTATGCTCTTTGTTAGCAAACGATGTTGAATTTGTCTTCAATGATGATTGCCAAACTGCCTTCTAGAAGTTAAAAGACTCTCTAGTTTTAGATCCAATTATCCAACCACCAGATTGGAGTGTTCCCTTTGAAGTGATGTGTGATGCCAATGACTATGCCATAGGAGTCGTATTAGGACAAAGAAAAGACAAAAAACTCCATGCTATACACTACGCAGGTAAGACCCTTGATGAAGCACAAATCAACTATGCTACTACATCGAAGGAGATGCTTTCCATTGTTTATGCATTTGATAAATTCAGACAGTATCTAATGGGCTCTAAGGTCGTTGTGTATATGGACCATGCTGCTATAAAATACCTTATGAGTGAGAAAGATGCCAAAACCCACCTCATCTGATGGATATTGTTACTTCGGGAGTTTGACTTAGAAATCAAAGACAATAAGGGAACCAAGAATAGTGTAGTTGACCATCTCTCACATCTTTCTACTAGTGTCGAAGACAAAGTTCCTATTGATGACAAGTTGCCCATTGAGAAGTTGTTACAGTAAACTCAATTGTTTTGCCATGGTTTGCTGGTTTTGCAAACTACCTTGCTACAGGATGTCTTCCAACTGATCTCACTTACCAACAAAAAAAGAAGTTCCTTCATGATGTTAAATTCTATTATTGGGATGACCCTATTTAGTTCAAGCAATGCGTAGATGGACTCATCAGGAGATGTGTCCCAAATGAAGAAATTGCTAGTGTGATTTCAGACTGCCATTCCTCTCCCTATGGTGGACACTTTGGGGCAAACAAAACTACAACAAAGATCCTCCAATATGGTTTTTATTGGCCAAGTATGTTCTGTGATGTACACACATTTGTCAAAGCTTGTGACAATTGCCAAAGAGCTGGAGGAATCTCAAAGAGGGATGAAATGCCATTGAACTCAATTCTGGAAATAAAAGTCTTTGATGTGTGGGGCATAGATTATATGGGCCCTTTTCCATCCTCTTGCAACTACAAGTTTACCTTAGTGGCATGTGATTATGTTTCCAAAATGGGTGGAGGCAATCCCCACTCAAACTCCAGATGTGAAATCAGTCATAAAGCTATTCTAGAAGATCATCTTCCCCAGATTTGGAGTTCCAAGAGCAACAATATCTAATAGTGGCAACCATTTTAATGAAAGAAATTTCAACAGCCTACTTAGCAAGTATGGAGTGAAGCATAAGGTGTCCACACCTTATCATCCTCAGACCTCAGGTCAAGTGGAAATCTCAAATAGGCAACTGAAGGCCATCCTAGAAAAGACATTCTCTAGTTCAAGAAAGGATTGGGCATTGAAGTTAGATAATGCATTGTGGGCTTACATGATAGCTTTTAAAACTCCTATTGGTACAACTCCTTTCAAACTTGTTTATGGAAAATCATGTCATTTACTTGTAGAATTGGAGCACAAGGCACTATGGGCAATCAAATTCCTTAACTATGACCTCAAGAAGGTAGGAGAGAAAAGATTGTTGCAACTCCAAGAGTTAGAGGAACTAAGAATGGATGCTTATGAGAATGTCAAGATTTACAAGGAAAATCCTAAAAGATGGCATGACAAAAGAATCAAGGTCAAAGATTTCAAATAGGAGACCAAGTTTTGTTATTCAACTCTAAACTCAAGTTCTTTCTAGGAAAATTAAGATCCAAGTGGTCTGGGCCGTTCTTAGTTCTACAAGTATATCCATATGGGACAGTGGAGCTGTAAGGGAAGCAATCGACTTACAAAGTCAATGGACAATGTTGCAAGTTGTACATCACAGGGGAAGAAGTTGACAAGCAGGGAGCCTCTTTCTCCCTCCAAGATGCTTGACCAACAAATTCAAGAGTCTTACTTCAGACTTCCAATGGAGCAACTTGTAGGAGTTGACCCCACATTAGGATAGATTTTCTTTTTGTAGTTTGAGTCAAGAACAATCTTTGATTTATCGAAATAAACTTGTCATGGATGAATGTAATAATGTAGACACTTATATTTGCATCTCATCATTTCTGCATGTGCTGATAAGAAGGTGACTTATGCAGAAACTCAAAAAGACACGACGTTTCTTTATTTGACACGCCGCGTCGACACTCACAAAAATAACAACCAGAGCAGAATCTCAAAAAGACATGACGTATATCAAAATGACACGCCGTGTTGTTATCAGGTAGACAATACAAAGTTAGCATTTGGAATCGAACACGTCGTGTGCTAATTCAGACACGACGTGTACTTCACACACAAGAATGAGCAAGTATTATCTGGAATCGAACACACCGTGTCTTTATTTGTACACGACGTGTCCTTATCTGTAAAAAGTTTACACATCAGCTTCTTTATTCGTACATAACATGTGCCAAAAATCACACGACATGTCTTACACAACATAAGAATGCTCAAGAGATAGTGGGTATCCTCTGTAAGCATACACGACATGTCTTCTAAAAGACACGTACGGCATGTCTTCTGACGGAAAAGGGGGTTTGTAACCCTATTTTCAAGCCGCCTCTCTCACTCACCCTCATTCGAGTCGTGTGAACATCTGTGTGTTTGAGAAATATCTGTCGTGCGAGCTGCCGTATGCAGTCATCCGTGTTTGAGCCGCCACCATCATCATCTCTGACCTCAGAGCGCCATGAAGCCACCATCTCCATGCCACCCCGACCTTCCTCCCTCTCTCACTGCTACCAGCCAGAAGCCGAACACCATTGTCGCCTCACATCTTCCTCACCATGAAGATCACATCCATGTTGCTCACATCCTTCCTATAAAGCTCACAAGAATCTCCACTGTTGTTCCAAGCTCTCTCTCCGACCATCCTCAGAGATACGATGTAAGATCTGTGCAAAACCCCTTGTTTTGCATCCTTCGGCCGCTGCTCTGCTCCAGGTATACGATGTGTCCCAGAAAGACACGATGTGTCTCCGTCCAGTTCAACCAGTGTTGTTGTAAAAACACACATCCTGTCCTAGAAACAACACGTCATGTTGAAGCACGTTTCAGCAGACTCTCAACATCCATGGCAGCCGTCAAGCAAACTTCAAACTGCAAGCATGGAGCAAGCTCTTCCTCGGCCCCAGATTACATCTCCATGACCCAGTTCAGGGTCACAACTAAGGAGGACCCTACCTACTAGTTCCTTATCTCAAGGAGGGTGCTACCTACACGTTTTGCGTGTGAGCAAACCCTCAACGCCCTGGGATTCAAAGATGAAGTCATTGTGCACCTAAAGGAACTCAACTTGCACTACCTCTACTACTCGGTAACGAACACTTACCTCCACCTTGTATATGAGTTTTTGACTACTCTTACCATTGAGAACGACCCTCAAGAGAAGTCGGAACCTATGCAATCATCAGTTTTTGTCTTCTGGGTCGAGGCTTCCAGCTCACCTTCAGACGTTTCTGTGAGGTTTTAGAGTGCCACTATGAAGGGGCACTAAGCTTCCCACCAGCTTTTGACAATGATGAATTCTGGTATAAAATCAATAATGAAGACCATCATGATGCCAAGAAGGCTAGGGCGTCTGCTATTCACAACCCCATCTTCAGATATGTCCACCTCCTTCTCAGCATAGGGGTTTTTACAAAGAAAGAAACTCAGGGAGTGTGTGGAAAGTAATATTTATTCTTTCTATGGGGCATGGTCTATAATTATCATATCAATGTAGGGTACTACATTCTTACCAGGTTCTTAGACATCAAGAAAATGAAGAAGAGAGAATTTGGGGACATCATGTGTAGGGGTTCGATTACCCTTATTTCCAGGAAGCTTGAGGTGGACCTGACGGGTCTAGAGGTTGCACCAGGTAGAAACCTGATAGATATTCATCACCTTATATTTGTAGGATTGATCTCTAGAGTTCCCAATGATGATACCAAGTTTAGGTAGTTATTTGATGATGACCAATACATCGACATTCTGGACTTGGAAAATATAACATTGATAAACAAATACAACTTGAAGGTCATTCTTACTTGCCCAGATGAGGCAAAAGCCCCTGAAGGACAACAAGATATTGAGGCACCCCCTATAGCTCCACCACCTCCCTCCAGAAGCACCCCAACAGAGTACTCTTGGGCAATGCCTAATGTCAGGAATCTCTACAGGTATGTGCATGATCGGTTTGACCACATAGATGGTCACTTGGACCTCATGGGTCAACAGTATTTTGTTATGCATGACATGGTCCAATGCATGGATATGTGGCACATCTCTCAGGGACACTATCCAATGCCTCAACAACACCAACCTGAACCTCATCAACACTACCTTACATCTCAGCCACCACAACCCAAGTCTTCTCCACAACCCATGCACGTCGACATTCTAGACGATGACGATCTCGTCAACCAGTTCTTTCCTGCTGGTCACGGGGGTGCTAGCCCCTCCTACTGATGCCATCCCATGACAGGTACCCAGTTGCACTTTCTTTGAGTTTGATTGCTACAGTGAGGACACTGCAAACTTCAAGCTAGGGGGGATGCAACCAGCCAGTAATGTAGTTGCTTTTGTTGTTTTTATTTAGTTCTTTAGTTAATCTTGTTTTTAATTTTGTTTTCTTTTTCCCTTGGCAAGTTCAATATGATGTGAGGCTCACTTTATGCAATGATCTGTTTCTTCACAAGTTTGAACCATCTTGTCCTCTTGCACACAATCTATCATTTGAAGGAATTGTTAAAGAGCATGCATGAATCAAATGAAACCCTTTGTCCATCAACATATGCTTAACTCTGATTTATACTTGTAGCTTGGATATTCACCTTTCACATCTCTAATTGCTGAAAACATGTAATGGTCTTAAATTTTTATGAGTGAATCAACTTTAAAACTTTAAAGAGGATACGAGATTCCCTTGCCAAGCTCTTAGTGCATATACAACCATTTTTTAGTGATTTTTTTCTTCTTCAAACAAATGAATGAAATCTAGTTAATTATACAAGCTTCTTGACCCTCTAGTTGTGTAAAATTTCAAAAATTTTATTGCCTTATTTCACCCTCATACCCCTTAAAAGATGGAAACTTGCCCACATATCATGCTAGCCTAGTGTAAGCTCGATCTGGAAATGATGGTTAGGTGGTATGTCTAAAAAAAAGAGGTAAAACACCCAACCAACACTCCATGTGCATAAGCCTACATTAATAGCTGAGTTCAAGAATCTGTAATCCATTGCCATAATAATCTTTAAGAAAAGAAGAAGAGTTCAACTAAGATTGTTAATCTTAACTAAGATTTTGTCATTTATATCCTTAATAACTGAGATTTCATGTTGCACATCCACTATTTGTTTGGCCTGGTCATCCAAATTCTACTTAATGTTGTTTAACCAATTTATTCATTTCATTGTGACCCCTACTAAATTAAAAATCTCTTTCATGGATGTTTAAGTTGAATTGACGACTACAACTATAAACAAGTTGATCATGGTTGATCCAGTCCTGTACTCATCTTTCATTTCAATTGATCTATACAAGAGCTTTGCAAATCCTTCATCTGTGCTCTATGCTCTTTTTTCTTGAGGACAAGCAATTGTTCAAGCTTAGGGGGATTTGATGTGTGCATTTCATATGAGCTTTTTGTACAATCTCACGTACAAATTCAGTTCATTTTGCATTCCTTTAGCCTCCATTCATATTTATCTTACCACTTTTAGTTATTTTTCTTATCGCATGATGTTGATTATAGATACACGCTTAAAGTGACAAATTGGAGATAGTTCGACTCAAATCCGACCCCAAATGGACTTCTCCCTGATGTGCAACTGATTCAGAGCTTATTTATGCAGAAATAGCATTGGGAACACGATGTGTCCTTTCCCAAAAACCCTCACAAGAAGAAGAACATGTCGTGTGGTATTTATCACACGACGTGTGAGTCTCCTGTTGCCCCAACGCTAGAACGTTGAAGAATGCAAACATGTCGTGTCTGAATTAGGACACGGCATGTCCACGAGACCAGAATGCCTTCTACAACTTGCCACCAACACACACAGTGTGTGTTAATTCATACACACCATGTGCCTTTCGCCTGAAATGACTACATAAGAAGGTTACACGTTGTGTCTTACTTAAGATATTCCATGTACCTCATGACAGTAGCAAGACCCAGCAAAACTGCACAACGGGACACGACGTGTCCTCCAATAGACACGTCATGTCGTTATCAGTTTTTGCACACATGAAAACAACCGCCTCTCATTTTTAAAGACAAATGCAACTCAATGGGCAATTATCTCTTGTCATTTTGAAAGTTTTCTTCATCCAAGAGAAGTTCCAGAGCTAAGGAGGGTAATTTTGGGGTGGAAGAAGGTGGTTTCTTGCCAAAGAACCTCCATTCTACCTCTTTTCTTCTCCATTTTTTCTCCAAAGGTGCATCACAACTACTTCTCTCACTCAAGCTTCTGGGAGGGAAGAATATTGTCTGAGTTGGAGCAACTCCAAGAGTGAATTATGTCCTCTAGTTGAAGATCTACTTCCCTTGGGCTACATCTTTGGTTCCTCTAGCTTTTTCTTCTCTTAAACATGCAAAACTCTGAAATCTCTACATTGTGTCTGCATATTTCCTTTATGGACGAGTAAAACTCTTTTCTTGGGCATGGGAGAGTGACTCCCATGACATTGTTCATGTGAACTTGAAACTTATACTTACTAGTTAACTTGCCTTTTCCATGGATGCCTATGGTGTTTCTTGCTTGTATGTTTGGCTGACCACCTCTTGTACATGTTTTATGCTTACCTTGTGCTTTGGGAGAATGTACGAGGGAGTAAGGAATAGGATCTATGGCAATGTGCTCTTGACCACGGGAGTGGCTAGAGAATATTGAGGGTTAAGTTTGTGTTTGAGACTAAGCATAGATGCGGGAGCATTATGTGATGTTGAGAACCATCTCATGACATTGGGAAATGCATGAAGATGACAACCTCCTTGCTCTATATTTTGATCATTCATATGATATGATGGTATGATGGTGAAATATAATGCCCAAGCTCTTAATCGCTTGATCAAACCCTTTTACTTTAAGCCTTTTGTTTTTTTGTTCTTTCTTAAGTGTGTAATCAATCCAATCTTTTGTAACCTGATTTAGATATATGAAAGTTAAAAAATTTGTGCCTAACTAGCCTAGCTCCTTGTTTTTGACACTCGACTACATTGACCCCGTACACTTGTAGGTGATTAATGAGTTGAGATCTTTCTTTGTAAAACTCCCAAAAAGACCCCTCCTTCTCTACATCCTAGCAGCAACAACTCAAGCTCCTTCTCCAAGGTAGGTAAATGACATTGATGTATGATGGAAAGTGGACAAAACACTAAAAAACTAGGGTTTTGGTGGTGGAAATGTTGAAATGGAGGTGGAATGAGATGTGAATGAATGTGAGGTGAAATTGTAATGACCCATTTTCAAATTAGTCATCTAATTAGGGTTTACTTGGATGATTGTATGCTTAACTAAGTTGATCATTGTTTAAAGCTTGATTAATGAGGTAGTTAAGTTTTGATGTTTTAAATATAATGAGAAGGTTTAATCATACTTTGATTTACATAATTAGGATTAAGATTTGGAAACCCTAATTGACCCAAATTAGGGTTTTGATGACATATGAATACAGAATTTGATAAGTATATCATCTCACTAAATGATTTTCAGTATTTTATTTATAACTCTGATTTAATTCAAATTTAGATATTATTTGGATATCTCAAATGTGAATACTATTGAAAAATATCAGAATTTTTGAATAATGTTCTGAGATATTTGTTGGTCGAGTTTCAAACTCGACCGACCATATTTTCATATTGTTATAACAATGTATTAATTGAATTTTATATTTTTATTGGTATATCCAATTGATCTAAAATTTTAACTGTAGTTGTTAAACTCCATTATAGACATATTCTTAAACTTGCATAATTTTTTGATTATTTTTATCTCTACAGAGAGGGGTGTCGGTCGAGTTCTGTGAAGGACAAACTCGACTAACCATGCTGCAGACTGCAATATAGTAGTATAGTATTTGATTTTTAATTATTTATTGGTAACTCCAAATGATATACATTTTTTATTGTTTCTTATAAACTCAATTTCAGACATTATTTTAAATTTTAATAATTTTAGTCGATGTTTGAGTTTTGAAAAGTTTGGTGTCGGTCGAGTTTATAACTCAACCGACCAACCAGTCTAAGAAAAATAAAAATACAATGAGAGGCTTGTTTGCAATTGTTCTAAGCACCTCAATTCATCTATATGACTAACCTAACACACAAGGAGCTCTCATAACTCATCATTCTTGTCAAAGAAATGAAATTCTTGAGAGAGAGGAGAGCTAGGGTTTTTAGAAGAGAAAGTGGAGGAGATGTTGACCTAGGGTTTCTCTATCCAAGATATGATGAAAGTAAGTAAGTTTAGCTTCTTTGCATAGCATTTCATGGTGAATCTTCTCTCACATGTCAATATTCCATACCTTCTCTAATTTGATTCGAAATCACATCAAATCTCCCCCTTTTTCTCACTCTTTCTCTTCTAATCCCCATTTCTAGGGTTTCCGAGTTGAGAGGAGAAAGATTTGGATTCATTTGTGAGAGTTTGTTTGGGTTTCCAAAACTTCAGAGGTTGACCTACGTTTTTACTGTTCTTGGCACCTGAGGTGAGTATTTTTCTCCCTCCTAAGCTTTATATTCATGTTAAAAGCTTAATTCTAACCGGTTAAAACAATCAGAAACCTTGTTTGTATATGTATGCGATTGGATTTGATTTGGGAAAGATATTGGGGATCCAATTCTACTAATTTTGATTATTTCTCATTGATTGGAACTTGATTAGTTCCTGATATATTGGTTGAGGATCCATGATTATTCTTATGGGTAGATGACTATGGTATTTCATGTGAATTTTTTCTAAAAATCAACCCAATGGCCGATATGCTTGGAATTGAATTGACATGCATAAAATCATATTTAAATTGTACTAGATTGTATTATACAAGTGTATTGTGGAGTGTTAATGGAATTGAATGATCACATATCCTGATTAGGATTTGTGTTGAGGAAGTGAATCAAATGAGTCAATTAATCAATGTATACTTATGATTGATGAATGAAATGTGTTAAAATGGAAACTAGGGTTTTCATGTTTGTGAATAACCCTAATGAACCCTTGAATCATGATAGGATTACTGAATGATATGATTCTTATGATATGTTGAACTAAGGAATGACTTCTTGAAAACCCTAAAAGTTTATTATTAAGATGATTACGAGTGATAAAGCTAAAACTTATATATGAAGTTGTAAATGTGATCAAATGATCAAGTTGAAAGTATTAATACTTCAATTGAATATGATGAGTCTTACTAATATCATCTAAGTCTAATGCATTTGTTTTAGTATATAAAAGAATGATCATTGTTGATTATGGAAATGACATTAGAAGTCAATGACATGGTACACTTATCTAAATATAAGAAATGATACGAAGAGAAAAATGTATTGATGGTGATGGCAAGTTAAAGATGAAACTAATGAAGTTATTATGATGAAGTATTTAATCCTTTATTTTAATTACATGTGGCTTAAGCCAAATTGAATGAAACATACTAAAACTAGACTTTTATGGATATCAATGAAAAGAGAAGTATTGTATATCAAGCAAGTTAAAAATGATTGGTTCCAGTAATTTAATGAACGTGACATTAGAGAAGTTGAGATTTATGAATATGAATATGAATTGAAGGAAAAATATGAGAATTAGTAGACGAATTTTTGAAACAAACTCTAACCCTAAAATGTTAAGCTAGATGGTGCTAATGAATAACAATCTCAAATGAGGGATTAAGGAATGCACATAATTATAGTTTAATACAAATAAAAGATGAGGTTCAAGCATTTGAATTCATTTATAAGAATGTGTTCTTGTATTGTGATTGTTTGATAGAATACTTGTACTATGAGAATGAACAATTTTTATGGAATTCAAATGATAATCAACATGTGTTGATTAGTAACCCCATATGAAGAATGTGAAATAAAAGAAGAAGAGAACTAAGTTTGTTATGCATGTATAAGCATGAAATTTATTGGCATGTATTGCAATTGGATGGAACAAGCATATATTTTATGATAAATCTATTCTGAGTATGATGAATGATACAAGATATCTATTTGATTTTACTATTGCTAGTTCTAATGCCTCTGCTAATATTTGTTGAAAACTATGATATACAATGAATCGATAAGGAATATGTTGAAATGGAATTTAATATGCACTCCTTACATTTGAGAAACCCTGATAAGGGTAAATATTGCATAATGAGATTATTTCTAGGACAGAAGGACAACTGATGATGATAAACCCTGATGGGGTAAATTATGGACAATAAGATTATGTCTCGGGCTGAAGGCCCACTGTTGATGATTGCTATGTGATCAAGTAGAAGATAGAAATAATCATATGTGTTGCAATATATAGATTTATTGTGCTTCTTGCTTTGATCATTGTCCTTATTGATATACTTGATCTGTTTCAAGTTATTCTAGTTATGCGAGAATACACATATATGATATATGATGTTTTAAATTCTTTTAAGAAGAGTAAAAGAGATTAATAATAAGTGAAATGATGGAACATCTAGTTAGGTGCCCTGAACACCGTGAGTTTTTCCCGAGGACCACACTAGGGAAACAAAATAGATCTCCTTATAGTAATCGATGGATTATGAGAAGGATTTCTGGAGTGTGGATCAAGACCTTAAAGGTTAGACCACCAAGATTTAGGAGTGAGTCATCAGGAGTGGCTCTGGCCCTAAATCCTTATTGTGAAAGTCTATGTCCAGATGGAATAGATTCTGATGAAATGAAAAATGTGAAATGTGAAATGAAAGATATGTGAAATACTGTGATATGTGATATACTGTTTTGCTGGTTCTTATCTCGTGTACCCGAGATGAGGATGTGAGCCTCTTTAGGAAACCTTGAGGTGGCCAGGGTTTGTTGTTGATATCTTAGGGTGGCCGGCTAAACCCTAAGATAGTGACAATGAGTCGTTGACACCAGAATCAGGCGTAGTGACTTCTACTTGGTGAGGCACAAGCCAAGTAGTTTCAGGGCAAATGAATAAAAGATGTTAAGCCATGTAGAACATGATTTGAATGGTTGTTACATTCCTTGTACTGCTACTTGATGATTTTTTATCGTTGATCATGCTTCTTGTAGAGGAAAGCAATCATGTTGATATGGACATTTTCTATTTCATATTATGATATGTCATATTGACAAGTTATGAATGATGGTATTCATATCCATTCTGAATATGAGTTGGATTGCTTGCTATTTGATAGTATTGTTTGGTAGATGTGTATTATGTGTACTTCAGCTTCAGGACTGCAGGATGTGTTCTTGGTCCGGCTGGTGGAGTGTCACAAAGAAAATGTTATTGTTATGTATTGATTCAAAATGCTTAGAACTTGACTTATTTCTCCTACAGTAGGGTTCTTAATGTGAACTAAGAAGTATCTATAGATTTGTTCATAGACATGCTCTAGAAGATGTTTCAAAGTTATAATTGGTTTAATTGATTACCTTATCTGTTGGATTAGATTACCATTGTAAGTTAGATATGACTTATGGTATAACTATCTGCTATACTTTTCATTATCTGCATGTTTCTGTTAAGTTTATTATACTTAAACTGATGCTGATGCATGTACCTAGCTTGAGTGGGAGGTATCCACTCACTGGGGCTCTATATGAGTCTCATGAGGTTGTTTCAAATATTTTTAGGTATAACACTATTCAACAGATAGGTTGTGACAAAGAAAATATAAATAGCATAATCTAGATAGATTAGAATGTCCATGTGTTCTCTCTTTCCCGAGATGGGTTGTAGATTAAGTTTGTTCATCAATGTACATGTATCTGATGTAAACTGAACATCATATGAGAACAAGATTGATTCTGGTTTTAATGGAGTTGAATAAGATTTGTGATATCTAAATGTGATGTCCTTGATGTGACATTGATTTTTGATTTTGTGAAGAAAGGAAAAGGAAAAATTTATCTGTATTTTCATATATTATTTAATCGTCTTTGTCAAGAATTCATTGTTTTATTTCATAATCTGGGTTTAGGTTTTGGAATTATCTCTAATGGTTGGTATTTATGCTGATAAAAAAGTGGGTCTTGACAGAAATGGAGAGGCTGGAGTGGCTGTAGGGTAGCTAACCTTCGTGCTAGAGACGCCACCCAAGTATATATAGGTGATGGGGAAACATTAGGTTAAGTGGGGTAGAATAGAAAGTGCAGTGCAAAAGCTATGCTAGGTTTGTATGTAGCACGACCATTGTGGTAGGGGTGTAAATGGCCATGGTGGAGTGGAACGTGCGAGGTGGAATTTGACAAATGTTACGTGAAAATTTTAGGAAATTGGAAGGGTAGTGGAACAGCCATGGTGGCCACCACGACCATGGTGGGTCATGAGTAGCACGGCCGTGGTGGTCACCACAATCATTTTGGCTCTTGAGTTGGCTGCCCATTCTGAGTGGAATGTCTGTCCTGTCTTCTCTATAACACGACCATGCTATGCTGCACGACTGTTTTGGGCATGTTAGCTCGACCGTTTTGTGTTGCATGGCCGCACTGCTGAATGTGATTCTTCAATGCTTTCTTCTGTTAATTTGCTTGGGCTAGCACGACCTTTTTGATGTGCCATGACCGTGTTAGCTTCTTCATCAACACTTAAAGCTTGTTCTTCGTTCATCTTTAGAGATCTTTGCTTCAATTGATTGGCCATTAGAAGTAGGTTGAGGGAGCCTTAGACTTCACTTTGGGCCTCTGTAAGGGTAGAGAAATCCTAGGATCATTCTTTATCTCTCTCTTCCATTGAGTGTGATCCAAGTATCTAAAAAACATGCAAATCACGTCCATAAGTGTATTTCACACAAAATGCATATTGAGGGAGATAATATGCAATTTAATAAGTATATATATGATTGAAGTGTAAAAAGACACAAGTTGGAACCCTAAAATAGGATTGCGTCGGATGTCACTAGTTGTCCCGCCTACTTTAAAGTTACTTGGAAGAACAACTGATAGAGGCGAGACTCCAGTGAGGTCAACACATGAGTATTTTCTATCCGTCATCAAACAATAAGATGTCAGGATGTTGAGAGTGGATACCATCAGGCCTTGTGTCAAGAAAGACAACGTGAGCCTCTTTTAGGACCTTTAACCCATTTTGAGAAACACCACAAAAAAGAGTATCATGAACTAAGTCACGTCGAAACTTATATTCATGCCTTGTGTGACAATGAACAACATGATCACCGAAGGCGTCGAGTTCTGCGAATATTAATCACCTGGGTACATGGGAATCATTAGTCAATAATGAACATAGATTGATGCTCAATAGGTGACATGGACAAACCAAACCCAATAATGTGAACCACAAGTAGGAAGTCTTATACATGGTCGGCTTGAAGAGAAGAGAGAATAGCTAGTTGTTAGTGAGAGAGGTCACTTGCAATGAATTAATGAACAACAATTTTATAGTAAGGGTCTTTCTAAATAAACTGAGTCTTTTTGGAGTGATAGAAGACGTACACAATAAGTGCGACCAACAAAAAGATGTCAAGTATCTTACAAATAGTGTCATGTGCGTAACAAAAGAGACTCCTTTAAGCATCAAACCAATCTATCGTAAAATGTGGTTTTGAAATTTCTAGGTGCAGCTCCAAGAGAAAATATAAAATTTGCTGATATCACAAGAATATTTGATGTCAAAAACCCTCCGAGGTGTATAAGAACCAACTTGTACTGACCCTGGCCTCGTCTTCAGAATTATGTTTGTCATTTGTGATTAATTAAATTCTACTTTTAAATCAAAAAGGTGTGTCAGTTACAAAACCATCGTACTACTTTTCTCGGAGCATTTTATCCGGTTCTTCCCTTCATAGAACTGCGGCAGTTCCTCTGTTGTTTCTTCTAGGGTTAGGTCCCCATTTCGCTTCTCCTTCATCGCAGCGATGTCGACGAAGCCCACCGCAAAGCCAAGGCCTCAGCAGCGGCCGCAACCACAGACTGGCGGTGCCAGTGCATCGAAGCCGGGTTTGAGGAAGCCGGTTTTCGTTAAGGTCGACCAACTGAAGCCGGGTACCAGCGGCCACACCTTGACGGTGAAGGTCGTGAGCGCCAGCACTGTGGTGCAGAAGGGCCGTCCCGTAACCCTTCAGCCTCGACAGACTCGTATCGCCGAGTGTCTCGTAGGAGACGAGACCGGATCTATTGTATTCACTGCGAGGAACGACCAGGGTTTGTTCTTAATCTATTTTCCTCCCACTGATCTGTCTTTTCTTATCCAGCCTCTTCTCTTTCTCATGAATCGCATGTGGAGGCCTTTGTCATTTTGTGTTTGAATTTATTCATCCTAATCTAGGGGGGGTTTATTTGATTTGCAACTATGACGATCACAGTGTTTTGCTTCCTCTGTTCAGAAGCCGCTTTAAGTGTTGTCCTTGATGTAAGCCCGCATGATTTCTGTAATGCTAAGCGTCTGTTACCAATGTACATGCAGTTGTTTGTCCACAGCGATTCTAGCAAAAATACAGTTTCAAACATTAGATTGCAGTACGCATGGGACAATGGATGTTAATCTATTTATTCTCCAAAAAAGAATTTTGACGTTTTTAAACTGCCAATGACATCAGAAGGGCGCATTGTTTCAGTCGTAAGTCCGGTTGGTTGTCTTGGAATATGCAAATACAAGATACGTGCTGTTCTGGTTGGTGATCTCTGAGAGCGAATAAGGGAACGTTGTACTTTATTTATAATTAAGAATGAGTGTATTGCAATCTGTACTGATCTACGTGTGGTATTTACATAATTGTTCTTTTATATAAAGTAACATAGGGTGGTGTTTAACTCTGCGGCTAGCATAGGAAAGTTACGTTAATTTAATGGTATAGTCCTTTTCGTTTATTTTAGTTTCATATTGCATATTCTTTATGTTTCTTGGGGAGCAAGTGATGACAGTATAGTCGAATTTTTGGGGGCCAATTTTTAAATCATGGTTTTTTTATCAAGGTTCTAGGGCTTACAAGCACAACATCTTTTATATGGACGAAAGGATTATAGAGATACAAGGTTTTAGTTATCTAGGTACCGAGTCTTCTCATTAGATAATAATCTAAGAAAAAGTACCGATTTACAACAGTCTGAAACGAATGTTGCTGCTGAATATGACATGTAAGGTGTTATTAACTTTTTTTTTTTGTTTAGATAGGAAAAAGCTCCCCTGAGCTGGAGCAGGATTAAGCATCTTAAACATATGCAAAATTAATGCTCTTTAATCCATTTCTGAGACCCTTTCCACTTATTCTTTTACAATCCCAGTTCAAAGTTGTTGCTCTGGCCATGCTAGATGACAGTGTGGCTACCAAAAATAATCCTGTTACTGTAAACAAGTTTCATCTAGATATATGCCAACTAAAACAGATTTTATTTGTTTTATATTATAACTCATGGTAAATTGCACTATACTATCTCTGATTACGCTTTCATGCTCTAGTTTCACTCTTGAGAATGCTTTCATTTGTCGACTACATTTACAATCCAAAATGATTAACAATTGCAACTATTGATGCTATTGCTAGTTATCGACCAGCAAACAAAATTTTCTGTTTAGTCTCCTTCAAATTTGTCTGGAATATGCTTCTGGGTGGGACAATAAAGGCGGGTATGAAATGGATTGAAGTTTTGTGAGCTTCAAACTATTTTCAGCGTTCCCCTTGCAGATAAATCTATTAAAAATATAAATTGCTCTCCTTCAAAGAGGAATATATAATATTTTATTGCTAAAAATCTTTTGTATGCTGCGATACATATATCCCTGTTCTGTAGGCTTTGCTCAGTGTTGTTTTCTCATATGTAAAGAGATATAAAGAACATGAGTTTAGTTTTTGGGGACTGGGGAGTTCTTTTAATATTAAGCTCCAAGCCAACCCACACCAGACCCCGTTTTTACCTTACCTGTCTCTATGTTGTCAATGTGGCATGTCGTACTTAAGGCCATCCCACCCACCTGCTAGCAGGTTCGGTTGTTTACTGGACTTTACATGCTCAGACTAGAAAGTTGACTTTTATTTAATACTGTGGACAACTTTAGTCGAACATCTGGGAGCAGTTCATATTATAAGCAATGAGATTCAATAATGTATCATTATCATACATGCTTGAAAGTATGTAAATTAACTTAAAACTTTATGTAGTTATTTTTATTTATTCTGGTGATTTCTTTGCCAAGAACATAACTAGGCATTCCTTTTTTGTATTAGAATTTAGACATAATATTAGCAATCATGTTTGATTGCCTAAGGGGCTGTTTGCGTCCTACTTTCCCGACTACATGTATTCAATGTATAAAATGTGTCCGGGTGGTATTTTGGTTCGTTGGCATGCTGATTTTGCTGCAGCAATAATGTAGCTGAGCTCTTCCCGTGAGCCCCAACGCGACGGAAACATAGTGATTAGAAAAGCTGTCGTATATGACGTGTTTTGTAAATGCTATCTTTAGCTATTAAATCTGAATAACATAGCATTTGTTATTACCACCTTATAAATATGATACAGCTGCGACAATATACGAATCCCGCATTCTGAAACGTCTCTCCCAAACTAGGCCTAAATGCATTTCACATATAATCTATCAATAGAGAATTCCTCCAACAACCTCTGGAAATTTATCTGACATTGACATCGCTCTCTTCACCAAAGGTTTGGATTTCAGTGAACTGATGCGTTTATGTTGGGAAGCTTTTGTAGTTTAGTTGGATAAAGACACTTGTGCTAGCTATTTTGTTACATTGTTTCCCACCACTATCAAGTAAGTTCAAGCACTATAGTTCTAATTTATTTTGGGTTAATTATGCATGGCTGCAGGGGGTATGTATACATATCTTGCTCTTTTTGCTACTACAGAACGCCTAAAGTTACAAATTCATTTGCTTGTGATTCATGTTAACAAAATGTCCTTGTTTTCAGTTGTGAACGAAGGGTTCAAATTTTAGTACTAAGTGTTTTGTTTTTTGTTTTTGTTCACAACAACTACTCAATTGTGAATTCTTTGAGTAAATCATGTAATGGAGTTTGGTTGTTGCCGATTACTTTTTAATGTGATGTGTTTTGAACGGTCAGGTAATTATTCTAACGTGTTCATAATAAATTTCTGATGTCTCTGCAGTTGATCTTGTGACCACTGGTGCAACAGTGATTTTACGCAATGCTAAGATTGATATGTTCAAGGGTTCGATGAGGCTTGCAGTGGACAAATGGGGGCGTATCGAGGTGACGGAACCTGCTAGTTTTGACGTGAAAGAGGACAACAATTTATCCTTGGTGGAATACGAATTAGTAAATGTTGTGGAAGAGTGACGGTATCCTATAGCTGCCATTTGATAATCACCATAGTTCCAGGGGAAGTTTTGAGGTTTTGATCTTCTGAGAAGTTGCATATTTTCTTTAGAGGTTTTTTTTTCCTGGTTTCTCATTGCTTGGATGGCCAAGTGAACATTCAGTCAAGAACGTTATTGTTAATTTGATACCTGAATCGTTCAACCTATCAGTAGTTTACTTTCTGTAGGGTGGCTACTGATGATGACCTCTGAATGAAATATGCTGCTGTTAATTTATTTAGCTACAAAGCTAGAAAACCCAAGGTTAACTGAAGGTTATTTATAATAGTGTAGTCGCCTATTCCTAATAAATGTATTTTTGGGGGTAACACTATCGATGCTTTTGTCTATACAAGTGCAGGAAAGTAAATACTATCCAACAACTGTAGTGCAGGTACAGTCAAAATTGTCTGCAGTTGATTATAAATTGTTCCTGCTGGTGACGTCGACTTTATGTTCAGGGTTTCTAATTAAGCTGCTCATGTTAATCTCCAGACGAGTAAGACAAATGTCGAACATGAAAGCTTTCTCCACTTTTGATGCCTTCGCTGGAACTGCTTGACCCTGTGCGCTACTAAATAGTGAAATTCTGCTTCACATTATCAAATTACCATGTGTTAATATACCCAACGTTGGACCTGTATGCTTGGGTCATCTTGCATATTCTATTCTTCATCGTAGTAATGACAGGGAACCAAGTTTGCCCATCTCGAATCATAGTTTTACAAGATTTTACTGTCTTAAATGCTGGTTTTGTAGATTCAATTGCAAATAATCTGAAGAATCAAATCTAATGATATTGTAAGACTGAAGAGATTGTTTCAATGCCTCATTCCAATGTGTTCCGATAGAAGTTATTTTTCTTTTGGCCATTCTTTGATTGTTAATGTGAGATATGAGGATTGCCACACAAGCAGTAAAACACCTTTAATCATGAAATATAGTTTATTATAAATAAATTCAATGCCACCTGTCCATAGGTTGGACTAGTTCTGAAATGTCCAATTGCAACCACCATGAATGATCAGAAAAACATAAAATATGGTAATTATGACCTATGAATACTCCCATGTGCCCATGCAAATTGCCTTATTGCTATTATTAGTGCTGAACTTCTTCACCGTGTTGCAGATTTCTTTGAATGCGTAAATGGAACGAGATCTGACACAAACTAACCTGTCATAGCATTAGAATGTTCATCAAGCCAGTCACATTGGAAACAGTGCTCTTTCATCTATATAAACTCTATATCTTAATCCAACAGGAAATCTTGATTGCAAAATACAACTAGGCCCATTTTGGGCAAGAAATTTCTAAATTATCATTGTTATATTAATGCTTGTGTATAATGTTTAATATTTGGGTTCTTTGGGTTCAGATGTTAGTCTGTATTCTAGCACATTGCGGTTGAAAGGAAGAAGAGAGTCAACACCTACTACTACAACGACATATTTTCCAACGCCTATCACACACCAAATTTGATAGACCAATCCTTAGGAAATTAATCAGATCACTACACAGGAAACAACACTATAATGAGATGATAGCTAAGTCATATATGGAGTATCACTCCATGCAGGTGATAGACGTCAAAAACTTACATACGAAATTTCCAAGTCTATTACATCATAAGTGTTGCTCTAGTTTTTTCATAAATCTAGATGTCAAAGTTCATCTTCAATATGCACTCACAATTTTGCAGGTTCCACTATTCAATGTCTTAATCCAAAGTATTAGTCCCATCATTTTTTTGATGACGAGGAACCCTTTCCAGGCAGGGCCACTATTTGCCCACCCCAATAGGGTAAACTCCGGAAGCAACCTTGTGCTTTGGGGGCATCGTGGCACACTCAATAACGTGGGGCTTTGTTGCACCCAGACAGTTGGCAGTCAGAGTTGAACCCGAATCCTTTCATTGGAGAGTGCCGAGCCGCACCGTTGGGCTACCCCTTCGCCCTCAACATGAGTCCACCTTGCTTGTACCAAAACACTAAACGAGTTTTGAAACCAAGCTCACACACCATGCAAAGGTCATATCAATTAAATATGATTGTACATTTGGTGAAACAAAAACTACCCATATCATCACCAACTCGCCCTCTTTGCATGTTAGTTCTAATGATATTATTTAATAATTGGAAATACTTTTTCTCTACAATAGAATTTACCAAAACGAAGGAACATTTCCAAACATTAGTATTAGTTTTTTTTATTTCCTCAACATAAACTAGTTGTGGACATCCAAATGTGTCTTCCTAAAACATTCTCTCATTGTCTTGAAGTGTCGAGTTGTCTTGGCTTAAGGAGGACACTAAAAACACCTCAAAATTTTCTACATAAATAGAAGCTCAACTAGCCATTTGTTAGGCACTACCATAGTGATACCTCTCTTGTTGGCGTTTGGTGTTTAAATCAATAAAATCTCTTTCCCTAGAGTCCAAAGAAAAGTATCTCTTTCTGACCCCAACTGTAGAACCACTTTATGCCAAACTTTTGATTTTTGCAACTATGATATAAACTACGCTACATGAAGATATGTTCATGCAATCTTTCTTTCCTAAAAGTTCAAAATATCTCAAAGGCTATCCAACTTCCTACTACATCATTATATTTTTGCGCTAATTGACATTTCCACCAGTGTTTATGACTTTTGCTAGGTAGTGCTTGGGAAAATGATTCAATTTGACAATTTAAGTTCAATTCCTTGAGAAGAACACACTAATAATAAAAATAAAAATTTTGTTAGCATTGAACTACCAATGAATTCCCATGTTACTAGTGGATAAGTTCAAACTTTCACTCCAACACAATCCAATATAGTTCTTGGTTGGCTTTTTGTGTCCATCATGCCATTCCCAACATGTATTTTTTTTCATGAACCCTTAAGCTAGATGTAGCACCCATGTGGCTTGACAATATCTCTAACATGCACAATAGTCATGCGAAACAAATAATGATTTCTAATTACACATGGGTATTAGTCTTTGCCACTATACAATGATGAAATAGGAGAACATATATTATCCTAGTATATTGTTCTGAATCCTTTGATGCTCACCGAAGGACATTAGTTACAATCACAACTAGTTGTTTCTACCTCCATCTTGGTGCAATAGTCAATGCAAATAGAGTACTTGTGCCAATGAAGGATCTTGTTCACCATCACCTATTAAGATTATAAAATAAAAAATGACCCCTTTTGGAACTTTATAATCTAAAAAAACTCTAAATTGGAGTATTTTTTACCCAAGTGGTACTGTTTCTAGAGTGCTTGTGTACATATAGATGATGCCAAATTATTGAATGCCAATTTGATCTTCAGAACTACTTGCACGTGATCCAAATTAGAATATGTTAAAGTTTCTTCCATAGAGAATTGTGTCATGGAACGAATTCCCCAAACCCTCTCACCATATATTAGAAAATTTGATAATGAGAAATCTTAATAGTTTCCTATAAAAATCATAATAAAAAGTAGCAATCTAGAAACACATACCACCAAGTAAAATTGACTAAGGATTGAACCCACAAATAATACTGCATAGACACCAAATACTAACTTTAAAAATTGTTCAAAGTCTAATGGAAGTAAGAAAATATAGTCCATATTCCAATTTCTAACAAACAAGGCTCAATTTCCTTGCATTGATGTTGGGTTAGTTACTGAGAATTTGGTGCCTACTGGCACCAACTAACCTGAAGGCACATTTCTCTTAAAAGTTAAGACTATGTTAGTTGGGTAGTATGAGTAATTGATACCGAATCATCTAGAACCCCAACTATAGGATCTACCAAGTCAAGTTGGGGGGGGGGGTTAAACCAAGCTATCAAAAACATAAAGAAACATGGTTAGATATTCAAATTATATCACACAAGTATTTAAATAAAGGTAGAGAGATATTCAACAAACACTATTTAAGGCAAGCATTTAGAGTCATTTTGACTCATAATATTTTAGCTCCACTTCCTAAAGAGGTCAATGTTTAGGATTTTCAAACATATTGAGTAACACCTTGTATTAATAAGCAAGATAATGCACCAACAATACTTCTCTTTGTTGGTTGTATGTCCTGAGAGCCATCATCATGTAATGACTGTAATAGGGATAATTTGTACTTGATTTGATTTTTATAAAAGGAAATTATGCTTATTATATTTGTTTCAATATTGAGATAATGAATAAACCTAATAATATCCTAAGAATGATATGTCTCGATGACATAGGGTTTGGATTGAGGACCTGGACATGAGATCATATACATAATAAGAGTATTCTTTTATGTTCCTATTTGCTTACTATTGTGGATAGCATAGGACAACAATAATACACAAGAATAACATGCACAGTTAGTGATGGCTATGTTTATTTAGTCATTATATTGGATATCAACTCAGATGCATGTGTACTTGTTAGAGAACAAGTTGCACTAAAGAAACCCACCTTGACATTGACACATGGAAGTCATGTAGTGACATATCAGAGTCATATCTCAATGTGATAGTGGTGATTATGATACTTAGATATGAAGTCACTACAATAGTCAGAAGTCTTTCTGTGTGCTTTGATCACTAGCCCAATGTGCTTTGAAATACGAGTTGCCAATAAGGTAGTGATTAGGTGCACTCTGACACTTAGGAATGACTGAGAGTGATGTAGATGGGATTTGTCCCTTTATGAGGAGTGATATTCATGGCGTTTGATAAGTGAGAGTATGAAATGCATGGCCATGCTCATGTGAGTCATTATATCATATTGAGCTCACAATATATTGAATAGTCTGCTCTAGTTCAAGGAATATAGAATGAGAGTTAAGAGGATGACTTCCATGCCCCACTTCAATCTGGATATTTGTGAAGAATGGATTATACACTCGTGAAACCCCGATCACATTATAGGTTGTAGTTGTTTTCCAACTCATTCCTATTACTTGGGTGGAAACGATGTGTGGCTAGACACTGTTCTTTGCTTGCATTATTTTGAACATCGCTACCAACATAATTAGGAATATCAGGACATAGACATAAGAATGCATAAGGGAATTGAAGTTCAAAACCAAACTTATGATTAGAATGGTTCCACATCATTAACATGCTGATTTACCCTATGATTGGGCGATGAGAATGTTTGATTAGTCGATCATATTGATGGGTCAATGCATCAATTGAATGTCAATTGATCGATTTAGATTTCTACTAGGCACATGTGATGGGCAATCATGCTATCTGATCAGGTGATCACAATGCTATAAGGAAAGTCTAAATTTGGAAAACAAGCCAGGTCTAGATCTAGACTCTCATGATTGAACAATCACAAGACATGATCAGTCGATCCGAATCATATCTGAGTTTTCAACATTATACTAGTTTTGGGATTGTGAATAGGAAATGTATTGGAATTAGGTTTTCCAAGCCCATGACTCTCCTATTAAAGGGGGGCATGTCTCAAAGGGTGAGATACAACTTTCATACATAATTTGTGAGACAAGTTGGCTGTCTTCTCTCTCTTTTGCTCTCTCTTTCTAAGAGAAAGAGAAACCCTAAGGCTACCGCCCAAGATCAGAGAAGAAAGGAAGTTTCAGGATGACTAGCATGTCCACAACTTCTATTCCTCTTCAATGGGGTGACTAAGGTGGTGTACCTCTCCCTCCCTCATCTGTTGGATGAAGTAGAGGCCAAGGCAAGACATGTAGAGGCTTGAAGAACATCTTCCACAAGACAACATAAGGCTTCTATTTGGAGGACAATACATATGCTTCCTCCTCCATCTTGATCTCTTGATTGTCAAACAAATTTGAATCTAGGAGAGTTGAGATTTTCACTGAAAAAATATGTATCTTGTTGTTGGGAAACAAGAGTGTGAAAAGGTATCACCTTTATATATTTTTTAATATATCCGAGTTTTATATCTAGAACAGATCAGTTGGCATGGGAATTTATAGGAAAAAAGATTATATATATTGCCGCACCTCCTACTCCAAAAACTCGACATTGATAAAGAAACTGAAGTCGTACACTTTCTATGCCAGTTTGGATTTTGAATCACATCATTGGAAGAATATTGTGCAATATTATATCCACATAATCCCCTAATATCACATATATATAGCATGAACCATACGTCGCCTTAAAAATCATTTTGTTTGGTGGATGTGTGGATATCCCAACTAGGTTGCTTGTGGTGTGATCTCAAATTTATAATATCAAGGTTTTGATTTATCTTGTAACATTTATATGACTTGCACACCATGACTCTCTCTATCATTCTCCAAGTAATAATTTTCAATCATGTAATGATGTAAATCATCACTGATGGACCATGGTGGAAAGGAGGAGTAGACCAGATACCCACACTGGAGAGGAAGGTCCTTGAACGGTTCATGAATAAGATGCAAAGATAGATCAACAAAAACACAAGATTTGCCATATCAGGGACTTATGATTGGCTGATCAACTTGTCTGATCGGGTGGTCAGGAACCCTGATAAAGATCTCCCCAGATGATCTAGAAATTCAGACTGACTGATTAACTTACTTGATCGGGCGATCTGGAATACCTTGAAGGGGTAGATTTGGGAATTCTGCCTGGATGATCAAGTTGCCTGATTGGTCAATCAATAAATCCTAAAAAGTAGAATAGCGATTACATTGGATGGGATTGTCTTGGTTGGTTTTTCTACAACACTTGTTGGCTCAAGTTGTTTCACTCATTGTCATATACTATTTTCTCACATGCGGTGATTGTTATAATATATGAGACGTACAATAATATATATGTAATGGTGATTGGATACATATAGATATATACATATGTATATATTAATCCCTCAATATAATATCAATCTTGAAGATGCTTTCCAAGTGCAATACACATGAAAAACTTGTTTGAGTAAGTGTGGACATGCCAAGCGTGGTACACTATCTACCTTGAGGAAGTGTGATAATAAGTATGTGGACCTACCAAGCAGGGCGCATATCTTTGTATTTGCCTTGGGTCGAACTTGACTGTGATCTTAATGAGCTTAAGAATCTAGAGACATAAAGATGACACATATTTTATATGATGAATTATTGACAAGGAGTTGTGCAACCATATATCCAAGAATTGCTTATGATGCAATTGGTAATTGTTACCTACCTTAATAATTAAGTCATATAAGCAGACGTTAGTTGAGTAATAATTTGATGTATTTTAGATCTTAGCTCACTTGAATATTGCTCAATGCAATCTTCTGAATTAATAGTGAGCTCTATTAATTCGAATAAAATAGTGGGAGTCTAATTAATTAAAGTCCAAATTAATTACGTAAAATTAGAATTTTGAAATCAAATTATTTTTCAAATCAATTTTATTGACTTGTGCAAAACATTTTCTATTGTAGATCAATGGTAAAAAGAACCTACAATCATTTTTCACTACAATTTTTCCTTAACAAAGGAAAACATAATGGAAATAACTTCAAAGATTGCTTCATGATGATGAGAATTGTTATCACACATGAGCATAAGCTCTATCTCCTAGACACATCAATACCTAATGAACCGACTCCAAATGCACCTCGAGAGGAAAGGGAGGCTCATAAGAAACATTTTGATGATGCTATGAATATCAAATTCATAATGCTCTACTCCATAAATCATGAGCTTTAGAAGAAGAAAAAGAAAATGGATGTTATTGAGATGATAACACATCTTAGGAACATTGTTGGTTTATTACACTAACGAGTTTCAATCTTGAGAAAGATCTTTTACTCAACTAACCAATTCCCACAAGTATACAGAAGTAGTTGTAGTCGAGATCGAACACGAGGAGTTCAAGAAAACAATTAAATGCAACAGTGCTAAGGCTCAACAATCTAGACAATTTTAAAAATGATTGGTTGATTAAACTAGAAAATTTTAGAATTAAGCAAACAATAAATGGCTTACAAAAGACATTAAAATTCAGAATTAGAAGTATCTTGGACTTAGGATTTCATCCACAAATCATAGCATAGAACAGGAGAATGAACTTTAAACATACTAAGTACTTGTTTTAAAGGAGAGTTGTATGTTGCACTTCACCTGTCGGTGCAAGTACAACGATCCTAACTCAATTCAACATTCCCATGTGTGAATTTCATTTTGGATCACTAACCTACTCCTCAACTCCATAATTTCCACTCTCATGGTAAAGAATGAGTTTCCAAGAGAGTACCTCCTTACTCTCCCACCTATCTTCTCAGATCAAGCAAAAGAGCATAAAACATACACTCAAGGTGGCCATCCATATATGCAGAAAAGAAGAAATCGGTACTCGCAAGGCGGAAAAACAAGTAACATATTATTTAGTAAGAAATTACCATGTTCCATACATGCTATGACATGGGAGCTACTCTCCCATGTCCAAGAAAAGAAAAACTACTCGTCCATGATAGTGTACAGTAGAAAATGTGTAGAATTTTCAGATTTTGACGTGATTTAGAGAAGGAAAAGCTAAGCAATCCCAAGGTGTAACCAAAGAAGGGTAGAGTTCCGACTTGAGGACAAAATCCCACTTGTACAGCTGATCCAAACCAGACAAACCTCTCTTCCAAGAAGATTGGTGGAGTGAAGAAGCTCAACTACACCTTGGAGAAGAAGCTTGGAGAAGAAAAGAAGAAGAATAGAGTTCTTTGTCAAGAAACCACTCTCCTCTACCTCCAAAATCACCCTCCTTGCTCTAGCCTTGCTCTGGGACAAAAGATTTTTGAAAAATGACCGAAGATAGCTGCTCCTTTGAGTGGTTTCATCTTTTAAAATGAAAGGAATCATATTTGAAGTTTGCTGAAACTGACAGTGTAACGACCCATTTTCAAATTAGTCATCTAATTAGGGTTTACTTGGATGATTGTATGCTTAACTAAGTTGATCATTGTTTAAAGCTTGATTAATGAGGTAGTTTAATTTTGATGTTTTGAATCTAATGAGAAAATTTAATCATACTTTGACTCACATAATTAGGGTTTAAGAATTGAAAACGCTAATCGGCCAAAGTTAGGGTTTTGATGACATATGAAAACAAAATTTGATAAGTATAGTGTCTCACTAAATGATTTTTATTATTTTATTTGTAACTCTGATTTAAGTAAAATTTGGATATGATTTGTATATTTAAAATGTGAACACTGTTGAAAAATATCAGAATTTTTGAAGAATGTTCTGATCTGTTTGTTGGTCGAGTTTCAAACTCGACCGATCATATTTTCAGATTGATATAGCAGTGTGGTAATTGAATTTTATCTTTTTATTGTTATATCTAGTTGATCTCAAATTTTTACTGTAGTTGGTAAGCTCCATTATAGAAATTATATTGAATTGGAATAATTTTTGGATGATGTTTGATCTTTACAGAGAGGGGTGTTGGTCAAGTTCTGTGAAGGACAAACTCGACCGACCATGCTGCTGACTGCAATATAGCAGTGCAATATTTGATTTTTATTTATTTATTGGTAAATTAAAATTATCTAATTTTTTTTGGTTCTTAAAAACTCAATTTAAAACATTGGGTTAAAGTTTCATAATTTTTGGGCGAGGTTTGAGTTTTGAAAACTGTGGTTTCGGTCGAGTTTATAACTCAGCCGACCAACCAGTATGAGCAAAATAAAAATACATTGAGGGGCTTCTTTGCAATTGTTATAAGCACCTCAATTCAGCTATATGACTAAACTAGCACACAAGGAGATCTCATAACTCATCATTCCTTACAAAGAAACGAAATTCTTGAGCAAAGAGAGCTAGGGTTTTGAGTAGAGAAAGTGGTGGAGATGTTGACCTAGAATTTCTCTATCCAAGAGATGATGAAATCAAGTAAGTTTAGCTTCTTTACATAGCATTTCATGGTGAATCTTATTTCACATATCAATATTCCATCCCTCTCCTGATTTGATTTGAAATCACATCAAATCTCCCCCTTTTCTCACTCTTTCTCTTCTAATCCCCATTTCTAGGGTTTCCGAGTTGAGAGGAGAAAGAATTTGATTCTTTTGTGAGAGTTTGATTGGGTTTCCAAAAATTCAGAGGTTGACCTACGTTTTTAAGGTGCTTGGCACCAAAGGTGAGTTTTTTTCTCACTCCTAAGCTTTGTATTCATGTTGAAAGCCTTATTCTATCCGGTTAAAACAATCAGAAACCTTGTTTGTATATGTATGTCATTGGATTTGATTTGGGAAAGATATTTGGGAATTCAATTCTACTGATTTTGATTATTTCTCATTGATTGGAACTTGATTAGTTCCTGATATATTGATTGAGGATCCATGGGTATTCTCATGGGTAGATGACTATGCTATTTCATGTGAATTTTGCCTAAAAATCAGCCCAATGGCCGATATGCTTGGAATTGAATTGACATGTATAAAATCATATTTGAATTGTACTAGATTGTATTATACAAGTGTATTGTTGAATGTTAATGGAATTGAATGACCACATATCCTGATTAGGATTTGTGTTGAGGAAGTGAATAAAATGAGTCAATTAATCAATGTATACTTATGATTGATGAATGAAATGTATGAAAATAGAAGCTAGGATTTCAATGTTTGTGAATAACCCTAATGATCCCTTGAATCATGATTGGATTACTGAATGATATGATTCTTATGATATGTTGAACTAAGGAATGAATTCTTAAGAACCCTAAAAGTTTATTATTAAGACAATTATGAGTGATAAAGCTAGAACTTGTATATGATGTTGTGGATGTGATCAAATGCTGAAGTTGAAAGTATTAGAACTTCAATTGAATATGACGAGTCTTACTAATATTATCTAAGTCTAAGACATTTGTTTTAGTATAATAAAGAATGATCATTGTTGATTATGGGAATGACATTAGAAGTCAACGACATGGTACACTTATCTAAATATAAGAAATGATATGAAGAAAAAATGTATTGATGGTGATGGCAAGTTAAATATGAAACTGATAAAGTTATTATGATGAAGTCTTTAATCCTTTATTTTTAATTACATGTGGCTTAAACCAAATTGAATGAAACATACTAAAACTAGACTTTGATGGATATCAATGAAAAGAGAAGTATTGTATATCAAGTGAGTTAAAAATGATTGGTTCCAGTAATTTAATGAACATGACATGAGAGAAGTTGAGATTAATGAATATTAATTGAAGGAAAAAGATGAGAGTTAGTAGACAAATTTAAGAAAAAAACTCTAACCCTAAAATGTTGAGCTAGACAGTGTTAATGAATAATAATATCAAATGATAATTAAGGAATGTACATAATTATAGTTTAATTCAATTAAAAGATGAGGTCCAAGCATTTGAATTGATTGACAAGAATGTGTTCTTGTATTGTGATTGTTTGGTAGAATACTTGTGCTATGAGAATGAACTATTTTGATGGAATTCAAATGATAATCAACATGTGTTGATTAGTAAACCCATCGAAGAATGTGAAATAAAAGAAGAAGAGAACTAAGTCTGTTATGCATGTATATGCATGACATTATTGGCATCTATTCAGATTGGATGGAACATGCATATGTTGTATGATAAATCTATTATGAGTATGAGGAATGATACATGATATCTATATGCTTTTACTGTTGCTAGTTCTAATGCCTCTGCTAATATTTGTTCAGAACTGTGATATACAATGAACTGATAAGATTTATGTTGAAATTGAATTGAATATGCACTCCTTACATTTGAGAAACCCTGATAAGGGTAAATGTTGCATAATGAGATTATGCTTAGGGCTTAAAGCACACTGATGATGATAAAACCATAATGGGGTAAATGATGGACATTAAGATTATGTCTCAGGCTGAAGGCCCACTATTGATGATTGCTATGAGATGAAGTAGAAGATAGAAATAATCATATGTGTTGCAATATATAGATTTATTGTGCTTCTTGCTTTGATCATTGTCCTTATTGATAAACTTGATATGTTTCATGTTATTCTAGTTATGCGAGAATACACATACATGATATATGATGTTTTGAATTCTTTTAAGATGAGTAAAAGAGATTAATAACAAGTGAAATGATGGAACATCTAGTTAGGTGCCCTGAGCACCGTGAGTTTCCCCTGAGGACCACACTGGGGAAACAAAATGGATCTCCTTGTAGTAATCGATGAATCATGAGAAGGATTTCTGGAGTGTGGATTGAGACCTTAATGGTTAGACCACTAGGATTTAGGAGTGAGTCATCTGGAGTGGCTCTGGCCCTAAATCCTTACTGTGAAAGTCTATGCCCATATGGAATAGACTCTGATGAAAAGAAATATGTGAAATGTGAAATGAAAAATATGTGAAATACTATGATATGTGATATACTGTTTTGCTGGTTCCTATCTCATGTACTCGAGATGAGGATGTGAGCCTCTTTAGGCAACCCTGAGGTAGCCAGGGTCTGTTGTTGATATCTTAGGGTGGCCGGCTAAATCCTAAGATAGTGACGGTGAGTCGTTGACATGAGAATCAGGCGTGGCGACTTCTACTTGGTGAGGTACAAGCCAAGTAGTTTCAAGGCAAATGAATAAAAGATGATAAGCCGTGTAGAACATATTTGAATGCTTATTATATTCCTTGTACTGCTAGTTGATGATTTATCATTGTTGATTAAGCTTCATGTCATGGAAAGTAATCATGTTGCCATGGACATTTTCTATTTCATATTATGATATGTCATGCTGACAAATTATAAATGTTGGGATTTATATCCATTCTGAATATGAGTTTGATTGCTTGTTATTTGATAGTATTGTTTGGTAGATATGTATTATGTGTACTTCAGCTTCAGAACTGCATAATATGTTCCTGGTCTGACTGGTGGAGTGTCACAAAGTTAACGTTATTGTTATGTATTGATTCAAAATGCTTAGATCTTGATTTATTTCTCATGCAGTAGGGTTCTTAATTTGAACTAAGAAGTATCTATTGATTTGTTCATAGACATGCTCTAAAAGATGTTTCAAAGTTATAATTGGTTTAAGTGATTACCTTATCTATTGGATTAGATTACCATTGTAAGTTGGATATGACTTATGATGGAACTATCTGCTATACTTTTCAATATCTACATGTTTCTATTAAGTTTATTATACTTAATCTGATGCTGATGCATGTACCTAGCTTGAGTGGGAGGTATCCACTCACTGTAGGGCTCTATATGAGTCTCATGAGGTTGTTTCAAATGTTTTTAGGTATAATGCTATCCAGCGGAGAGGTCATGACAAAGAAGATATAAATAACATAATCTAGATAGATTAGAATGTCCCTGTACTCTCTCTTTCCTGGGATGGGTTGTAGACTAAGTTTGTTCATCAATGTACATGTATCTGATGTAAATTGAATATCATATGAAAACAAGATTTGATTCTAGTTTTAATAGAGTTTAATAAGATTTGTGATGTATAAATGTGATATCCTTGATGTGACATTGATTTATGAATTTGTGAAGAAAGTAAAAGGAAAAATTTATCTGTGTTTTTCGTATATTGTTTATTCGTCTTTGTCGAGAACTCATTGTTTTATTTCATAATCTGGGTTTAGGTTTTGAGATTATCTCTAATGGTTGGTATTTATGCTGATCAAAAGAGTGGGTCTCAACAGACAGGCACACGACGTGTCTTTATTGGGACACGTCGTGTCTTTCTTCGACAGTTGTTTTTGAGTGTGAGGTACACGACGTGTTCTAATTAATACACGTAGTGTAAGTTTTCAAAAAGGTAAGAGTCGATTTTGAATTCCCAGGTACACGTCTTATCATAATTTAGACATGCCGTGTACTTTTCTTCAGTGATCGCAACAATAGGCCTTCTGGAAATGTGCACGCCGTGTCTTAAATAAGACACGTCATGTGCATTGCTGTTTCAGCAAAAATAAAATTCTGGATGTTTGCAAGGCTTGGAGATATCCCAAATAAGACGAAATTGAGTTGGAAAACCTCCAATTTGATTCCTTTGGTGCAAATATGCAATACACATCACATGATAAGTAAAATAACAAAAAGGTGGCAAAAGTAATATGAATAGAGGCTAAATGAGAACAAAATGAACTGAATTTATGTGTGAAAACATGTGAAAAGTTGATATAGAAACCACACAACAAATCCCCCTAAGCTTGAACCATTGCTTGTCCTCAAGAAAAAAGAGCATAGCCAAACAAATGAAGGAATTTTCAAGTCCATGCATGGATTAAATGAAATGAATATATTCAATAAGCTCAACCAACCATGTACATTAGGTTTATTTTCATATACACACCCAAATGTTTCATATGTCGAATATGTACCGGTTGGACCGTGGTGATGGTTACTAATACCTATGAGGGATTCTTTAGTACTTGAGAAGATCTAAGGATCAATTTCCTAATTTATGGAGGTGATGAAGAGTTATATGTAAAGGATTACACCTACACAAGCTTCCAAACTGAAAAGGACAATTATAGATCACAATCAAGATTTGTGTTTTGCCTAAATGATGGAGCTGTAAGCTAGAAGAATTCCAAGCAAGAGACAATGGTTGATTTTACAATAGAGATTGAGTATAGTGCTGCATACAATGCATCAAAGGAAGCATCATCGATCAAGAAGTTCATTAGTCAACTAGAGGTGGTTCTAACAATTGAGATACAATAGACCTTTACCGTGACAATAATGAAGCTATAGCACGAGGTGAGGAAACCATATCACACCAGTTTTCCTTGCACATACATCGGAGTTACCATCTTATACATGAGATTGTACATTGAGGAGATATTAAGATTTTTAGAGTACCAACTGAAAGAAACATTGCCAATCCATTGACAAAATAACTTTCACACTAGAAGCATGATGTTCATGTTAGTTCACTTGGATTAGATTCATAGATTCTCTAATGCAAGTGGGAGACTGTCGGATGTATGCCCTGAGAGCCATCATGTAATGATTGTAATAGGGATACTTTGTACTTGATTTACTTATCAATAAAAGGTAATTCCACTTATTATGTTTGTTTCAATACGAGACAATGAATAAACCTAATAATGTCCTAAGAATGATATGACTCGATGGCTTATGATTTGGATTGAGGACCTGAACATGAGATCATACAAATATTGGACCTGAACATGAGATCATATGCATAATAAGAGTATTCATTCTTAGATCATACGAATATTGGACCTGAACATGAGATCATATGCATAATAAGAGTATTCATTCTTATTATGTTCTGTAGATACCATAGGACAACAACAATACACACGGCTAGCATGTATGGTGAGTTATGACTATGTCTATTTAGTCATGCTATTGGATATAAACTCAGATGCATGGGTACTTTTAAGAGAACAAGTTGTATTGAACAGACCCACCTTGAGATTGACACATGGAAATCACATATAGACATGTTAGAGTTATATCTTAATGTGACAGTGGTGACTGTGATCCTTGGACCTGAAGTCACTACAATATTCACAAGTCGTTCTATGTGCTTTGACCACTATCCCAACATGCTCTAAAATATGAGTTGCCTAAAAAGTAGTGATTGGATGCACTATGACACTTGGGGATGACTAGGAGTGATTAGATGGTATTTGTCCCTCCAGTAGGAATGATATTTTGGCCACTTGATAAGTAAGACTATGAAATGCATTGTCATGCTTATGTGAATTAGTATATGATATTGAGCTCACAATATCTCAAGTGGTCTTCTATGGTTCAAGGAACATAGATTGGAAGTTAAGAGGATGACATTCCAAGACCCAATTTCAATCTGGATATCTAAGAAAAAGGGGTTATATGATCATGACAATAGTGACCACTTTATAGGTTGTAGGTTTTTTACAACTCATTCCTAGACACCACTCTTTTCTCGTGTTGTTATAAACTTCACTACCAACACAATTAGGAACCTACCGGGTCACATACATAAGGAAATTGAAGTTATCAATCAAACACATGATTAGAATGGTTGTGAACATGCTGATTTACCATTTGGTTGGGTGACCATAATGTCTAATCATATGATCATATTAATTTGGGTCAATAGATCCATTGATTGTCAATTGATTGATTTAGATTTCCAATGGACACATTTGATCAAGTGATTAGGATATCTAATCAGACAATCACAAGATTATAGGGAAAGTCTAAAATTGGAAAAAAAGTATATATATATATATATATGGACTCTATGTTCAAGAGACCACAAGGCATGATTGGTCAACCAAAAATTGTGTCCAACTTTTCAGCATATACTACTTTTGGGATTGTGAATTGGAAAGGGAGTGGAATTAGGTTTTTCCAAGCCCATGGCTCCTCAATATAAAAGAGGCTTGTCTCAAAGGGTAAGATACACCTTTAAGAACAACTTGTGAAACAAGTTGTCTATCCTCTCTTTCCAAGTAAAAGAGAAATCCTAAGGTTGTCTCCCAAGATAAGAGAAGAAAGGAAGTCCCGATATGGATACCACATCCAAAATTTCTATTCCTCTTCAACAAGGTGACCAAGGTGGTGCACCACATCTTCCCTCATCCATGTGGACGAAGTAGAGGCCAAGGCACAACGTTTGGAGTCTTGGAGGACATCTTCCACAAGACGACAAAAGGATGTTGTTTGGAGGACAATCCATATCCTTTCTCCTCCATCCATATATCATAGTTTCCCACTCAAATTTGAATCTGGTAGATTGAGATATCCACCAATAAAAGATGTATCTTATTGGACAACAAACATGCACACATGTATCACATTTGTACCTCTTTTTTTCTTTTATATACCAACGTCTTATATCTATTTCAGATCCGTTGGCAAGGTAATTTTGGGTGGAAAATTTTATATCCATTGCATCCTCCTACTCTAAAAACCCTACACTCTTTTCATATCAAGAGTAACTAGCTTCCTTTTTTGGGAAAGGATCTAATAATATTACCTAAGGGCCAATCTTCAATTATCTAGAGTTGCATGCTCTGCACTTTCATTAGACAAGGAAGAGATTCAATCAATATTTGTAATAAAAAAGATTGAAAGGAGGAATACTTCACAATAGACAGTCAGGGATAGATCTTTTACTACTACCATGTTCACTCTACTTGATGTTAACAAGTGATCAATATAAAGGGAGTGATTAGGGACTCTTTATGGCACTTTCTCTTAACTATAACATAGGATATACTTGGTCACATTGGGAAGATATAGATGTCCTATTTATAATTGAGGATGCCTACTAGCCAATAGACTTGATTTGGATGAATTCTAGACATTTTAGGGAGGTTATGTAGAAATAGAACATATATATTTCCACTATTTAATCCCTTCTAAAAGATATCTGAGCACTGTAAAAAATCCATAGCTATGATATATGTGGCTGAAATTGCTTAGAAATTGTTGACCAATGGCTAGCCCTTAAGGTCCCTTGGAAACTCAATGGTTGATTGAGTTTCCCCTTTGAAATATCGACCAACAACACAACCTTAACATAGATCATTTGACCATTGGTCGATGTTTGTTAGAATAAACTAGTCTGATGTATGTATTTGAAATTTCCTTCATATCCAGGTCGACTAAGTTCCCTTAGGGAAAACTTGGTTTATGATTTTATTGTTTAGATTATTTCCAAATAACCTAAAGTGAATCAACATTTACTCTAATAGAATTTATTACACTGTTGAGAAAATGATTACAAATGATCTAAACAAACAAATATGGAGAATTCAATGTATTCTTGAATCTTATATTTTTAATGACCTTACTTGATTCCTCCATTTGTATGATTTGTGATTTGGATCAAATGGAGTGTCTATTCAATCTTAAATATTCTCAATAGAAGAACTATACACATTGATGGAGTGGTGAACTCATCACCATACTACATGTAATGTAAACTATGGTGTCATCATCATAGTATGGGTAATGTAAACCATGAAGCAGACATTCTCCCTCTTTTTGAAGATGATAAACCATTCCAATATATATTGAAAACACAAAAATAAAAAATTTATAACTTGAATTCAAGATGTGTTTTATTGATTAATATTAATACAATTCCCCTCGATTTATGCTTTCTATCATGTTGGTCAGTTCTAAAAAAATAACTCAAATCTTGAAAGCTTATCATCTTGTACAATGCATTTCTTATGAATATATAACACTATTTCAATAAATTAAAAATATTTGCAATATGAAAAGTGTTCACTGTACCCAAATTCAAAGCAATCTTTTCTCCTTCTTTGCCATGTATTAAAATGGGGATGAGTAGAAGAGAAATTTCAAAAGAGCTTGCCCAAACACTTAAGATCAAACAGTTCAAAGCAATGAAAGACCGAAGATGGAATTCTATGAATTATCATAAAAATATGTATCTCAAACTAATAGATTTTCCATTCAATATATCGAATGCTTTCCTTTTCTTTATGGGATGATATATTTATGTTACAACATTGAAACAAAATTGAATACGAATTTCTCTCTCAAAATATTCTTCTTGCTTAGTAGATCAATGCATGACCTAGATCATGAACCCAGATGGGTTATTAGGGGAAGAAGTGACTTGTACCAAGATGTAATATTCTTGCCAAAATGAACTTGGCAATGATGTCAAAAGCTTAAAATACATATGGAATTGTAATATTTTCTCCCTTTAATGAGTGTCTCGACTATTTCTAAAATTTTACTGTGAACTAGGATGGTGTCCGAGGGGCAAAAAATGTCAATTTTTTCATTGTGATCTTTTCATGCTTGAAATTTATGATAGAGTTTGAATATCAATTCCTAACATTATTTGCATTGAAAATATGTCTTTTTACCTAAAAAAGGTTTTAATTAGTACCAACGTGTTGAAAAAGACTTTACTCATGTATAATATGCCAAATAGAATGGAAACAAATGCTTGCAATTAGCTTGGTTTTAGTGATGGTTCTAGAAGTAAGAATACATGTACATAACAATCCATGATAGATTCTAACTAAATATATGAATGAGTTGATTTAGAGAACCTTTAATCAAACATGATCTCTTACATAAAAGATTGCAATCTTATATGAAAGTATATGCATAAAGGGATCTTTCCTTCCTAATATGGAGACCTATCCTTTTCTTCTCTCCTCTTCATATAAACTTTATGGAAATGGCTAAATGTATATAAAACATGGAACTATAATATGTATCTTTTAGCAGTGGGTTATGCATGTATGCTTCGTGCCTTGAGGTTGATGCCTTAAGGGAAATGATATGGGTTCCATCATGGGATGACGGAATGGGCCAATGATAAGGAGTTAGCCATGTTAGAAATGACTCATAATGATGGGATGGATTGTGGAACGCCTACAAGCTGATAATATATTATCCATATGTGTTTGATACATTTAAATTTTAATTGATGATATACAACTTGAAAATAATTAAGTAGTCATTGGAATAATAATGTAATTATGTTTAGTTACCCTAGATTTGGACTGTTCTCAGAGATAACATAATGTGATAATTATTCACGATAACCCTTACATTTCTTTAGTGATGGTAAATCTAGTTACATGTCACACCTTAGTCTAAGTGATGATTATGAGAACTAATAAACACGATAAAGTGTCCTATAACATGTGTTTCATATATGAACATTGTATATGAATGACTGAAAGAGATATATATCATGTTGATGCCTTAATTAAGGTTTATGTTGAATATCTATGGCATAAAGGACACACGACCCAGACAATAAGCCCACGGGGCATCTCCTAGTGAGCATGGTGATGACTAAAGGTACATGGCATATTGATGAAGATAAATGTGAATGAATAATTACATGACATAGCTTGTTTGTTATAGTTTTTTTCCAGTCAAGGTTTGTTTAGCTTGTAATTGGGGTGTTATGTTAAACTAGAGATCCTAGGTTCAATTATTTTTAGGGAAATTTTTTAGGGGGGGACCTTCTTGTAGGCCAACCAACCTAGGGCTAGATTTGTGAAGACATTTCATGCTACTAGGTGTGGTACAAGGGTAACTGTTCACCACATGTCTAGTCCCTAGTCTACTTTATGGGCTAGGTCCAATGTGGCCCTGCATACAATATCAAAATAAATATAGACTTTTCCATTTCATGTTCATATCATATGTTGGTATAGTCTCACCTTACTTATTGCATTTATTTTCATGATAATGATAAGACAAGAATTTTTAATCAATTTTAGACTAAGAAAGATAAACATTATTGTATTGGATGAGTAAAAAGATGATAATTGGTCTAAGTAATATAGTGGAACACTAGTAATGTAGTGTATGTCATGTTATATTAAATTCCCCATTGCTCGGAAGTCACATAAGGAAAACATGTATCTCATTATCAACCTGAGGGTTGTGAGAAGGTACTCTGAGTCATATACTATTGAGTATAAATCAATAACTGAGGTATGTTTTCCTCGATACCTTAATGTGGATATGTATATGAGTGCTATCTAGACTGAATCTCATGTATCTATGATAGTAATGCCAATGATGTGATAAAAAGAAATGACACACATGTAAGATGATTAGATATTTAGGTAGTCCTATACATATGATAGGTGACATGACATGCATACCTAGGACATACTTGTTAGTTATGTAGGTTTCTGTCCATTTTGATCCTACTTCTTATACTCATTCCAACCGATACATGGAAAGATTCTTGTCATAACACCTCCTTCTTGGATCCTTTATGGTGGGCTTATGTACTTTGCATTCATATAGATAATACATATCAAATTAACTAGGATTGGAGTCTAATATAATATGTAGTTGAGTAAGTTATATGTGACAATTCTAATCATGATATTTACATGATGTTTAAAAGGATTATCAAAAATACTATAAGTGGTGTGATTCCATTTTGTTATGATGATTGATATATGAGAATATTATTTTATTAACTTATAATGTTGTATATCTAATATTAAAGATACAGTGTTATGATTTGTAAGTTTCAGTGAATGATTGAATTTTTACCAAACAATAACATCTTTCCTACTTGCTGAAATATACTGACTATACATGTTTATATCATGGTGGTAGAAATCCTCTCACTAGGGCTCTTTATAATTCTAAGATGGTTTTCCCACAATGTTTTAGGTATAATGGCATAGTGTAAAGGATGTGATGATAAAGAACTAACAAGAGATGCTATCAATAGTTTGGGGTGTCCTTGTACTCTCATTTTCTTAAGTGTTGGGTGGGTAGTTGTTACTACATGTTGTATTATTTTTACCTTGGCGTTTTCCTATGATTATAAGTTATAAACTGGAATAATCTTCATAAGATGATGTCTATGCATGAATGCAAATCTTCTCATAAACTTCCCTATCATGTTAGCTTACGATATCTGCAATGACATTTGTTCATATTCAAAATATTTGTGGAGTGCTTTATTTGTATTTTTTGTTGTAATTTTTGTTGGATTCTAGTTTTAAGTTGAATTTTATTTTGGCATTTGTCCTAATGATCATTTAGGGTTTGTTTTATAGGATAATCCCACATGGTTCTCAACCAATATGTCAAGCATCTTACAGGATGTATCCAGTTTAGATGAGGGAGTTGAAGATGTAGCTTTAAGAGTTATTGGACAAGGGGGTTATAGTCAAGTATGTCACCTTGGATTACTCCTATCTTGTTTGTAAAGAAGAATGATTTATCTATAGGTTTGTTCATAGATTATAGGTAGTTGAACAAAGTGACTTTTTAAAGTCAAGCTATCCCTTTCTTTATTATTTCTTATAAAGAATAGACTCTCACCAAGTAAAGAAAGAAGATGTCACAGTCAATATGACAAATGCTTAAATAGATCCCAAAAGGGCAATAAGGAAAACATATATATAAGCAAGCTCAGTATCAAGCTTACAACCAAAAATGCAAAGTATCTTTCGAAAGGCTCCATGTAGACATGCAAAAGACGCTACAACCATGAGTATCTGATTTCAATATATGCCTCTACTAAATAACCCACAAGGTAACCAACAACATCTTAAACTAAAATACAAATAATTGGGAAAAGGAAACACTTCACTTCATCAAATAATCTTCACTTTACTTTATCATAATATCTCCAATAGCTAGCATCTGAGCAGTAACAAAAAAAGGGTACCTTTTTCAAGGATACATTATATGTTTGACTAGTTTAAGGGAGATATAATGCTTTGTAAGATAGAACTAATATCTGATACCATCAGTTGAAGATTAAGGCAAACATCATATCTAAAACATCCTTTGTGATTTGGTTTGAACATTAAGAGTTTGTGGTTATGCCATTTGAGGTAACTAATATGCCTATAGTTTTCATGGATTTGATGAAAAGAGTTTCAACTAGTATCTCGACCACTTTGTAGTCATGGTCATAGATGATATCTTAATATCTCTAGTAATATCAATTATCATGAACATCATATTTACTTAATTTGTAGTTGTTGACATAGAACCATTTGTGTCATATTTTTAGTAAACCAAAGTAGTTTTTCTTGGTCATTTCATACATGAACATGGGATTTGTGTAGATGCCAATAAGATAACATCCATTTTCCTATTAGAGCACCCAAATACGATGATAAGGTTCATAATGTTATTATTTTAGCTCGTTACTATAGATCAAGAACTTTAGTTCTACATATTCTTTATTGACTAGCAAAAACAATGATGTACCTTCTATTTGGGATGAGGATTTTCAACACTATTTCTAGTTTTTGATGTAGAATCTAACATCAATGCTAGTATTAGGTTTACATGAGACCAGAAAATGATATAGTGTTTTCTATGAGACTTCCATGACAAGTTTAAGTTAAGTGTTGATGTAGGATAGGAACATGATCTCTGATGCTTCAGAAGACAACTCAAGAAGCATGAAGATAGCTATCCAAAACATGATCAAGATTTGATAGTTTTTGTTATTGCGATGAAGGTGCAAATACTCTATTTTTATATAGAGAACTGCTAAATTTCATAGATCATATGAGTCTCAGCTATATCTTTAGTCAGAAGGAGCTGAATATGAGGTAGAGTTAATGGTTGAATTTGATCAAGGATTATGAATATACCATTATATATCACCCTACAAAGGTAAATATTGTGGCATATTGTTTGATCAAGAACTTATATTTATATCCATAAGAAGACATGGAACATTTGTACTCAATGGCTTGCAACAAAAGATATAAAATGGTATCTCTTCTCAAATGAATGTATAGATGGAAGTTTCTATTTTAGGAGGTTGATATAAATCCTAAAACAAAGCCATATACAACTAACATATTTCTTCCTCCAACTCCCTGGTAGCCTCCTCAACACCATGGTGATGTAGAAAAACCTTCACTAAAGGTATATATCTCCCCCTAAACTTCTTTACTCGCTTTTCTAGGATGTAAATATTCATAACAAACATCTGATACTGACTGGACTTCTATTGCTTTTGTATTTGTTCTATATCATGATGACACTTTCTCAACACAAAAACATGAAAATCATAGTGTAATCTACTCATCTCAGGTGTCAACTCTAACCAAGAGGCCACTCCATTAATGTACTCTATGATATGATAAGGCCTCATGTAACTTGGAGTGAACATACTCCCCTTCCCAAAACTCAAAACTCCTTTCCAAGGTGTGTCCTTTAGATAAATAAAAGCTCTAACCTAGAACTCAAGAGACCACCTACATTTTCCAAGATAAGGCTTGTCTATCATATACTTCATTCAAATGTTGCTTGATAATTTGTCTCCTCATTTGGGTTTTGCATCAATTTTGGACCCAAAAGATAATGTTCACCTATTTTGTGCCAATAAATATGCAATATGCAATGCCTACCATACAAAGCTTCATATTGCACCATGCCTATACTCCTCTAGTCTGTCATTGTATCCAAACTCTATCATATTAAAAGGGTTACTCTAGATACCAAGAAACTAAAGATCATAATATCTTAAAAGATATTTAAACATTTGGATTATCCTCTTAGACTAACAATATGTCTATGATTGAAAGGATGTGCTAAACTTCAATTGCATCTACTCATGAACTAGAATCCTTTGTCTAACATGATAGTAGATGGCATACCATGCAAAAAATTATCTTATCTACATAAATATGTGCCAACTTCTCCATTGAGTGGTTAGTGTTGTCTAATAGAAGGTGTGTTGACTTAGTCAGACACTTAACAAGTACCCGATTGGAATAATATCCCTTGACTATCTTGAGCAAACTAGTCAACAATTTCATGGTGAAAAATCCAATTTCCAATCAGGAATAGGAAATGACAACAACAACCATGTAGGCTTATGATGATCTACCTTAACCTACTAACAACCATGGTATTTGGCCATGAATTCTGCCATGTTTTGCTTGATCCATTCCAACCAAGACAGATCCTGTAGATTCTCATACATTTTGGTATCACCAGGATGCATAGAGTATATCACGAAATGTGACTTATCCAACACCATATTTGTCGCACCATTGAATCAAAAACTCATAACATACCACAGAAGGAAACTGGATTGTCTCTGACTCATGGAAACCCTCATGCTTCATACCATCACATTCTAACTATGTATTTTTTGTAACATTATATATCCTTTGAGCATATCTAATCTAGTAGGCCAAGGTTGTATTATTACATAAATATATGAATAACTGGAGATTTATTGAAACACATTGAAGTTCATAAAGTTAATGCCATGTGGAGGATAAATTAGATAGTAGTTAATGATATCTTCTGCACTGTAGTATGTTCTCTTCATGAAGTCTCCTTTTACGTGGAAGATTGATGTAACCTTTGAGGAGGAATATCACATCCTTTTGTATGAAAAAAAGTTTATCAAATGAATTTATTTTTTATTTGTTATATCTTAGGTTTGGATCTTGGGAAAACAAGATTATGATCCTTGTCCCTATAGTCTGCCTGCAATTGTGAGTAACTTGGGGAGGGGGTTGTAACATCAAATCCCAAACTTATTAAATAATTTATAATAATTGATAGTTCAATTATTCCATAGACCCATAAGGGAATTATAGGGTATTTTTTGTAGATAATGGTCTAGAAAGGATCACACCTTGGGAGATAGCAAATTTGTCCTTTGCACCACTAGTTGGTAAACAAGGAATCCTAGGCCCACGTGGACCCCACCTACCCAAAGTGTAAGATTTTTGCTTGAAGTAAAATACCTCTATGCTACAATGCCATCCTCTTCTCATCCATTTTCCATATAAACCCTAAAATTCACTTCTCTCCCCATATTGAGTTAGGATTTCAAGAATGCATATGACTCAGGAATACTGCACCAACTAAAGCACATATAATGTTAATTAGAAAAATAGATATGGAAGATTTGACATGGAATTATGTCCTTCTAATGAGGTTAACCCTTGAAAGACCTAGGTATGGGTTGGGATACCCCATACATACATGAAAGAGTTGGCTTGAGATAACCCAGTAAGTTAGGATATTCTAAGTAGGTTAAAGAAGGAATAAAACCCTATGATGTAAAGGTTAATTCTTAACACTAATCACAAACCCTATTTCTGGGTACATACACAAAGGATGAAGGAAAAAAACATTCCTGCCCTAACAAACCCTAAGTTAGGGTAAAAGAAAGAGAAATTCTAGATGAGTTTGGGTACCACAAGAGAAAAATAGTTTCCCCATGCATGCAAATATGTATTAGTGATCATGCATGCATGAAACACATAAAGGATTCTGTTACAAATATGTGAAACATATGGCAATAGTTACATAAGAAAATATGAGACCCTTGATTCACCTTTTAGGGATGGAGCCCAAACTTGGGGTGGGTCAACTAGAGAATGGGAAAAGACCTATGGAGGAGGAATAACCCTAAATCCTTGGGGCCAAGTTGTGGTTAGAGAGCCTAACATCCTCTTGAAAGACAAGAAGGCACCCTACATTAGGATATCGTCTGGAAGTATGAGTTGAACAAAATTGTGTTAGGTTTTAAAATCTTAGGTAAATGTATACATCCTAAAGGGATCTAAGCTTGAAGGATTAGGTGGGTGAGGAATGCAAGGCATGGAATCCCTTACCACTACCTAGTTAGAATAAGTTGTATTTAGTAAATGGAAGAGTAATTACAACATATTTCAATGTGAAATCCCATGTAAATATGTAATGGAAAGTATAGTACATTGAAAGGAGTGTGATAATGATGCATCAAAGGCAAGTTATCCTTACTCCCACAAATTCTATATAAGAAGGGTGTGTGATTGGGTTCCCTGAATGCATAAATATATGTAAGTTAGAAAGTTTTAGCTAGAGAACTCTCAAGCTAAGTGTGTAACAAGATAGATTGAAAAGAATTATGTGACATGCATCTAAGTTAGAGACCCTCCTAGTTCAGGATCAATCACGAGATATAGATATATAATGATATTAGAGACCCCTAACCTAAAACATGGTGTAATGAGTGAGATAAAATAACATAATGAAATCTTAGTAAACCCTAGGTAGGTTAGAGTCCTAATTCAACCCTAGGGTAAAGTAGAGATGCCAAAGGTACATAAGACCCAATGGGGTTAGGAGCAGCTCATGCCCTGAGTACAAATGACACGTGGTGTCAGAAGAAAGACATCCATGTCTATGTACGGCTCATGTGGTCAGGAAAATGTCCACTCCATAGTATATGAGACCCTAGGGGTCAAGGGAAAGGCACCCCATAACTACATAAGCCCCTTGGGGTCTCAAGGAAACCACTCCAAGGTACCTATACCCCTAGAGACCTTAAGGGAATGGATAAGGCCATTGATACATGATATTTATATAGAGAGAATACCTGAATTTGTGTAATAATGGTTTAAGTAAAATCTTAAGGGAATTTGTGCATAAACTCAAGAATTTCAAGGAAATCACTTTTCCCTTGGTTTCATGAAATGCAGGAAAACTTGTGGAGTCAAAATGTACTCATGATTTGGAGTCATTTTTAGATTGACCCACCTTTAAATAAATAAATAAATAATAAGAGAATGTATGGATACAATAACTCTGCACATGAAATATAATGATCTTTGTATTTGGATTGCCACCAAATGTTTATTTCAGCTTAATATGAATGTGAGATATTGGGTAGCCACAATACGCATAATTGACATGTGAAAATAGTACCCTAAATTAAAGTTTATGACATGACCTAGGGTATGAAGGTGTTACCTCACCATCTCAAGAATACAAATGAATAATGATTAGCACAATTGAAACCTAGGTGAATATACAACCACTAAGTAAAAATGTAATCACTATGTGAGAATGTACCTAATGAGGATGTGGACCTACCCTCCTGAAATTTGAATCCCAACCTCATAACATAGATAATTTTCACATCGATTAAAGTTACTAATGATAACCTATATAAAACCTTTCCAGGAAGATTTTTGTCTCTAATGCATGGGGCTAATGGAGGTGTCTTAAACTGATTGGGTTTGAATCTTGGGGAGCAATTTTTTTCAAGATCGTGAATATACATCTTTAAAATTTTGGGAATTTTAGATCTAATTCAATAATATGATGTGAGAATAAAAATAGAATAATGAAGGGAATATGATGACCTTGGTTGATGAATGTAAACCCTAGACTCAAAATAAGTCTTCGAATTCAGTAAATATAGAAATAATGAGCAAATGTATCAATAACATACTTCAATTATATTAATGTACTAATGGAAATCCAAAGGCTTAATTTCATAGTCAAGACTACAGTGAATTTTGAAAATCCATTGAAGACCTAGGATGGAACCATGGGCCTTAGGATCCAATTCAAGTCCAATTGGACTACCTCAGTGGTAAATATGTCCATGAGATATATGCTAAAGAAATTAGAAATTCTTGCATAAGCATGATGCCAATAATATTGTGTGTTGACTGGTAGAAAAACTATGAGATAATGAGAAAGGTCCTAGAAGATTCTAATGTAGTAACTACCCTAGATAATCAATAAAGCAATATCTAGTCTTTGTTTGGGTTCCAAGTTTTGGAGAATAAATAATCCCAATATGATCTAATACTCGGTCCAACTTAAGTTAATGGCCAAATGAAGATGAAAATAGGTTTTGAGATAATAATATGAGTATTTGTGACGTTTGTGGTTATATTGAGTAAAAACTTGAAGCACTTGAAAAGAGCAATTATCATATCATTTTTGATCTTGAAGTTTGCATAATATGAGATAAGGATAATTTGATGGTAATAATAAATATTGGTATTAAATGGATAATCCTATAGAACCATATGATTTTTAGAAGATAATATAGATTCAAGTATATAGTTGGGTCTTTGGATCATTTATTTGAGTTAATATCGCATGACAGAACAAAGTTCAAGAGGGGATGGGACTTGGTGCATAACAAGGGATGTGACCACACATCTGAGTCATTGATCTCTGATCAACTAGCTTGGGGGTCATCATCTACCTCCAGGCCAAAGCCCAACAATATCCAAACTCTTTTTTCCTTTTGTTATTTCTACATGCTCAAACAAATCTCATGAGCCCAATCCTATTAGCTTTAGAAGAGAGAAACAATCTCAACCAACCCTAGAATCAACATTATCGGGGAAGGATTTAATGATTCCCAAAATGAGATAGTAGGGAAAATCTCCATGACTGAAAGAAACATACAACTCTTGGAAGTGTATGCCAATAAAGGGTCTCACATGCTCTATTGAGACTCATAGATCTCCATGAAATGCTCAACTAGAGTTAAGACACCCTTGCAAACTATCACCAAAATCATCATCTTTGACAACACTTGCACCCACTAAGAAGTGGAGGTCAAAGTTATTGATCACCCTGGGCCGCGACGAGAGTGTTGATAGGTTTGTAAGGACTTTATGAACCTCTCCCCATCTTTAGAGTGGTAATTAGTGAGGAAATTGCTCCTCATTTTCTATTCATGTATATCTACCTTATCCATAAAGATCTCACCTTAGGACTAGTCTCCAGCCACCATATGGCTTGACCAAAGGCTAGCCAAGTCTGGATGGACCTTGTGGAGATAGAGGGAGCTTCACGTGATCCATCCATAGACAAGAGGATGGGGTCATTTGCAAGGTTGAATCTCCATAGAGAGGAATTTCTCCTCTGACATGGATGATAATCCCTATGGTAATTTGATCGGATTGCAATAGTATGCATGAAACATCTAGATCACTACACATGGGAAATCATGTCCTTTTTGCCTGTTATCAAGGTCTTTCCCATGTGGCATGTGAAAGGACGAGGTGGCTGGATCCCATTGGCTCAGGCACAAACCTGTGACCTTTAGTTATAGGTTTATAATTACTAACGTGGCAATAAATAATTCATCAACTAAGGGTTATCTCACATTATTTTTGGTAAATTATTAGTAAGTTGGACTATAATGGTATTATATATCAAATTTATTAGGAAAATACTTATAATCCAAATAACATGGTTTCAATTTAACTTTGATTGTATTTAAAAAAGTAAATGTATTACATGAATAAAAGGTGATGAACATATGTAAAACCTAGATTTGACGAATAACACGTTGAATCCCATTAATTACATATAATTTGTTTATATTAACAAATTTTTATGAATAACAATGAGATCCCAAGATATTGGAATGATAATGACATATATTTAGGGTTTCATAAATCATTAGGCCTATGTACATGTAAATTAGGGTTTTGAGACCTAGCCCTGATGTCAACCATAAGTCAAGAACATGAAGACCTAGGCTCAACCCTAATTAGTATCACATGGATACATAATGACACTTTACAATCATGTATAATGTAAGATTATATTGATAGATTGGATATACTTTGATTGACTTCTTAGACTTGCAACTTAAAGTACATGGATAATACTACATGTGTAATTCAATGATGGTACATGGTTATTCTATGAATATTCACATATATTGATTTCTGAGGATTGTCGATGATTTCTAAATAATCGATTCTAAGATAAACTACATGGATGTTTATTTTATTTGAGTTCATTATAACACAATATGTGTATCATATATAGAAAAAATAGGATATCCTAAACTAAGGGTTACATATAGTAAGGGGTAGTGCACCTAAGCCCAATGATGGATAGAGAAGTCATTGCACCCAAGATAGCATAACATGGGTTATATTATCAAAATAAACATATAAGTTTATATGTAAAATTCATTGATTGATGAGAAATATATGTCAATATATGTACATGCACAATTTTGTATGAACCCCATACACAATACATCAATATACTGACATCTATTCATTTGTAGGCATTTTATGCAGCTTACTTTCTTACTTAAAGATATAAGAAATTGGTGATTCTAGGAAGACATTGCAGATCATAAAGTTAATGTATCAAGGAGTATTACTTAGATAGTAGTTCGTAATGGCTTCTTCCAGGTAGTATATTCTCTTCATAAAGTTTTCTTTTATGTGGAAAATTGATGTAAACTCATTTGAGAAGGAATATTGCATCCTTTTGTATCAAATGAATGTTATGAAATGAAATTATTTGTTATTTCTTAAGTCTAGATCCTAGAATAATGAGATTATTCAATAAAATCCATGTTCTCATGCTGTCTTTGCAACTCATAATTCATGGAGCATAGAATTATGCACTTTATATCGAAAACATCTTTAATATGCTTCTTGCAAGCATTCCTGTCAGCCTTAGGCACATTGAGAAGAAGTTCTTCTGGCTTTGTTGTCTCCATGACATAGAGCTTGTGCTCCTCTGTGATAATAATTCTCAGTATACTGAACCAGTTGTGGAATTTATTCCCATTCATCTTGTCTTTCTCAAGGATCGATCGTAGAGAAAAAGTGTTATTGTGTGATGCTATTTGATTCTACAAGTGAAAAATGAAATTTTATCAAAAACCATTTTTGATTTGATTTTATTTGACTAGTATTAATTTGACGATGTTTATTAGGCCTTTAATTAATTACCACTCTCATTATTTTGTTCAAATTGATAACCCTTATTTATCAATATGGAAGATTGCAACACATAAAATTCTAATTAACTAAGATCCAAAATAATTTAATTATTACCCGACCAACACCAAAACCCATAATCAATCATTAAGGTAGACAACATTTACCAATTACATGTTATGCAATTCTTGGATAGATGGTATGCACAACTCCTTACCATAGTAATCTACATGCCTTTAGATGCTTAATCTCATTAAGGACACCTAGTTAAGCCCGACCTAATAGCCAACACAATAATAATGCACCCCGCTTGGAAAGCTCACATTATTATCATCACACTTCCATGAGATAGACGACACACGACCCTTGGGGTACCCACACTTATTTGATCAATCCGTTCATGTGTGCCGCTAATGGAAATCATCTTAGAATTAATATGTTTTATTAAGGGATTTTATATGTTAACACATATACATTATCCAATCACCTAATATATATAGTACATATCATATACATACTATATTCCACAGCATAACATGTAATATAAAACATTAGCGATGGTTATGGCTATACTATGTAATCCCTTGGAACCACAAGGAATTAATACCACCCAAGTCAACATCTTATGCAAGAACCTATTATTGGTGTAAATCTATGCTTGTTAATCTGGGTTGATTGGTTCAACCCTTGAAGTGGTCGTCTCACCTCTTGGCCGACCGGTTGATCGCATGAAATGACCATATGGCCTCCTGTCCAACCGATGTCTAGATACCTCCAAATGATCAGTTGGGTTCACCAGTTGATCGGTTCGCTCCTCCTACAGTCTTCCCTCCTCGGTCGTCCAGCTGGTCATCTCGTCTCCTAAAGCAGTTGGCCCTCCTAACGCTGATGGTGATCTTCATTGTAGTAAGAAAAGAAACTATCCTATTGCTATTAAGATTATTACAATGAAAAACCACAAGTTACATTCGAGGGGAATAAAGGTAGAAAATAATAATACTTTTACATTGGGAAGAAGAAGGTAGAGGCTCAGTATAAAAATTGAGATACAACAAGAACAAAAAAAATATTCAACCATACATAGATATCAAGGTTATTGGCCATAACCATGCTATGCATTCACCATCAAAACTAATTTTAGGACAACACATGTAAATTGCATATATACCATATCATATATATTAGTTTGGAATTGTATGTGGTCTTTAATTAGATATGCACATTAATCAACTTAACTATTCACATCATATATACAATAAATAAATGATGAAAACCAAAACATATGTAAATTGACGTGGCTCTGTACCACTTTAGAGAAATATGTGATGAATCCTACAGATTCATCATTACGGTCGCCATTTCTGGGGTTTTTATACCTCATTATGACTAAATTACCCTTGCTTTGCTTTACTTTGAGTATTTCTTCATTCTCACATAAATAATGCTTAAATAGTTCTAATTACTAGTTTATTCGATGCTATTATCTCTTACACACTCTCCTTTCCCTCTGCAGATCACTCTCAATCATCCAATCAAACATCAACAACTCACAACTGTGCATTCTGTCCTCAAAGCCCCAAGCCTGTGCAACAAATAATCAAGATCATGAAGCAGAACAATCGCCACGACCGTGCTGGTCACGCCACAGCCGTGGCGCATCGCCAACAGTGCCAAGCCTCCATCCGCCACGACCGTGTTTGTCATGCCACGGCCGTGGTGCATCGCCAACAGTGCCAAGCCTCCATCCACCACGACCGTGCTGGTCACGCCACGACCGTGCTGCATCGCCCGCAGTGCCAAGTCTCCACCAGCCACGCCCGTGGGGCTGTAGCCTCACCACGACCGTGGTGTCATGCCACGACCGTGGCACAACATCACCAGAGCCCAAATCCTCACTCGCCATGCCCGTGCAAGGCAACATGGTCGTGGGGCAGTAGACTCACCACAACCGTGTTGCCTCAACACGACCGTGGCGCGTCGTCCCCTACCTCCCGACGCTGCTAACTTCTCAACCTGCTGCTCCAAAGCTCCATGGCCCCCGGCGTCGCCTTCCTCGCCAAGAGTATTGACGACCTGCAACACCTCGCGATCCCAGACGGCTTGGAAGAGCGCGAGGTCCCAGACCGTTTGGAGGAGTTCACGGTCCTAGACCGTTTGGAGGAGCTCACGATCTCAGATCGTTTGGAGGCTGGATGCCCGAGGTCGTTTGGAAGTCACTTAACCAAAATTATAGAGAGAGCGCAAACCGTTTGGCACCATGGTCACAAGACCGTTTGGAGGAGATATTTCAAGACCGAAACTGTTTGATGCAAAAATCCATAAGATCATTTGGGACCAGACCTGAGCCTATAAATAGGACCAGCAGGGTCCCCAGTTTGGGATCAGTTCCTGGATGCCGACAGGCTGCCAGTACATAGTTCCGATCCAAATCCAGTCCCGCCTATGCCAGTTCCATTCCACTGACTGCCCGTATTGCAAGCAAGGAGACTGATAAGAGAAGGAAGACGGAGCGAGAGAGACTGTCCGGACTGTCTTGGCATCTCCCGTTCCGTGTCCAGATCTGCTTCGACACGACGTAGAAGACCGCTTCATCTTCACCGAGCTGCGACTATCTTCTGCACTGACTCCATGGCGGATTTCTCCCTCTTTCTCATTCTTCTTGTTTCTCACATGAGGAGCGAGTAGTTTCATCCACTGGGGTGTGGGGACTAGCACCGCTGCCCGTGTTTTGTAATATGTACTAAAAAGATGTTATCATTCTGATTCAATACTAAATCATTTCATACATGCTGGAATGTTGGCTGCGTTCTTGTATGCATCTATTGTCTTTCGTTGTGGTTTTTCTATGACCGCTCTTGAGACTCAAATACCGATTTAGTGTTGTTTTCTAGTGTGTGTATCCACCGTGCATCCATTTCGGTATCTAGGAACGCTTTCTAAGGAGTGGAGTAAACTCACCTCCATCATTGTGCTTTTGTACTATGAAATGGAATCAGTTGACGTACAAAAGTGCATCCTTGACAGGTCGAGGAACACACACTGAGGAGAGAGTGGTGCAAAGTACTTGACCATTCATTCGGGAATGGCTGACATTGCAACACTCCCACGTTTCTCATAGCTATATCCTTGAAAGAGGGATAGTCTATAAAGATACTAATCGATTTGGTAATTATCGCTCGCTTGTTAGTTTTTCAATACACGTTTCATGAGGTTGAGTAAGTTTATCTCTTCAGAGACTACATATCTTCATTGACACGTAGATATGTACCGGATGAGGGTTACTCAACCCGTGAAGGATGTATGCATTACTCTTGTCCTATAAGACATCAGTATTGTATAACATCCATGTATTTTGCTTACAAGTCTTGCTATGATTGGTACATGTACAATACATGTGTAGTGGTGGTGAATACCCGCATCACCCCAGTGATCCATCATCATTTGCTAAATCTCAGATTTTAACTATCATATTAGTTTTTATTCCTACCTTTACTTTTGCATGTTTTTAGGTTAAATAACTCAAATCAAACTTCTGGTCTTAGATGATTAACTTAGATTGATACGAAACAAGAAAAAGACACTCAGATTCTTAATGTTGTCCTTTGGGTTCGATCCTAAATCTGTACTATGATAAGGCTTCCACACTCTTGTGGGTTTGGAGCATTTATCTAGCACCAGTTGTAGGTAAACCTAGAGAGGACATCAACTCCCTAGGGTTTTTGGTGCATATTTGGACTTCCATTGGAAGAGTAATCTTTTGGTGTAAGTTCTAGCTCCATCAATATGGCATCAAATAGGCAATGAAAAAAAACTGCCATATTCCTAGCAGCAGATGACGACCTCCTCTCCTTTATAGTATTCAACACAGACCATCATGAACTCTTATTGTTATAGTAGAATATACAAGAAGGATTTGTCCCCTCATGTTGGTGTACTGATCACCAACTTGCTCTCCCACAATTGTTCTCCCTTGCTATCCCTCCCTTTAGCAGGTAGGACTTGATTGGGTTTTGTCGGTTACCACAACTAGAGAAGACAAACATTTGTTAGAGGCAATTAAGTTGTTGTCTGAGAAGCCCCCAATACCCCTCTATATATAGAAGGGTCATGAACAAGGTTCCTAGTCAGAATAGGAGCAAAAGGAATCAAAATTTGACAAATTTTCTCAACCTACAAGCGAAAAAATGATCAGTTCATAGGAAGAGTAGCATGTGAAACTGCTTAGTTCAACCCTTGAACTAGTCATTTCATCATGTTTCCAATCATAATTGTATTAACAATTAATATCTGATTTAAGGCACAACATGACATCAACACAAATCCTTGAATCAATCAAATTGATCCACCAACCACTCGGTTCACAATCGGAGCTGGTTGGTTTGCAGACCTGAGCCTATCAGTTCACTTCCTGAACCGGCCAATTCACCATCCATAATTGCTAAAGTCAGTTCAATTGACCTAACACATTGAAACATTTAGTTCAACTCTTGAACCGGTCGGTTCACTTGTCTGAGTCAGTCAATTTTCATCCAATGTTGTTTAAAATGAATACCTAACTCTTTAGTAATGAAGTTTAAACCACATTCATGAATGAACTCCTATTCCAAGTTTATCCAATGTGTGTGACCCTATAGGTTCCAAGTTACGTTGGCAGTGAATGTCCATAACTCTTTTATGGCATCACAAGCAAAGAGCCATGTCTAGTCACAATCATTGCTACCTAAGTAATTGGAAAGTTGGAGAACAAATTCAACCTACAATATGTGATAGATGTTACAGTGATTGTATAATTCCTTTGTCTTTGATATCCAAATTGAACTTGTGGCATGGAAACATCATCCGTTCAATGTTCAATCCATATTCCTTGAACTAGAACAGACTGTCTGAGATATATGTGACCTCAATATCATATATTGATTCACATGTGCATGCATATGCTTTTCCTCAGTCTCTCTTATGAAGTGGCCTAAATATCAAACTCCTGTAGGAGGGACAAATCCCATCTACATCACTCACAATCATCCTTGTGTGCCATAATGTATCTGATCATCACCTTTATGGCAACCCTTATTCATGATTATAGTGGATGATGTCAAAATGCACCAAATGACGAATGACGAGTGTAGTGATTTTAGGTCAAAGAACCACAGTCATTACCTTCACTATGAGAGATGACTATGACCACCAATTATGGTTCTCATGAGTCACTCTCAAGGTGGGTCTGTCTAATACACTGTTATCTAACAAGTATCTATGTTCCTGGTTTGATATCACATGTCATGATGAGATTTTGTCATTAACCAACCCACATTCTACTCTTATGTGTTATTTTTGTCAATATGCCTTCCACAATAACATATGACTAGGGACATAATAAGAATGTACATACTCTTAAAATCCGTATGATCTCATTGTTTAGGTCACACACCTGAAGACATACATCATTGAGTAATGTCACGCTTTAGACATTCATTATGTTTCCTCATTACCTCATAACTGAGTGAAACAGAATAAATCATAAGCTTGCCTTTATTATTAATCAAATAATTATTCATAATATGCCATCTTAATCACCATATGATTGGCTCTTTGGGCATACATACCAACAATAGCCACATCAACATTGATGATATGATATCCTTATTTTTGTCTTCTCCAAACTTATGTCTCCCTCCTCTCATGAACATTGTTCTTGGCTTGATAATTCCATGCCATTTCTATGCATTTCAATTCTAACTCAACTTCTGTGACTATATCTACAATATGTTGTGTCCTATTTTAGAAAACACACATGTTCTTAACCTTCTAGAGAATCCAATAGTCTGTCATGAATTTGACATCCATGCCTTCTTCCTATGCTATGTTCACCAAAGCCATCTTCAACCATTCCTCTATTGTGGATGTTCCTAAGAACTCTATCAGGTGTTTTTGAAAAAGGAACTTCGAAACCTCCATGCTTATTGGGAAATCTCTTAACACATGTAGTGTAGTTTCCTCTGAGTTTCCACATCTTGTGCACCCACCGTATAAAGTCATTTGTCTCATCTTCGTCAAGGAGTTTGACATAATTAGGTTATGTGGTACCAACTACATGAAGGTTTGTATCCTGTGAGCTACTGGACTACCCTAAATGTTCTTCCAGTTCCCTTCTGTATTTAATATTTTTGGTTGGATTATTAATTGGTATATACTTCTGACACAAAACTCTCCATGTTTCCCTAGCTTCAAAATCCATTCATCTTCTACGTACTTGTCTTGAGGAACATGCATCCTTTGAATTTTCCTCACCGTGTCACCTGTAAACCAAACCTCAAAGAACTCAATATCTCATTCTTTGTTATCCTTACCAAACAAGCAACCTTCATATCCTCCAGTTCTTGAGATATTATCTCGCAAGTAAAAGAATTAGTTTTGTGTTGCTATAAATCCATGCATCATTCCATACATTAACCATCCTCCCATTACAGATTATGCTTCTTGAATTCACCTTAAGCTCTGATTGGTTTGTCATAACTGGTCTGAAAAACTTAAGAACTAGAGTTCCTTAAATATTTTTTCATGATTGGTTTTAAGTAAGTGCTGGAACTTGATTTTCATGACTTTCTATGAGTTACAGACTTACATACAAAACACACTTCTTGAGTTCCCTCTTAATAGGATCGAAAAACAAGTTCCAGGACAACTAACAACATTTCTTATACAATTATATACTTCATTCGTCATAAGTAACACATGTAAAATATGTTTGACTACAAATATTAGCAGTGTGGATGTAGTTCATTGCTAAAACCATGACATAAGATGACAAAATATCATACACTACAATCACACTACGTAAAATATTTTGCACTAAATTTACTATTATCAGTGCGATTTACAAATAAAAAATACAAACATCATGAGAAATAAACACACCACACCATGTGAAACCAATGTGATTTACCTATCATATTTTTATTCTTCATGTTTAAACCATGTGATGTGAAAAATGATAATTTCCTATAACGATGCACAAATAATATTGTAAGAATCCCTACAGAAATATTGCAAACATTAATATTCTACATTGTGTTAAACAATGATGAACCAAAACATTATTACAAGCACATGAAATGTGGATATTATTACAATCCTTTGAACACACAAAGTGAAATAAAAACATTTATTTTTATTAAAATTATAATTGAACCATAATAATTTTTTAAGAGGAGCTACATCTGCACCATAACCACTTGTTAATGTTATTATGTTTTAAAAATACTATGATTTTTTATGGATATGATTTTTTATGTCTTTGTCATTCTTACTTATTTATATTACATAGTAAAAATTGATAATATTTTTATTGATTTCTGTATTTACACTTACGAAAAACCAATCAAATGGAATTCAATGGAACTTATGTTCAAAGAATTGAACTAGAGTTCCCAAAAAATGAGTTCCACATAACTTATGACTTACACCAAACCAATAGGAGCCTTAGATGAAGGAAGTTTTCTTGTAATGGCCCTCTACATCACAGAACCTTGTGAAGTCATGCCTCATCTTGAGTTGTATTTTGCTTTCATCAAGTGAACCCTTGAACATCGCTATATCTCATGCAATCCCATGTGGACCTCATCAGAAGAGCCTCATTCTATTCATGTGATTACCTTACCCCTAGGACACCTTTATCCTTTGACACACCACCCTTTGTCATGCAACTAGGTGAACCCCCTTTCATCTTCTTTCCTTTCCCATATAAATTTCCTTACTAATTGATTTACTGTATCACATATAAACACCGAATCACTATATGAAGAACCTTTTTGATATCCACTTGGATGTTCTACCTCCCTCTTCACTGGGAACTATGTAACTTTACTTTTGATATACTTTATTCCTATATAATTGTCCAATCCCTATTACAAGCACATACCATCTTTTACTGATAATCTTCCAGCTTGTCTTCTCTTTTAGGGGTGTCCTCAACCCCTTAGGTGGAGATAATCTTGATGTAGGTGACCCCAAGTTGTAGCATGCATAGGAGTAATCTTTATTTGGATATAGATTGGAGTAGCCAGATTGCCCTCTACAACCTCTTAGTTATAGTTTTGTTTCCTTTAGTTTTTGTATTCACCCTGTAGGGTGATGATAGTATAATAGAAAAGGGAATGTAATAGGTAGACTTTTATCTCCTGTTGCTACACTTTGGTATTTGATAAATTACATGAATTTTAGTCTTCTTCCCTTTGCAAAATAATTTTATCAAGTTTGGAATTGGATGGATTTTTAATATTCCCTCAAGTAAGTTGAGTGGTTCCTTTGTTGGGTCCCACTCTTTACATATGAATCATACTGGTCTTATAATCCTCCTAGGGGTGCTAATTTGTTCATCCACAATTTAACTCTAGTGAGTGGTGAACATATATGATTTTTGGTCATGTGAAGTTTCTTGGTCTATGAAGGAAAACTATATGAGTTGAATCTATATCTTATTTTGAATTGTCTTTGGTTCCCCTTTTTAGGTCATTTGTGTCCTCAAACTACATAATGTCATGTGTAACAACCCTATTCGTGGTACTCCAAAATGGGGGAAGATAATATCTTTGAATAATTTGATGATGGGTTTGGAATCACTAGAGATGGTTGGTATGGCTTCAACCCATTTTGAGACATAGTCTACCACCACTAGGATGTAAGAAAATCCATGAGAAGATGGGAATGAACCCATGTAGTCCACCCCCCAAACATCGAATGTCTCTACTTCCTGCCACATATTCAGTGGCATCTCATCTCTCTTTGTTATATTGCCAGATCTTTGACATTTATCACATGATAGGACAAAGCCATGGGAATATTTGGATATGGTTGGCCAAAAGAACCCACATTGCAAAACTTTTATAGCAGTTTTCTTCGAACTCATATGGCCTCCGACTGGGCCATAGTGACAGTGCTTTAGAAAATATTGAGCTTCTTCCTCATCTATACATCATCTGTAAAGACCATCATCACATAGCTTAAAGAGATATGGATCATCCCAGTGATATTTCTTCACATCATGCATGGATTTCTTCAACGCATTCCCGGTGCATTGGGGATGAATAACCCCAGCAACAAGGTAGTCCACATAATCTGAGTACCACGGTGTGGCTTCTGAGACCTTCATTAGTTGGTCATCTAGAAGGGAGTCATTATCGAGATCTTCTCTTTATCCAGAGTGTGGATGCAACTGAGGTGGTCTGCTACAACATTCTCTGTACCCTTTTTATCTTTTATCTCCAAATCAAATTCTTGCAATAGGAGAATCCATCTAATTAACCTAGGTTTTGCATATTTCTTTGCCAAAAGGTAACGAATGGCAACATGATCTATGTAGACAATGACCTTCGAACCAATTAGGTAGGATCTGAACTTGTCAAAGGCATACACGACTGCCAGAAATTCTTTCTCAACGGTTGCGTAATTCCTATGAGCTTCATCGAGGGTCTTCGATGCGTAATAGATCACATAATGTTTCTTTTCTATGCATTGGCCCAAGACAACACCCACAACATAATCGCTTGCATCACACATAATTTCAAAAGGGTGGTCCCAATCGGGAGCTCTAATGATGGGTGTGGTTATAAGGGCATACTTCAGTGTGTTGAAACTTTTAACACATTCTTCGTCACAATCATCCTTTAGTAACAAATTTGTCATCGACTTGGTTATCTTTGAGAAGTCCTTTATAAACCGTCTATAGAATCCTACATGACCTAGGAATGCTCGAACTTCCTTTACATTGATAGGGATAGAGAGCTTTGAAATCACTTCAATCTTGGCCTTATCTACTTCAATACCTCGATTACTGACCCTATGGCCCAGGATAATGCCTTCTTTTACCATGAAATGACACTTCTCCCAATTCAGCACTAGATGTGCTTCTTCACATCATTTGAGGAACTGGGAGAGGTGTTTTAGACATGAATCAAATGAATATCTGTATATAGAAAAATCATCCATGAAGACTTCCATAATGGTTTCTGTGAGACTGGAAAATATGGCAACCATACAATGCTGGAAAGTTGCAGGTGCATTGTAGAGGTCGAACGACATTCTTCTGAATGCGTATGTTACGAATGGGGAGGTGAAAGTGGTTTTCTCCTGGTCATCTGGATGTATAGGTATTTGGTAGAATCCAGAGTAACCATCAAGATTACAGAAGTATTCTTGATGAGCTGTCTGCTCTAATACTTGATCAAGAAAAGGCATTGGAAAGTGATCCTTTTGAGTTGCCTTGTTCAACTTCCTATAATCAATGCACATCCTCCACCCTGTGACTGTTCGGGTGGGGATGAGTTCATCGTTTTCATTTCGTATTATAGTTGTTCCACCTTTCTTCGGGACTACATGCACTGGGCTTACCCATGGCGAGTCTGATATTGGATAGATAATTCCAGCAGTGAGTAGTTTAATGACCTCTTTATAGACGATCTCCTTCATATTTGGATTCAATTTTCGTTGATGTTCAATGGTTGGCTTGTGATCTTCCATCATAGGGATCTTGTGCATGCACAATGCTTGACTAACCCCAGTGAGGTCATTCATTTTGTAGCCAATCACTTTCTTCCTCTCCTTCAATTCTTTTTGGAGTTTATCTTCTTGTTCGGTCGTAAGATCAAAATTTATTATTACTGGACAAACCTTGAGGTCATCCAAAAACACATACTTCAGTCCCTCAGGCAGGGGCTTCATCTATGGAGTTTCTGGTTTTTCGCATATTTCTCCAGTAGCTTCCACAACTTTGAGTTCTTCACACGTGGCTTCAATATCTTCTTTTATAGAGTCGAGGGATTCGATGCAATCCTTTACTTGTTCATCAATAGGTTCATCAACTGATGAATCCGTTAGAGCAACTTCTAATGGATCATCTGATTCATGATTCTCTTAAGTCAAAAGTGACATCTGCTCTATGCAATCAATCAGATAGACTTCTTCTTGCATACTTGGTCTTCTCATGCTTTCAAAAACTTTAAATTCAAGCATTTCCTTGCCTAATCTGAGCAGCAAGATTCCTGCTTCAATGTCAATTAGAACTCTTGCGGTGGTGAGGAACGGACGTCCAAAGATGAGGGGATATCTAGCATCCTCTTTTATGTCCATAATGACAAAGTCACACAGAACATAAAAATCTTTTCCTACCTTGACAGGTACATCCTCAATAATTCCTAACGGGCATTTTATCGAATTTCCTACGAGTTGTATGTTCATGCCAGTTAGAAGAAGTTTAGCAAACCCTAACCTTTTGCAAAGGATGAGTGGCATGATGGAAATGCTATCACCAAGATCTGCCAGTCCTTTCTTGCATGAAGAATCGCCAATATGACAGGAAATCCCAAAAGATCCTGGATCTTTCTGCTTCTTTGACATCTTACTCTGGATGATATCTGAAGTGGTTTTAGCTAACTTGACTGTCTCATATTATTCAGTTATATATTTCCTGGTGAGGAGTGACTTCAAGTACTTTGTCCAAGATGGTATCTCAGCCAACGCATCCAAAAAGGGGATATCAACATGAAGTTTCTTCATAGCTTCTTTAAACTTATTGAATCGAGTATCAAGTTTGGTTTGCCTTAAACGAGCAGGGAATGGTATACGAGGCTTGTATACAGGAATATCAGGTTCTGGTGTTTCAGTTTCTCCATCAATAGGTTTCTCAAGACTTTCCCTTTCTGTCTTATCAGCAGTTACTGGTTCTTTCGGTTGAGATTTCGGTGTTGTTGAGTCTTGGACAATCTCAGGCTCATCTTCATCTGTAACAACCACATGTGTCTTGACAGGGGGATCAAAATAGTCTTTTCCTGACCTGGTGGTGACTGTCTTCAACTGTTCAGGATGCTTAGGATTGTTCTCGGGTTGGCCAACAAAGACTCCAGTAGGTGGCTTTATGCTAGCTGTGAGTTGAGCTAATTGAGATTCAATAGCCTTCTTCTAAGCTTGTTGGTTAGCTATCATAGTTTGCTAAGTTTGCAACATCTTTTCAATGGATGATAGCTTGTCATCAGGAGAGAAGAGACCTGCTTGTTGTCCTTGTTGTTGATAAGGAACTTGGTTAAGACTTTGGTACTAGGAATTGTTTTGATAATTATTGAAGTTCCTATTCTGAAAGTTTCCCTTGAAATTTCCTTGATTTCCAAAATTCTATTGTTGATTGTAGTGGAATCCTGGTGGGCCTCGTGACTGATTGTTCAAACCAAATTGATGTGAGTTTACTGCTCCTGAGGGGTTTCCATATTGAAATCCTGGATGATTCCTATTCTGATTCGGATTGTAGTAACTTTTACCAGGGATGGTATTGACAACATTAATATTTTCCATTTGACCATTATCTCCTTGTCCACATACGTTGCTTATAACAACATCATAAAGAACATTACATGCTAATGTGGAATGATCAATACTTTTACATGCTTCACAGAATAATGAAGCTGACTTGATCTGTTCTTGTTGTCGAGTGGGCGAACGTCCTCTTCCAATAGCAGCAAGAGATGATTCAATATGGTCTTGCTTGGCAACTAAGAGTTTTAGGGTTTCAGCGATAGACTTGTACTCGAGAGTAGCTTCATCCATAGCTACTTTCAAGACTCCTTTACCTACAGATCTACCCCAATTGGCTTTTTTTTTTTGCTCCAAGGGTGACGACCCTCCATGCGCTGTCATAACTTTGACGCATGAAGTTTCCCCCAGATTAGGAGTCTAAGAATCTCTTGATATCGTCGTCCACACCCCTATAGAAAATTTCGATGAGTTGATTCTTAGGAATTCCATGGTGTGGACACTTGCATAGAAGCTCTTTGTATCTATCCCATGCTTCAACAAGAGTTTCTCCAGGGACTTGGGTGAAATTCGTTATACGTCCCCTAATTTCATAGGTGAGGGAGGAAGGGTAGAACTTTTCCTGAAATATATTTTGAAGTTGTTACCAAGTGGTGATGGGTTCACTTTGCAATGAATTGTACCAGCTTATTGCTCTATCAGCAAGTGAATACTTGAAGACACGAAGTCGAATGGCATCATCAGATACTCCATTTTTCTTTGTCATAGCACATAGATCAATAAAACTCAAAAGATGCTCCTACTATCCTCTCCTTGTTTGCCATAGAAAGGGTTGTTTTGGAGCAATGTAATCCAATGTGCCCTAATCTCAAAATTGGCAACATTGATGGGAGGAGGTTGTACTAGATGATGAACATTAGCAGCTTTGGGGATCGAGAACTCTCTAAGGTCCTTTTGTAGTTCTGCTGCTTGAATTTCTTCTTGAACTGCAACTCTAGATTCTTGCATGAATATTTCTCTCTGTGCATTAAGGGATTGGGCCACCCTTCGAGCTATCTCATCTTCTTGAGCCATCCTTGCTTGATTCTCTCTATTTTGACGGTGGAAGGTTCTGTCAATCTCTGGATCAAAGCTGGCAGCGAGTCCGGGGCTGTTCAGGCGACACATGCACTAATCCTCCTGAAGTACCTGAAAATAGAAGGATTTTGAAAATGAGATCCACAAAGTAGAGTCAAAGTCAAGTAGATGATTGATTGTATCAAAAGAAAAACAAAATCCTAGATTAGCCTTAAAAGAACTTGATTTGACTAACTGATTCTGTTGTCCCCGGCAACGGCGCCAGAATTTGACGTGGGAATTATCGCACTAACAAACTCACTCGGGGTTGGAATCTCCGAGATTTTACCAAAACCAATGTGAAATAATACCACCCGCAAGCGGACGAGTCTTATCGCAGTATAGTTAAGGATCGAACCCAAAGGATAACATTTTTAAGAATCTTTGTCAGTCAAATCTAGCTCAAGTAAAACTAATATTTAGAATGATTGGTTGGTTTGTGGTTAATTAAACTAAATGCAGGAAAGTAAAGGCTGAATTAAAGTTGGATTTAGATCAAATGATATGGAATCGCTGGGATGGTATTGGGTTTCACCACCATTACACATGCAAACACATCCAAACATCAAACATCCATGCAAGATATAACTATCCAAATAGAGCTACTACAAAACCCCCCATACGGGCGTTAGGTTTGCGTAAGCATCACCTTAGGAATCACATGCTTCATCACCATCCAGATCACTTACTTACGGCTCTGAAGATACAGAAATTCAACAAACGTTGTGGGCCCCCTATACAGGCGTTAGGAGCACAGAAGCATCACTGAAGGCTAGATGGCTCGTCCCCTCACGGATCATACACTTACGACTTCAAAGAAATCCCATACTATTTCTAGTTTGGGAGTCAACCGCGTTAATCGATAAGCAAGAAGGCGATTAATATACGAGCAAACATTGACGATTAACAAGAAGATACAAAATACAACTAAGGCTGTGAACCCCCTATACAGGCGTTAGGTACACAGAAGTGTCACCGAAGGCTAGATGGCTCGTTCCCTCACGGATCATACACTTACGACCTCAAGGAATACCATTCTATTTCTAGTTTGGGAGTCAACTTGTTAAACAACATTCAATCCTACATATAGAAGTTCTCACGACATAGGAAGAACAAAGATGAAAGCAAGCAATTAATCAACTACGAACATAATGATTAACAACAAAATGGAAAGTTATATACATTGCCATGGTATGTTTAACAAAAGAACATGATTGCATGGGCAACGGGGCTAGTACCCGCACCCCAGTGAAAGGGAACTACTCGTTCATGATGCGAGAAACAAGAAGAATGAGAAAGGGAGAGAAATCCACCATGAGCATGGTGCAGAAGGTAGTCGCAGCTCGGTGAAGATGATGCAGTAATCTACGTCGTGTCGGAGTAGATCTGGACGTGAAACACGAGATGCCAAGATAGACCGAACAGTCTCTCTCGCTCTGTCTTCCTTCTCTTCTCGGTCTCCTTGATTACAACACATGCAGTAGGTGGAGTGAAACTGGCGTGGATGGAACTGGATCTGGATCGGACCTGTGTACAGGCAGCCTGTCGGCGTCCCCAAACTGATGCCCAAAATAAAGACCCAGCTGGTCCTATTTATAGGCACTGGACTGTTCCTCACACTTTTGGTGTGATTTCAGTCCAAACGGTCTTGGAGATATTTTGTGCCCAACGGTTTACTAAATATCTACTTCAAATGGTTTGCATGCCTGCTGCTTTAGTAAACGGTCTTAATTGCTTAAACGGCTTGGTAGAATCCTTTTCATTCATTTTGCATGCGAGATCTTACTCAAACGGTTTGCGATTAGCATGGAGAAAACGGTCATCACTTGTGAGGGGCAAACAGTTTTCACATGATGCTCATTCGGTCTTCATATTTCATGATCCAAACGGTCTTCACATGGTCTTCACATGTACAACAAATGATTTGCATGCATGACTTCATACGGTTTTCACTGCTGTGTTCATTCGGTCTTGATAATCATCTTTTGCTAACGGTCTTCACGTAGCAACAATCAGGAAACGGTCTTCATGCGTGAGCAAACGGTCTACGTTGCTCATTTGGTTTCAGCCAAGTGCCAAATGGTCTGCTAGATTTGGTCATTCAAACGGTCTGAGACCGTGCGACGTCCAAATGGTTTTGAGGCGTGCCTCCAATCGGTCTCTGCTGGTCTATCGGTTTTGAGACCGAATGGGCTCAAACGGTCTTGAGATCGAATGGCTTCAAACGATCTTGAGATCGAATGGGCTCAAACGGTCTTGAGACCGAATGGGCTCAAACTGTCTTGAGACCGAAAGGGCTCAAATGGTCTTGAGACCGAATGGGCTCAAACGGTCTTGAGACCGAATGGATGAAATCGCTTAGTTAGATCGATTGGTCAAAACCAAGGGCGAGTGAAGGTGGGCCCCAACTGATTGTTTAGCTTTATCAAGATTTGCATCAAATCAACATAATTTCAGTTAAAATCATGATAATTGGACCAATTTAGTAATTTTGCAAATTTTGATATTCAGTAAATGAAATTGAATGCATTGAGTCGAATTTGACCCAAGATGGTAATTGAAATTCCTGATGAATATGCATTCATCAGATAAGCATAAAGAGCTATGGATAATATTGAATGAACATAAGTTGAACATAGGCTTCACCCATGTAGGGATATGCTTGTGAGCTTGTTCCTTCATGGAGAGAGGGCCTCTAGTAGTATGTCTGTTTGTAGGGTTAGCTCTAGAAAGAGAGAGAGAAGGACCCAAGCAAGAAGGTTGGAAGCTTAGGTTTTCCGAGATATGAGGAACAATGGGGAGTTGCGGATAATGCAACCTAAGTGGATGGTTGTGGTTGCCTCATGCATGATCCCTAGAGGCTAATAATATCTTAGTTGCCTTTAGAGGAACCAAACCCTGAAAAGAGGATGAGGCTGCTGGTTCCTATGTGCCTATGGTATAAGTGTTTACCTTCTGAGTTAAGAAGAAGAGTTCCTTAGACATGAAAAGATTTAGTAATAGGTTGTGAAGCCTTACACCTAGTTGGCTGTCCTTGAGGAGGACTCAACTCTGAGGTGTTGCTCGAATAAAAGGATCATGGGAAGTGCATGACATACCTTGGACATTCTTGGTTCGTGGTTAAGAGGTTGAGCATGCAGTTGGGCACCAAAAAAAAAGTGAACCTAGGGTTCCTAGGCCTAAAAAGGGAAGTGGTGTACCTGATGCTCATGATGAGATTTGAGTTTTTATAGATTCAAGCATGGTACTCCTCATGTTTAGAGGAAAGGAGGAAACCCCATTAAGTCGAAGGTATGTTTAATGAACCCCTCCCAGCTAAGTTAGTGACATGGGAAGGTATGTTCATGGTCCAATGTTGAGGAATGAGAACAAGTATGACCTAGCGTGGTTTAGTAGGTGGTCTGCTTGTGCCTTAGTAGCTTGCTGGATTAAGCATGCTCATATGGATGTAAATCCTAGACATAAGGACGTTTGTGACCTTTGTTGCTATCAAGAGATAGTTTCCTCCCATCCTGGGGGAGGGACCCTTTTGTAGGGTGTATACTAGTTTTTGTTGGTTTTGAGGAAACCTAAAGAGGTCTCATAGGATCTTGAGAAGCTAGGTGAAGAGTACATGGTAATAGATTGAACCTGTAGACCCATAGACAACCATCTCTAAGTGCATGTGGGTGTGTTACCATGGAGGTAACCAGTATGGGGCCTGACCAAGGTAAGCAGGTCACCATGACCCCTATGAAAGGATGAAAGTCAGCCTAGGAATGCAGAGAGAGATGATGGAGATTTGGATAAGGTTCTAAGTTGGACATGTACTATGTTAGAATCCTAAGTCTATCCTAGGGTTAGGTAGGGATAAGACCGATGAAAGTAGGAGTTGCCTAATTCCCTAGTTGCACATGACCATAGGGTCGGGAGGTAAGAGCTATCATTTTCTGAGGGCCATGGGTTAGGAGATTGATCACCTTCATGAACTCATGAGACCCAAAGGGCAGATGAGGAGGGCACTCTCTGGATGCATAAGGGAAGAGGGATGACCCCAAAAGTGCCGACACCCTAAAAACCTAGAGGAGATGACCAAGGATTTTGTGGTGACCCAAGTAGGTTCGAGACCCGTTTTCCATGGAAGTAACCTTGATATCGAGATGACTGTGATGTTGAGAAATAAGTTGCACATTTCAACTTAGATTTGAAGGTGTGATGGAAAGGTGGGATGTAACATCTCTACTCTTAGAACATGAAGAACTTTGTATTTAGACTGCAACCAAATTCTTATTTCCTCTTGTTATGGGAGTAAGGGATAGTACAGTACGCATGCCATACACCAAGGATAAAGATGATGTGAGTTGGAACATTGCAATGAGGTATGAGGATACAGATGATAACATATCCTTGTGGAGTGAACCACATGTGGATGGTTTACAAACAGTAAGAGAAATAAGGTAGTCATCTTATGAGGATGTTTTTATCATGAGCTATGAGTTATACAAGGTTGAGTTCAAAACCAAAAGGATGAGCTCAGAGTTTCTTGATGAAGGTAGACTTAGAGTCCAAGATGAGATGATAAGTGAAATAGATGGAGGTGAATGTCTTCAACATTACCTAACACCTAAGGATGTGAATTGGTAATGGATGCTCTAGTTGAGATGCAACTGCCTAGTTTAGCTGGAGGCTAGAAGAGGTTGTTAGGTTAACCCTAAGTTTGTGAGATATATTTGGATAACAATCATATATAACAAGATATGTTGAACAAATTAGTAGTTGATCAGTTAGCGAGCTAAGGCCTTGATGTAAGAAAAGGATGGTGATAGAACCTTAGATGCACTTCTCTGGAAAAGAAGGTGATGAAACCCCGACTAGAGTGGTTTAGGGTTTCCAAGGATTTAATCTTGAGGAATCATGACATACATGATATCATGATTTTAAGATCACCATACACCATGGTACTGCTAAGATAATAAGTGGTAGCAGTACTTTGATGCCTAAGATGAAAAGTGTACAAAGATGCATGTGGCTCGTCGCCATGCATGTCAAGAGGTGAAGGAAAAACACCAGTAACCCACTGAGTTGGTATAGAGGATGAAGAGTCCCCGAAGGGGATTGGGAGTCGATCACTATGGATGTTGTGGTAAGTCTCCCCTAGACTAAGGAAGGTCAAGATGCAATATGGGTTATGGTAGATCGCCTTACCTAGATGACATGAGGAAGAAAGAATACTGTCAAGGGACAGATCTGGTTGAACTACATATGGGAGAGAGATGGTTCAAATACACCAGGATGCATGTTCTTGAGTATAACCTAAAGATTCGCTTCCATGCAGTGGAAGTAGATGCATGAAGGACTCAATGTTAGTACAATTTATCACCCCTAAATGATAGGATGATCCAAACTAGAGGGTCTGATGAGAGCATGTGTGCTCATTCATGGTGATACATAGGGACAGTTCTTATCCTCTGTAAGATGTGATGATAACCACCATATCCAGTGTCAGGATGTAAAGAAGCTCTGTAAGGGAGGTTGTGTTGGTCACCACTTCATTAAGATGATGTTGGTGAAGGGACCTCACGAAGGTCAGAAAAGGACCACAATGTGTGCAGATGAAGACTCTTTGGTCGTGCAATGGCTGAGAGAGAGCCAAGGGGCAACATGAGTCGTGAGCTGATGCAAAGAAGACTGACCTGCAGTTCACTGTGGGAGAATATGTGATGTGAAAATCCGACCCCTCTCAGTTATAGCTAAGAGAGAGCTGAGTCCCAGATGTATGGTCCATTTGAGATGGATTGGTGGAGATGGTTGTATTTAGCCTTACCCCTCAGGATAACATGATGTATAATGTGTTCCATGAGTCCGATCTAGAGCACTATGTGAGGTACCCAAGCCATGTGCTGAGCCTTGAACCAATTCAGCTTTATGAGAGGCTGAAATGTCCTAAGTCACCTATGAGGGTACAATATACCAATGTAAGAAAGAACTCAGATGGAAGAATATGAGATGGTAAAGGTTCTTGGGAAGCACCATGGAAAGGGTAAGGCCACATGGGAGCCATGATGGATATAAGAAAGGCTTATCCTGTTTGTTGTGTGCCTGGTCGAATTTTGAGGGAAAAATTCCTATAAGAGGGGAAAGATGTTACAATGGGGTTCTTTTGGTGAGAAATGTAATTTATCCTATTAAAGATATTTGAACAAATAAAATTTTTGAATAAAAGGTTTTCGGTTACAATAACCTTGTTGGTTGTTTTGTGGGCCTTATTGGCTATTGGGCCCAATAACAAGGAAAAGGAAATTCAATTAGTAAATGAATAATTAAGAAATAGAGAAAAGAAGGAGGTAGAAGCCTCTAGATGGAAAAGAAATATTCCTAAAGGGGGATTTCGTGCCTCTTGGGTTCCTTGGGTTCCAAGGAGTCCATATTGCAAAGATAATGCAACAAGAAAGAGAAAGGATTAATTAAATATTGCTTTATTTAAGAAGAAATGTGAGATAATGATAATATTACAAGAAATATGTGAAAATATGGATAATGGATCCATCTTGGAAAATATTTTACGTTCACATGGTTTCTAATAGAAAAAGGAACCAGAATTAAGAAAATAAAGTAGTATGAGAAAGGAATTGTGCTTAAATGACTTTTATTAAATATTTACTTGCATATGAAGGAAACACCTTTTTCCTTTGGAATTTGGGTTTCAAATTTGGTACTCGAGTAGATAATGCCAAGATGGAGTTTTCTCTAAAATTTGAGTGAAAAATAATAAACGAGGAGAGAGATATGTTTTTCCCAAGTTTCCTTATTAATACCCTTTTTAATTAGATTTTAAGAAAATAGAATTAGGGGAGCGATGTCAGCCGTTGGATGCCCCGCGTGGTCCAGGGGATCACGAATCCAAGGGCAACTGCTCGTTGCCTACCCCAATTCACAAAAGGAAAGGGAGAGGAAGGGGAATCTGAGTTTCTTGCACTCAGTGCTTTAAATCGATGAACTGATGAGTCCATCATCTTCGGGAGATTGAACTGAAGAATCCAGACCCTATTTTTGGGTGCTTTGGTCACCGATTGGGAGAGTCCCCAATCCAACAGAACTCCTCTGTCGACCCTATATATAGGGGAGTGTTTGTGAGGGAAATGATTCATCAACTATATACCCTAGCACCTCCAGGGAGCAACACGGAACCTGTTGGTGAATCCAATTTGTCAAGCAACCCCGACCTTCCCCTATGCAACCAGTCGATCTTGCCGGAAAAACTGGCGGCTGGTTGGTAGTGAAAGAACGGAGCCCACCACCAATTGGAGGCCTCGTCAGGTTCGTCGAAGGAAGGCGGAGCTTCCTGGACCATCACCGCACTAGCAGGTGGCAAGGATCTCAGAGTCAACCAAGCGGTTGACCATCGGAACAGAGGAAGGAGTGTCACGAGGTTGAAGAAGGGACCCCGCAGTTTTACTAGTGTACCCCTAATCTCCTGCTGTCGAGGTAAGGGTAGTTTGGTCCTTCACAACTTAAATCAAAGTTAGGCATGCAGACCTTGAGCCGTCGGAACCTGCGTGGTCCAGTGGACCACTGATCAAGCGGCCTATGTTTTTTCTAAACATTATAGATAATCAGAAAAGTGATTTTCTTTACAAAAATCATAACTGTTGCTAGGAAGCTCTGATTAGAAAAAGTTATACATGAAATTTGCTTAGAAAAATACGAGGAACACAATAAAATTGGTTTGAGAACTTGAATCTTTTCTTATTTGCAAAAGTGTGTTAATATAATGAAAAATTCTTATGTATTAGATTAAGAAACCCTAATTGGGCATATTGGTTAAGTTCATGTTGCTTAGTTGATGAAATTGGGTAATTGCAACTCATTGAATAGTTAATGACGAACTTGAACCTGATCTAGACGTTTCTTGCATGATTTTGGGTTTTTACCTCAAATAAGAATGATTAAGTACTTAGAAACCCTATTTGAGTATAAAGGATGAATCTTTAAGGTTAATTTGTGAAGTAATAACCTGTTGAATATTAAAGTTGAACTCCAATCAGTAAAATTGTTTAATTTAGGGTTCCATGTATATAAATGAGCATTAATGGGCCTTGAAACCCTAATGTTAGTCATTGTGACTCTTAATGGATTTAATTGTTCAAATTCATGAATAAGCTGAGATATGCTGGTTCTAAGCTATTTCGAGTATAAAATTCCTAATTGTCGATAAATACCCTTAATATGGTAATTAGGGTTTTCTAATGGATAAAGGTGGAATTAATGATAAATAGAGTTCATGAAAGATAAGTTGTTAATATGAAAGGAACCAAAGATGATATTTAGGCCTAATGATCTTGTCATTAATTAAAAGGATAAAAATGGCAGTTTTAATGTAAAAAGAGCATAATGGACTTATTTGATGGTTGATTGTGCCTTTAATATGAAATTAAGGTTATATGTTGTTAAAAGATAACCTTAATATCTTTCATGAAGAATAGATGAGATAATTAGGGTTTGTGAGTAATTGCATAAAATTAGGGTTTAAAATAGTAAAAATGAAGAGAAACCCTAACTGCAATGGAAACCCTAAAAGTTGACTAGAAACCCTAGGAAGCGAGCTAGGTTTAATAGATCTTGATGGCAAAATCAATGATAGGAAATTGTATGCATATTTTAGGATCTCTTTGTGTGCTTGCTTGCCTATTGGATTTCTTGCATTGATTGGATTAATTCTGTCTCGAATCATCCTGACATGTATGTGGTTAATTATGGTTAATCACATTAGTTTCCCGAAGAGTTTCTCAGATGATTCATCACATTGAATGAAACTTATCAGTTGGATGTTCATACTTGCAAATTATAAAGTCACCATGATTATCACAATTGTAAAATAAGTGTGTATTCTCGCACCTACATGCCACCCTGATGGATGATGCAAAAAGGTCAAGCCTAGGAGGGAAGACCAATGGGCACCATGAGAGGTGACCCCAGGCACCAAGCTCGGGATTGAGAAGGTGGCCTATGATATTACATGACTAAAGGGAACCATGAAGGGTGACCCCAGGCACCAAGCTCGGGATTGAGAAGGTGTCCTTATGTCAATGGCAAAAGAGAAACCCTAGAGGGGGTATTCCAGGGTTAAGGCAAAAGCGGTGGAGAATGATGCATTGAAAAAAATAAATTGGCTTGTTAATTATCTTGATTGTGATAATTAGATTGTTAGCCATATTTGTGAAATTTTGGTTGTCCCCACATACCGGCATATTTTGATATGCTGACCGATGTTTTGTTTGTCGGCATTTTAGGTACAACTCTGAAAAGAACAAATAGTAAAATGACACATGGTGGAAATAAGAAATAAAGTGCAAGGAGGATTAGATAGAATAGATCCAAGTTTTGGATTGAAGTAGATTATTAAAGTTTTTAAAAGATATGCAAAGTTTTATTTTATACCAGATTTCAATTTAGTTGGTAGAATTTCATAATTATTATTGATTATTTGTCGAACCTTTGATCCTATCATTTGGGATAACGACTCTGACCTTCGAGTCTCCCTTAATGGGGGGTTACTGGGAGGCGGGGTTGTTACACCTTTTATGCCAATTTTTTGATGGAAGAGCTTGTAGTTTGGTAGAATAAAGAGCTATTGAAGCCAAACTATTGATAGCTGGTGAAGATGGGTTGTTCAGAACACAGAGTCTGTCTTTAAGAACTCCACTGCTTAGGGTTTACAATCACTTAGAAACAAAAAATAACAAGGAAACTTGCTTGTTAAATGATAAACAAATAGAAGATTCTTTTTATTTTAGGAACAAGAAGAACCTCTTAAAGAGGAATGAGTGACTTATGAATGATGAAAGCAATTCCAATATGTGTGATAGGCAGGTAGTTTCCATTTCCTACCATAATGAAGTCATGTCCTTTGTAAGAAACAATTCCAAAAATCGTACCTAGATCATTAGTCATGTGATATGTAGCTCTTGTGTCAACATGCCACTCAGTGATATTACTTCCAGCTTGATCAGTAAGATGTAGGGAAACAAGAGATTCTCCTTCTTCAACCAAAGTGAACAGTATCTCAGTAGATTGATAGCTATTATTGAACCTATGCCAACAACGTAAGGCTTCATGCCCCTTCTTTCCATAGATCTGACATATGAGAAACCTACAACTTGGATCACTCTACCTGATATTAGGATTAAAGCCTCAGTTTTGAGATGCAAAATTAGGATTCCTTGGGTAATATCCAATAATGCTTCCTGAACCAGATGAATTTGCTGACAGATACTGATTATACTGAGTTTTGAGTATACTGATTCTATCCAGATTGTTTGACAAACCGATTCTGACTAGCACAAAAATCTCCTCTACATGTAGAATTTCTCTGACTGACAAAAGTAGTATCAACTATAGAAAGAAGACTCCACATCTCATGATCTTTTAATAGAGAACATACTTCCTTAAAACTAGGGGTAGGAGTCCGCATCTTTGATATAGTAAACACTTCAAAATTAGGTCCTAATCCACTAAGAAAGAAGTAAATCTTGTCATCCTTAGTAATACATTTACAAATAGCTTGTAACTGATCACATATGGATTTAAAATCACAAGAATACTCACAAATTTGACAATTTCCTTTTTGAATGCAATGAATCTTGGACATTAACTCAAAACCTCGAGATTAAGTAGACTCACATAAGTTTTTCTTAAGAGCATTCCAGATATGAAGGGAGGTAGTAAGCCCAACAACAACACCTAAAACTTCTTCACTAAGAGTACTCATGATCCAACCCTTGACAAGGCAGTCAGACCACATCCGATTTATGTAGATAGGGTTTTGTGTGGCATTACCTTTATTATAAACCAAAAGATTCTTCAACACTTTGACAGATTCTATGATCAAGGATTCTCAGACATGACTCTCGACCAATGTCTTGATCAGGACCTCCTAGTACAAGTAGTTCATATTTTTAACTTAATGGATAGTTCATATTGTTTATCTTGATGGGCATGAAGTTCACCACTTTAATGCCAGATGGAAAGGGAAACTTGATCTCTATCGTTATTGAGTTCACATTGATTGGGTTTTATTCACCGGTCGATGTTGCTACTCTGTCCATGAAAAAAATGAGATTCAAATGAGATTCAGAGGAGAAGAAGATGCAGAAAGAGGATCTACAACTCTAATACCAAAATGGATTTGAGATTAGAGAGTAGAACTCTTGTGAGATGAGAGAGTGAAAAGGAGAGAGAGAGAAAGAGGAAATGAGGAAGCAAGAGATATCAGAGGCACTCTTAGAGAGGAAAAGAAGGGGGAGAGAGTGATTTTGTGTTTCTCCCAACTACATAGTTTTGGACAACAAGTCCAATATATACATATGAGCTGCCAGACCAGCCGGACCAACACGGACGACATTCTAGTGAACGGTTACAAGGCATTACATGTGGTTATAACAAACATAAAGATACATGTACCAACTTTATACAAGAAGATTTAGATCCTTAATACTTTATATACATGTAAGCTACATAAAACATCAACAAATAAATACAAAAATCAGTATATCCTATACTACATACATGGTGTAGCCAAAATGAGTGCAAGTATAACAACATCATATAATGATAACAATCAAATTATTTTCACAAATGAAGTTGTGGTTTCATTATATATTCTAACCCATTATTGGTATGCTATCTTGACTATAATCACTATCCATCCTTGGACTTATGTGTATTACCCCTTGATACATGTGTTCCATGGTTTAGAATATACTAGTTTCATTATGTGATACACATATTGACATTATAGTTGAACATGAAGTAAGTAAACACTTAACCATTTATTCATCAAATCAATAATTTTGAAATCACCCTGGAAACAACTTGTCAATAATGTGGGTGCTCATAAGTAACCATGTACCTTTTTCATGTAGAAGACACACATTTATACTTCAAGTAATTCAATCATGTACCAAACATCCAAGCAATCAACATAATCAATCAACGTTATCTACATGTAATTATCACCGTAAAGTGTCACCATTTGTTCGTAGTATACAAACATGGTTGAGTCCAGGGTTCAATTTTCCTTGGTTTAAGGTTGACATTTGGGTTAGGTTAAAAACCCTAATTCTCACATACATAAATATAATGACTTACATGCCCTAATATACATCATCATCAATATCATTAACGTGGAATCTCATTGTTTTCAACAAAACACTAGTAGATATTTGACCTATGGTGTCACTTTTATTAATGTTGATTTTCATAGAAAATTGAAATTACATGTCTATAATGTCGATTAGTTAAGCACAAACGTCACTACTGTCAATTTTTTTCAATTAAGAAAAAACACAGGTTCCACTTTTTGACGTCAATTTTTTGTGTGTGAAGAAATAACGTCACCAAAAGCTTGAGAAATTCAATTTTTAGGGGATAATTTTGATATGGGCATTTAGCATCGGTTTTACAAAAACCAACAATGAATTCCTTCCCTTGAAATAATTTTTGACTCCAAAACCCCTATTTATTTGGTTGTACTCCATAGAAACCAAATTCGTAGATGACACCCATTGTGAAATTTTTTACCTCTAAAAACATGTGTTGTCGATTTGTTCTTAAAAAATCAACGACAAAGGATTCTCACCACATGCCCCGTGAAATATATTTCCCCCCAATTTGTATTAGTCGTCAATTTTGTTGCTAGAGACCGACGACACAAGTCTTAGCGAGGTTGGCATTTATAACAGGGATAAGTGCATATGGCATCAGTTAATTGGTGGATAATGGATGATAGAGAATGAACTTTGTAATTCCCACTTCTAAATACATACAATCACTGAGCAGAAGCATTTCACTTATTTGGAAAGGGAATGTCACATCACAATACTCATTGAAAATAAATAAATATATCACCATAAACTATCTTAAAAGGACTCATACATTGTTTAAAAAGGGAAAATATAAATTATTTCATACTGACCTCAAGCCTAATACATATAGGCTAGGTAAATATAAAGCATACAATAACAACTAGACTACAAGATCTATAGAGTGGTAGATTGTAACCCATAAAGCTAAAGTCTCCTTTGATGTTAGCTATGATGAAGGGCTCACTTCACTTCTCCTTTACTCCTTGGCCTAGGGACATCGCATCGCACAGTCATGCAAAACAAAGAACAACGTAAGTGAGCAGCACTAAGAATTTTATAAGAATGAAAAAATAAGAATATACATACTTAAATTGAAACAAACATGACATGACTTAACATTAAGAGTTATCATTACACTTTGTCTTTCATTACATCAATGAATTAAGAAACATTACCATATGCATTCTCTATCTAGATGCCCACATGAGTCACATCATGCTCAGAGAGCCCATCATTTCTAGGAAGCCCATTATGATCATAGAGGTCCATCATTGCGAGAAGCATATAATAAGTTACTTAATTCTCTTATCTTAACCATTAACATCATTGTTCTTATCTTTTCAGCAATGTAAATTGTACTCATCCAATAATTGTACCAAAGTGCTCACCAGTCCAACTAAGGCTCATCTCAGTTTCACCAAAGTTCTCATCAATGCTATAAAGAAAAATATCATTAGGAGGAACAATTCACAACTTAAGTATATTATCTTAATCATCATGGATTTCACCTTCTTAATCTTGAAATGAACACTACATGATTTACATGATTATTTCTTCAATGTATTAATCATTACAAGATCATAGCATTAAACTAATAAGCATTAGTGATAATTGTAGGAATTTATGAATATTACAAACAACATGAAATAATATAATCATAGGGATCATCATTATATTAATTTCATTCATTAAATTGAAATTTAAAGCATAATCCTAAATCATACATAGCATGCAATTCATACAAGGTACATTAACATAGTGACATAACCCACTTACCTGGACCAAAAAAGATCCTATCCCAATTCCTCTGATATCAAGTTAATCTTGATTATCCTGAAATTAACATGATTTTCATTAATTTCCATCTTAATTAACATATAAAACCCTAATCATAGGTCATCACAATAATATGGTCTAAAATTACAAAATTAGGATTTGAAAACCTAGAATTCAACTTCCTTATTGAAAAAAATTTCCAGCAAGTATTTTCCCATAATTTTCTGACACAACATTAATTTATTATGCATTTTAGAAGAATATTTCAATAGGAAAATATCGAAAGCCACATGGGCACTATTATCCAACTCAGAAGATTACTAGATCCTGCTTTGAGACGGCCCAATTGCTTCCTCCCACCCAACATGGCCCAAGGGCACAATATAACCCACAAAGTGCAATCCAAAACCCTATACTACCCCTCCATCCATGATACAGATAAATCATGCAGAGGGGCAAACTAGAAAACAAAACAATGTGTCCTCATCAACCTCACAATGACCTGGAACCCTAGAAGCTTGAGTTCATAAGAAAACCTCCTGAGGAACTCAACCACTAGAACACACCCCTCATCACTGGGATTCCCTACCAAACCCAATGAGCCTAGAACCAGGTCTCGTAATGTCTATGATCAGCTAGAACAAAAAACTTATGCACGCCCAGTGTTCAAGAAATCGGTCTGTGCAGCCGCATATGCGGCCGCTTAAGCGGTTCGGACAGGGGACCGCTCCACATATGTCAAAGCGGACCAATAATCGGTCCAGGCCCGATTATGCGGCCGATTACCCGCTTATGCGGCCGCTTAATCACCACTTTTTCAAACACACATACATGGACTTGAAGAAATGAAATTTATATGATATTTTTGTTGTTAATAATTAAATATTTATATGATATTGCTGCTCCCTTTCTTCTAATTAATCATTCTATGTTGTCCTTGTATGTGATTGTTCAATGTGATATATAATTCTATATGACTGATATATAAATATACATAGATATATTAATTTATTAAAAAAATCCAAAACCGTATATACTCCCACATATAATCCCGCATACCGCATATACTCTATTTAGTGCCCCGTCCGCCCGTACACCAAATAGCGCTTTTCTGAACACTGTGCACGCCATTGAAGTACCACCACTAAGGGGAAGGAGTGAAGGGGACTAATTGTAGGAAAGACCAATCCCTCTGGGTAAGTGTAGAGAACCCTAACAAAGTTCATGGTGGTCAAACCAAGGGTAAACGTTGTATTTTGCATGAAAAAACTCTTGATGAAGGCAATGTAGCAAGAACTGAAAAGAAGGCAAAACTAGAAAATACCTTCATAGCAAGGACTAAGCGGCTGTGCTTAGACCACCTCAATTGTGGATATGGATGATCCTCATTAATCCTTAGGAGTCAGTGTGGTTAGAACACTATGATAGATCACTCGTGGTTTCGAGTGCAAGGTGAAGTACATAGGGAGTGATGCAATAGTCATGAGATTCTCCTCCATTTTTGGAGTTGATGTGAAGCTACATCAAGGTCATATATTAGAATTTTCAGACTGGGGCATTTTAGTTTTCAATAGGAATTCAATTCTAGTGGGACATGGAGACTGGATTAGTTCAGTAAGTAAAGTGGATGAGTCCCATTTGACATTGGAGTTAGGCTTTTCTTCAGGGATATGCGAAAGTAATGGTGCTATCAGGTTGAGATAAGGGTAAGTAGGGAGGGAGAGAGAGAGATTGAGAGAGGGAGGGGGAAAATCAGAGTCCAGGAGAGACTCAGGAAAGGGAGATGACTCCTCTCTCACAGACTCTCATAGTCTAACTTGGACACTAAAAAAACAACAACCGCGTGACATTCATTAACCTAATTAAATCAAATGAAATCAATGTGAGGGGGGCATTTTGATACATTTTCTTTCCCATACCAATTGGGACACCAAGGAAGGTTCAAAATTAACACAAAATTTGTGTCCTACCTAATTGGGGAACAAGGAGTCCAAAAAGTTTATCAATTTTCTTATTTGAATAAATCAAACGTCTCTATTTTCCATTATGTTTAAACTAAAATAGATTATGTGCTAATTAGTGATAAATTCCTGAGGCTCATATTTTATAGAAAGCTCCAAACAAACTCATATAAAAAGTATTAGTCCATATGATTAACATTAATTGGGTTAAATCCACTTGAAATCTTAAATGTAACTTATCAACTAATTAGGGCTAAACCTGGTGGTATGAATTTGCATTTGAATTTATTATGTGAAATGTCTTCAAAATTATCCGAGGTTGTTGACCTAAATGTTATACATTGTCCATATTTTGATGATGGCTTAACCATTCCAGTCATATATATATCTAATACGTCTATTTGATATTGATTTCAGGTATTAGGTACATGAAAAGGATAAATTCCATCAAGCCCTAGCTTGATCTAGTTCAAGTAAAAAGCTATGCAAATGCACTTTCTTGGAAAATGCCCTAAAACCCTTAGGACAATTTTTGTAACCATTTGTATTGATGCTATGACTTATAACTAAGATGAGAAAAATTAGGAGCGCTTAATTTGAACATTTAATCACTCTAATGACATTTTCCAAAATTGATTACAAGCTCTATGATCGACTGAGTTTCCTTCCTAGAAACTCAACTGATGTCTTGGATTAATCTTGGCAAATGCCTAGGATCATCTGAGTTTACCCATAAAAAATTCGACCAAATCCCTACACTGGAAAATCAGATTTAAGGGACCGACCGTGTTTCATCCAAGATAAACTTGACCGATGCTTCAAATTTGCTTTGTCATATAGTGTGATCGGTTGAGTTACCTTTATTGAAACTCGACCGACTACACTATATGACATGCGTAGAAAAAGTGATTCTAACATTGGAATGTTGCAAAACTCAAAGTTATATCTATTGCAATACCCCAAATGGCTAAAAAATGTTCCTTAGTGCTCTATCCTCTAGTGAACACCCCAACTATAAATAGGACCTCTTGAAGTTCATTCCAATATTGCTTCTTCATTCTATTCAAGATGCTAGCTATATTTGAGTGCATCCAGTCCACTTGAGCCCCTTTCTCTCTATTGTTTGCAAATCAAAATGTCCATATGAGTGAGATAGGATATGTGTGAGAGAGATAGTCCATTATAGTCTTGTTAATCTCTCAAAGCTTCCCTTTCCCCAACCCCTTTCTTCAAGATCAAGTTGGTAAAAACTTATCCAAGTGAAGGAGAAGGTGCACAACTTCTCCAAGTGGAAGGAGAAGGTGTAAAAGCTTCTCCAAGGTGAAGGAGAAGGTCAAGGATGAAGATCCAGGACTCCTTTTTAAGGACCAAAAGGATCCAATAAACCAACCAAGGACTTACCTATCCTTTGATCTAGAGTCTTCTGCATCTACAAGGTCCGAAAACACAAGGTCATCTTGTATGTCGTATAATGGAATCTAAGTATACATGGGCAAAATCCTAGAGCTTGACCTCTCTAGGTAGTGGTAAGTCTTTCTCCTAGTTTAGAGATTGGAACCATTGTACATAGCTTGTTCTTATGTTTGTTAAATATCTCTCCTCCTTGCTATGTATGCTTAGTTACATTACAAATTCAAGATTTGCAATCTCATATCTTTAAGTAACTTGAAGGTCTAATGAATCTTGTTTAGGTATTTTTAGCTCTATTCACCCCCTCTAGAGGCCATTGATCCAACAAGTGGTATCAGAACCACGTTCTTCTCCAACAAATCTCCCATGAGACAAGAAGATGGGTGACAACCTACTTGGGTCTCTCAACTTGGAAGGTGGTTTCTCCATGAGACCCCCAATCTTTGACAGCACAAACTTCCTCTATTGAAAGATAAGGAATGCAATTATACCTTCAAGGGATGAGCTAAGACATGTGGAAAGTAGTCATCATTCCACAAAAGGAGCCGGTGGGAGATGAAACTACTTGGGATGAAGCTACACTCAAGAAGGCACAACTAAATGCAAAGGCTATAAACATCATCTATGTAGCCCTCACTCCCTCCGAGTTCAACCAGATCTCTTCTTGGGACACAACCCATGAGATATAGAATAAGTTGTGCATCACCTATGAAGGAACAAAGTAAGTCAAGGAGTCCAAGATCTACATGCTGAAGGGTCTCCTTGAAAACTTCAAGATGGGCAAGAAGGGGGGAGTGACCAAGATGTACACTAGTATCAACACCATCATCAATGGACTTTCTTCCTTGGAAACACCATGGATAGAGGGACTGTCAACTCTAAGATTATAAAATCTCTCACCAAAAGATGGGAATCCAATGTGACTTCTATTGAAGAGTTTAGAAGCCTTGGTGACATTGCCACCAAAGAGCTCATTGACAATCTTCAAGCTCATAAACCATGACTTGACTAGAAAGAGGAAGATGAGAAGCAAGAAGAGAAGGAATTAAGGAAGATCAAAGATAGTGCATTCAAAGATCAAGTGGAGGCTCTTGTTTTCCAACAACAACTTTCTTTTCGGTCCTATCCTCCTTCCTCAAGGGAAGATGAAGCCCCAAGTGATCATGAAGCAAACTACTCCAAGGGGAAGCACTTAAAAGGAAAGCCATCCTCCACCTATACTCTAAGGTGCTATTAATGTCAAAAAAAGGGATACTACAAGAATGAGTGCCTCAAGGCCAAAAAGTCCTACCATAAGAGAATCTCTAAGAAAAGGGATGACTATGAGAAGTATGGAAAGTACAAGAAGAAGGACAAGAAGGAAAGAAGAAGCAAGGATGCAACCCATGACTCATGGAAGGAGTCTTCTCCTAGTGATTGCATCTCCCTTGAGGGAGAATGCCACCTTGCACTTATGGCCTCTACTAATGAAGACATTGATGAGGTAAGTGAGGTAAGATTGCATGAGCTATCTAAAGAAACCCTCGTTGATATTCTTAATGCTTAACACTCCTCCCTTTCCTAATGCAAATCTAAGAAGAAGAGGTAAGGGAAAATCATTGATGACTTGTATGTTAAGCTTGATATCCTTGATCAAAATGAGAAAATGCATCTTGATAGTATTGATTCTTTGCAAGAGAAGATTATTGATCTTGAGATTCAATATAATGGAGTTGAAATAGAGAATGGTGTCTACCTGAAGAACATCAATAGTCTTAAGGAGGTCAAGGGAATCCTTGGTGTTCAAAACAAAACAACGACAACCAAAAACATGAAAGTGATTAATAGAAGGCTTTCTACCAGGCCATAACTTATGGGGGTTTTCTTTAAAGATGGACGAGTGAAAACCTAGTTTTGCACAAAGCATGAGGTGCTAACAGCTTCGGCGCAAAACTTCTTTGGAGTATAATACTCTAGAAGCGTGGTCCTAGACATTTCCTATAACTACCTATTCTTTCTCTCTACAACCCCATTTTGTTAAGGTGTTCGAGGTGAAGAAAAGTTATGTGCATACTCGGATTCCTCACAAAACATTCAAACAAGTCATGCTCAAATTCCCCCATGGTCATTACATATAGAGATGATCTGGAAAGAAGCTTCATTTTCAACTCGTTTGCAAAAGGCTGAGAAAACATCGAGAGTATCACTTTTTACCACAAGAAAGAAGGTCCAAGTATAGTGAGAAAAGTCATTGACAATCACAAGGTAATACTTTCTACCACAAAGCAATTGATTTCTCATCGGTCCAAATAGATCAATCTGAAGAAGTTTAAGAGATCTCTTGGTACTAAGGACTCCTTTGGATTTACATGATGATTTGGTTTGCTTTCCTTGTGTACAAGGTTGGCATTCCTCATCCTTTGCAAAATCCAATTTTGAAAGTCCTTTGACCAATTCCTTTTTGCTCAACTTCTTCAACTGATGCATATTTACATGACCAAGCCTACGGTGCCACAATGATATATCATCCAAATTAACAACAAGACATATACCAACAATAGACTTAATAGAGACAAGAACAATAACATAGAGATTACCATTTCTGGTTCCTTTATATATAGCATTATAGGAGAGGGAATCTAGAAGCAAGCATTCTAGTGAGGTAAAAAGAACAAGATAGTCATTATCACATAATTGACTAAAACTAATTAAATTGTGATGTAGGCCACCCACAAGAAGAACATTCTTGATTCATAATGAATCACCTACATCACCCTCACCTATCACTATACCTTTGTTGTTGTCACCAAATGTCAATGATCCTCCTTTCTTCTTTGTGAATTGGTTGAAGTGGTTGATTTCACCCGTCATGTGCTTTGAGCAACCACTATCAACAATCTATTTTCCTTTTACCTATAAGAAATGAAAATGTTAGTGCCCAGTTCAAACCTTGGGATCTGGTGTTAGCTTGGCCCTCTTTCCTTTTATAGCAACTGGTCTTTAGTGTTATGGTTCCCAATGTGACAATTGGATCTTGATTTCTTACTTAGTAAGACTCAAAAGTTATCAAAAAATTATGAAAATTTTAAAAGGATGTCAAAATTGTAATTTTCAAACTTTAATCAAAATTTTAGATCAATTGGATGCACTAATAAAAACATAAATTCAAATACCATACTACTATATTTCAATCTGAATACATGGCTGGTGGAGTTTCAGCTGGGGAAACTCGACTGACAAATAGGTCATAGAATTATTCAAAATTATAACATTTTCTTGATTTGTGTGTGTCATCCATGCACAGGGGACGTGCTAATATTCTCTATATCATTCCATCAGATGTCTCCGAAGAGACAAAATTCTGATATTTTTCAAGAATGCTTACATTTGAGTTATCCAAACCATATCATAATTTCGACTAAATTGGAGTTGTATATAAATTAAAAAAATTATTTGGTACACGAGTATACTTATCAAATACTATATTTCTTGGTATGTATGCCTAGAGAGGCAATCACATGATGATTGTAATGACATTACTTGTAAATGATTTGATTAATAATAAAGGCATGTTTCCAATTTATTTTCTTTTATTTGGTTATGAGATAATGAAGTAACATATTAAATGTCTAAAGAATGATATTACTCAATGACATATGCCTTCAAGTATGTGACTTGAACAAAGGGATCATAAATATTTCAAGAGTGTATATATTCTTGTAATCTCCCTAGCTAGATGTTATTGTGGAAGTCTAATAGAAAATAATAACACATAAGACTAGAGTATGTGTTGGTTGATGACAAAATCTCATAAGTCATGATATGTGATATCAAATCAAACACATAGATACTTGTTAGGGAACAATGTACCAAACAAACCCACCATGAGAGTGACATATGGAAACCATTACAATGGTAGTCATAGTTAGTTCTTATAGTGTTGGTGGTGATTATGGTTCTTAGACCTGAAGTCACTACACTCATCACATGTAGTTTGGTATACTTTGACATCATCCACCATTATCCTGAATAAGGGTTTCCATAAAGGTGATGATTGGGTGCACTATGATACATGGGGATGACTGTGAGTGATGTAGATGGGATTTCTCCCTCCTACTGGAGTATGATATTCTGGCCACTTGATTAGTGAGACTGAAAAATGCATGTCCATGCACATGTCGGTAAATATGTGATATTGAACTTACATATATCTCAAATAGTCTACTATAGCAAGGAACAAAGATCAAATGTTGCAAACCATTAGTTCTCTGTGCCTCGAGTTCAATATATATATTAATAATAAAGGAACTATACAAATACTACTACACCAATCACATATTGTAGGTTGAATTTGTTCTCCAACTTCCTATTTACTTGATTAGCAATGATGTGTGACTAGGCACCACTCTTTTCTTGTGATGTCATGAATGGTTATGGACATTCATTGCCAATGTAATATGGGATCTACAAGGTCACACACATAGGATACACCTAGAAAAGGAGTTTAATCATGAATGCTAATTGAATTTATTACTAAATTGTTTAGGTATTCAATTCAAGTGGCAAATCAACTGACTGGATTCCCAACTGACTAGTTCATGTGATGAAACAACCGGTTGGAATGTCAGGTTGATTGAATATTGCATTGGTTGAATTATGGATGAATCAGGGTCGAACCCGCTGATTCACTAAGTGAACCGATCAACTCATGGTCGTGAAATGACTGATTCATGAGAGGAACTTCTCGGTTCATATGTGCAATTTGGTTGCATCAAGGACTAGTGCTAACGTCATGTCGTGTATTAATGGATTAGAATTGCCAATACAATTATGATTGGGAAACATGTTGAAATGACAGTTCATTGGGTGAACCGACCCAATCACATGCCAACTAAGTAGTTCACTAGTGAAGTGACTATTTTGGCTATTGTAGGTTGCAAAAATTCATGAAATTTCAGTTCTTCCACTCCCACACAGACTGGTAACCTTGACCCTAACCCCTCCTATAAATAGAGGGAAACTGGGGGATTTGTAAAGACACAACTCAATTATCTCTAACAATTGTTGTCCTCTCTGATTGTGGTAACCAATAGAGAACCTGAGCAAATCCTACCCGATATATGGAGGGATAGTAAGGGATAACAATTGTGGGAGAGCAAGTTTTTAACTAGTACACCAACGAAAGTGACAAATCCTTCATGTCTATTCTATAAGGATAACAGGATTCCTCGATAGTCCGTGTGGACTTTTATAGAGGCTTGGAGGCCGTTTCCTACCTCTAGGAGGGCAACATCAGCTTGCTGTCTGTGGTGAAGACTAGGAGCTACCACAAACACCATCCGAGTGCAACTAGAAGATAGTTGCATGACTACAATGATGAGGGGATTGTCTATGGACTTGTTCCAGGACCAGGTATATCCTCGAAACCATCCTTTTCATTATATAGTTATTGACATGATCCGCTGGTTTAATGGAGAATACAGTAGTAAAATATTTTGTTTCTGCTGCCTATTGGTGTCATATTAGCCTACAATATTCATATATTACCCAAACCTTAATTTTGGCTGATTAGGTTTTTAATTTATCAAACCCTAATTGTTTGAAATAAAAGCATATTTAGAGTTTCTCATTAGTTTTAAAGAATCATGATTAGAATACCATCATTAATCAGGCTTTGAACAACGATCAATCTAGTTAAGCATGCAATCATCCAAGTAAACCCTAATGAGATGGTTAATATGAAAATGGGTCATTACAAATTCTCCCCTCCTTTTAGGATTTCATCCTGAAATCCATGAAAATATCTAGAAGAATATCATATCATCTAATCATTCATCTCTCTCAGTATCAAGTTAGATTGATTTCCATTTTATCTTTCCTTTATATGCCATCATTTTTTTTTACATTAGATGGATATTTCATCCCTTGTCATCATCATATCTCTCATTGAGTACCACAAACATTGACTTCACAAATCTTAACAATACATCATTTATCAAGATGTAATTCACATCACCTTTCATAATCTTTTAAATTTTGATTATGTATCTCATAAGATCAAGGTTGTCATTCATTCTACATTATTATTCACATTCATCAATTTTCTTCATAAAGAAGATCATCTAGTCTGCATCATTTTTAGTTCTTAGCCTAATCTTACAATTTCAGATTCAAACTCATTAGGAATTATCTTCATAATCTATTAGGCTTTCATCTTTCTTATATGAAATTTCTTGCTTGTCATAGGTTCCAAATTGAATTATAAAATCCTTTCTCTTTCACCATTTTATCACCATTATTTTTTTTATCATCATGCATCTTATTATACTCCTAAAATGTAGTCATCTAGATGCTTGGTCAGGGCATCCTAAATAAGTATAGCCAAGAATTTCATACTAGCTTATCTCAACACCCAAATATTTGACTAGAGTATCTAGATATTGAGTTCAGTTAGTATGCACATCATTCAGGTTATATTCAACATCTACATTATCATTTAGTCCTAGATCCTATTGTCCTTGTAGACTCATCTAACCTAGGCTCTAATACCACATTGTGGGGACCTCTCTTGTGATTAACACTAATTCCAACCATTTGAGAGAAACCCAAAACCTAATTTCCAAATATAATACAAAATGAAGAATAGTCAACAACGACAATTAAAATAGTACATGAAAATCACAGATAAATTTTTCCTTTCTCTTTCTTCACAATTTTATAAACAAATGTCACATTAAGGACATCACATTAAGATATCACAATTCTCATTCAACTCCATTAAAACAATAACCAAGTCTTACTACTCACATGTAGTTCAGTTTATATCATATACACGTACATGAAAGAGCAAACTCAATATAGTGACCATCCCAGGAAAGAGAGTGGTCGAGATTATTCTATTTATATCTTCGTCATCATGAATTCTATGGTGGATAGCATTATACCTAAAAACATTTGAAACAACCTCATGAGACTCATATAGAGCTCCAGTGAGTGAATACCTCCCAACCAAGCTAGATACATGAATCAACATCAGATTAAGTATAAAGAACTCAAAAGAAACTTGTAGATATTGAAAGGTTCAACAAATAGTTCTAGCATAAGTCAAATCTTGTTTACAATGGTAATCTAATCAAACTAGATAAGGTAATCACTTAAACCAAATATAACTATAAAACATCTTTTAGAGCATGTCTATGAACAAATAAGTAGATGCTTCTTAGTTTAGAATAACAATCCTTCTACATGAGTAACAAGTCAAGATCGAAGTATTTTGAATCAATACATAACAATAACATCATCTTTGTGAGCAATAAATAACAATAACATCATCTTTGTGATGCTTTATCAGTCGGACTAGGAACACATCATGCAATGTTGAAGATGAAGTACACATAAGACATGTCTATCAAACAAAACTATCAAATGACAAACAATCCAAATCATATTCAAAGTGCATATAAATACCAACATTTACTACTTGTCAACAAGACATATCAAAATAGGAAATAGATAATCTCTATAATATAATGATTAGTTTCTACAACAAGGAACATAATCAATGATGGAAAATTACCAGCTAGCAGTACAAGGAATGCAACAAACATTCAAATCATATTCTACACAGTTGTCATCTTTTATTCATTTTCCCTAAAACTACTTGGTTTGTACCTCACCAAGTATAAGTCACCACATATGATTCTTGTGTTAATGACTCACCATCAATATCTTAAGGTTTAGCCGCTCCGTAGATATCAACAAAAAACCCTGGTCACCTTAGGGTTGCCTAAAGAGGCTCACATCCTCACCTCAGGTACATGAGATAGGAGGCAACAAAACAATATATAACATATCACAACATTTCTCACATTTTCATTTTTCACATATTTCATTTCATCAGAGTCTATTCCTCATGGAAATAGACTTTCACAATAAGGATTTAGGACAGAGCCACTCCAAATGACTCACTCCTAAATCCTAGTAGTCTAACCTTTAAGGTCTCGATCCACACTTTGGAAATCCTTCTCATAATTCATTTATTACTACAAGGTGATCTTTTTTGTTTCCCCAGTGTGGACCTCAGGGGATACTCACGGTGTTCAAGGCACCCGACTAGATGTGTGATCATTTCACTTGTTATTAATCCCTTTTTAATCTTATTAATGAATTTAGAACATCATATATCATAAGTGTGTATTCTCGTATAGCTAGAATAAAATGAATAGATTAGGCTTATCAAGAAAGATAATGACAAAAATAAGAAACACAACAAACTATAATTTGCAAAACATACAATTCTTTACATTTCCACATCATCTGATAACAATCATCATCAGTGGGCCTTCAACCCAAGACATAATCTCATTGTCCAACATTTACCCCAATAAGGTTGTATCATCATCAAGGGACCTTTAGCCTGAGATATAATCTCATCATGCAACAATTACCCTCATCAATGTTTCTCAAATGTAATCAATGCATGTTAAATTCAATCTCAACATATTTCTTATCAATTCATTCTATATCACAATTCTTAAGAAATATTCACAGACAAATAAGAATTAGCAATAATAAAAGTATATAGATATCTTGTATCTTTCATCATCATAAAAATACATTTATCATACCACATATCCTTATTGCATCCAATTTCAATAGATAAAAATAAATTTCATGCATAAACATGCATAACTGACTTAGTTCTCTTCTTCTTTTATTTCACATTCTTCGGTTAGGGTTACTAATCAACACATGTTGAATAGAATTGTAAGTCCATACTATTAGTCCATCCTCAAGGTACAAGTATTCTATCAAACAATCGCAATCCAAGAAAACATTCTTGTAAATCAATTGAAATGCGTGAAACTCATCTTTTAATTGAATTCAACTATAGTTATGTGCATTCCTTAATCCCTCATTTGATATCATTATTCATTTGCATAATCTAACTCATAATTTTAGGGTTAGATTTAGGTTCTTAGATTCATCTACTAATTCCCATATTTTTTCCTTCATTTTATATTCATTAGTCTCAACTTCTTTCATTTCATGTTCATTTCACTATTGGAACAAATATTTCTTAATTCACTTGATATTCAATGCTTAACATCCATCAAATTACAACTTTAATATATCTCATTCAACTGGGTTAAACCACATGTAATTTAAAAAAATATTAAAGACTTTATCATAATAAATTCATTAGTTTCACTTTTAACTTGCCATCACAGTTCAATACATTTTTGTTCATATCATTTCTTATATTTATATAAGTTTACCATGTCATTGAATTCTAACAGAATTTCCATAATCAACAATGATCGTTCCTTGTTATACTACTCACTTTAAGTAAAAATAATGAATTAGGGTTACATCTTCTTACACCATAATCTCTTATCATCCTTCACAATTCATTCTTATGGAGCTTATATAAAAGGACCCATATTCATGTAAGGAGTACTCATTACTTCAAAAATTATAGTAAAATAGATGCATTAGGATTAAATCATATTAGTAAGACTCATCATCTTCAATTGAAGTATTAATACCTACACTTGATCATTTCATAACATTTACAACATTACATACAAGATCTACCTTTATTACTCATACTCGTCTTAATACAAAACTTCTAAGGTTTTCAAGAAGTCATCCTTAGTTCAACACATCACAATAATCATTTCATTTGGTAATATCCTCATGGTGAACATGGGTTCATTAGGGATATTCACACACATGGAAACCCTAGTTTCAATTTCCAAACAATGACAAATCATCAACTAGCAGTACAAGGAATGTAATAATCATTCAAATCATATTCTACACGGCTTATCATCTTTTATTCATTTGCCCTGAAACTACTTGGCTTGTACCTCACCAAGTAGAAGTCACCACGCCTGATTCTCGTGTCAACAACTCACCGTCACTATCTTAGGGTTTAGTCGGCCACCCTAAGATATCAACAACAGACCCTGGCCACCTCAGGGTTGCCTAAAGAGGCTCACATCCTCATCTTGGGTACACAAGATAGGAACCAACAAAATAGTATATCACATATCACAGTATTTCACATATTTTTCATTTCACATTTCACATATTTCATTTCATCAGAGTCTATTCCATCTAGACATAGACTTTCACAGCAAGGATTTAGGGCCAGAGCGACTCCATATGACTCACTCCTAAATCCTGGTGGTCTAACCTTTAAGGTCTCGATCCATACTCTGGAAATGCTTCTCATAATTCATCGATCCGTTTTGTTTCCCCAGTGTGGTCCTCGGGGGAAACTCACGGTGTTCAGGGCACCTAACTAGATGTTCCATCATTTCACTTGTTATTAATCTCTTTTACTCATCTTACAAGAATTCAAAACATCATATATCATATTTGTGTATTCTCACGTAACTATGATAACATGAAACAGATTCAGTTTATCAATAAGGGCAATGATCAAAGCAAGAAGCACAATAAGTCTATAGATTGCAACAAATATGAGTATTTCTATCTTCTGCATCAACTCATAGCAATCATCAATAGTGGGCCTTCAGCCCAAGACATAATCTTATTGTCCATCATTTACCCCATCAGGGTTTTATCATCATCAGTGGGCTTTCAGCCCTAGACATAATCTCATTATGCAACATTTACCCTTATCAGGGTTTCTCAATGTAAGGAGTGCATATTAAATTCCATTTCAACATATTCCTTATCAGTTCATTGTATATCACAATTCTTAACAAATATTAGAATAGGCATTAGAATTAGAAATAGTAAAAGCATATAGACACCATGTATCATTCATCATATTCAGACTAGATTTATCATACAACATATGCTTGTTCCATCCAATATCAATAGATGCAAATAAATTTCATGCATATACATGCATAACATACTTAGTTCTCTTATTCTTTTATTTCACATTCTTCATACGGGTTACTAATCAACACATGTTGATTATCATTTGAATTCCATCAAAACAGTTCATTCTTGTAGTACAAGTATTCTATCAAACAATCACAATACAAGAACACATTCTTGTAAATCAATTCAAATACTTGAGTTTCATCATTTGGTTGAATTCAACTACAGTTACATACATCTCTTAATCACCCATTTGAGATTGCCATTCATTAGCATCATCAAACTCATCATTTTAGGGTAAGAGTTACATTCTTAGAATCATCTACTAATTCCTATCTTTTTCCATCATTTTATACTCAGTAGTTTCAGCTTCTTTTATTTCATGTTCATTACATCATCTGGACCAATCTTTCTTGATTCACTTTACATACAATTATTCTCTTCTACATAACATTTATCAAAGTACAATTCTTAGTATATTTAATTTAATTTGGGTTAATCCACTTGTAATTAAAATAAAAGATAAAATACTACATCATACTATCTTCATTAGTTTCATCTTTATCTTGTAATCACAATTAAGTACATCTTGTCATATTGTCTCTTATATTCAGATAAGTATACCTTGTCATTGACTACTAATGTCATTCCCATAATCAACAATGATCATTATTTATTATACTAAAACAAATGCATTAGACTTAGATGATATTAGTAAGACTCATCATATTCAATTGAAGTATTAATACTTTCAATCTTTATCATTTGATCACATTTTAAACATCATATACAAGTTCTAGCTTTATCACTCATAATTGTCTTAGTAATAAACTTTTAGGGTTTTCAAGAAATCATTCCTTAGTTCAACATATCATAAGAATCATATCATTCAGTAATCCATTCATGACTCAAGGGTTCATTAGGGTTATTCACAAACATGGAAACCCTAGTTTCCATTTTCACAAATTTCATTCATCAATCATAAGTATACATTGATTAATTGACTCATTTGATTCACTTTCTCAACACAAATCCTAATCAGGATATGTGATCATTCAAATCCATTAACATTCAAAAATACACTTGTATAATACAATCTAGTACAATTCAAATATGACTTTATACATGTCAATTCAATTCCAAGCATATCGTCCATTGGGCTGATTTTTAGGAAAATTTCACATGAAGTACCATAGTCATATACCCTTAAGAATACCCATGAATACTCAATCAATATAATAGGAACTAATAAAGTTTCAATCAATGAGAAATAATAAAAAATCAGTAAAATTGGATTCCCCAATATCTTTCCCAAATCAAATCCAATCACATACATATACAAACAAGGTTTCTGATTGTTTTAGCCGGATTGAATTAGGCTTTCAACATGATTACAAAGCTTAGGAGGGAGAAAAACACTCACCTCAGGTGCCAAGCACCTTAAAAACGGAGGTCAACCTCTGAATTTTTGGAAACCCAATCAAACTCTCGCAAAAGAATCCAATTCTTTCTCCTCTCAACTCATAAATCCTAGAAATGGGGATTAGAAGAGAAAGAGTGAGAAAAGGGGAAGATTTGATGTGATTTCAAATCAAATTAGGGAGGGACGGAATCTTGACATGTGAGAGAAGATTCACCATGAAATGCTATGCAAAAAAGCTAAACTTACTTGATTTCATCATATCTTGGACAGAGAAACCGTAGGTCATCATCTCCTCCACTTTCTCTACTCAAAACCCTAACTCTCCTCTCTCTCAAGAATTTCGTTTCTTTGACAGGAAGGACGAGTTATGAGATCTCCTTGTGTGTTAGTTTAGTGATATAGATGAATTGAGGTGCTTAGAACATTTGCAAACAAGCCCCTCAATGTATTTTTATTTTGCTCAGACTGGTTGGTCGGCTGAGTTATAAACTCGACCGAAACCACATGTTTCAGAACTCAAACCTCATGAAAAATTTATGAAACTTTAAATAAATGTCTGAAATTAAGTTTTTAAGATAAAATAAAAAATTGAGTTCTTTTTTAATTACCAATAAATAAATAAAAATCAAATACTACACTACTATATTGCAGTCAGCAGCATGGTCGGTCGAGTTTGTCCTGCACAGAACTCGACCGACACCCTCTATGTAGAGATCAAAAGCCAGCCAAAAATTACACCAATTTAAAAAAGTGTCTATAATTGTGTTTTTCAAGTAAATTTAAAATTTGAGATCAATTGGATATACCAATAAAAATATAAAATTCAATTACCACACTGCTATATGAATCTGAAAATATGATCGGTTGAGTTTGAAACTCGACTGATAAACATGTCATAACTTTCATAAAAAATTCTGATATTTTTTAATGTTGTTTAAATTTTATATATCAAAATATTATCCAAATGTGAATTAAATCAGAATTACAAATAAAATACTAAAAATCATTTAGTGAGACACTATACTTATCAAATTTGTATTCATATGTCATCAAACCCTAATTTGGGCCGATTAGGGTTTCCAAACCTTAACCCTAATTATGTGAATCAAAGTATGATTAAACCTTATCATTATATTTAAAATATCAAAAATTAAGTACCATCACTAATCGATCTTTAAACAATGATCAACTTAGTTAAGCATACAATCATCCAAGTAAACCCTAATTGGATGACTAATTTGAAAATGGGTCATTACATATCCGATCATATATTTGGTGAATCTAGTGGGATATTTATTCTCCCCTTACCATTTCAATCTCAACAAACACTACCACGTATACCCTAGAGATTGGATAGGGAGAACAAATCCCTTCCACCCGCGCCTCTCACTGGCGTCACACTTTGATTTAGGGCTTCCTCCTTTACACCTCCTCATGCCTATTTAAGACTCCCATCGCCTCTGCCACCCCCCCAATTGTCCTCTACCCTCAATTTCTCATGAGACCACCCCAAACACCCCTCTCCACACCATCATCTTCAACCTATAGCCAGACTCCTTGAATAGGGGCTCACCCCACATCAGATCCTCCTTTCCATCACCTTCACGAAGCCCCACGAGTATACTCGACTGATTTTCCTTAACCCAAACCCATCCACACCCCTTTCCTCCTTATGATCTAGTGACTAGCCTCATGGAGATGGGAGATGCATCGACCTAGAGGGATCCACAATTCCATTCAACACCGTCTGGACATGAGTTCCACCCATAAAGAGTTATGTGGCCTCAGCTTGCCAAGGAGCTCACCCAAGGCCATGAAAAAGCTCACCGGAGTTGCTACAGGGCTATTCAAGCTTGCAGAGACCAAAGAAGAAGGGAGGGATGTGGTTCTAGTTGGGATTTGAAGTGGACTAGTCCTGAGCCTCCAACTCAACATCACAACCAAGTCATTAAGGCATCAAGTCAGCTGCACACCCCACCGTTAGATCCACTCCAGGATGATCTGTACGCTTGGATAAGTGGATCAAGGTCGTAGGTCCACAATTAGTTCCTTTTTAATATTTATTCTTTTCTAAAAACCCATATATCTTAGGAAAATCATAACAAATCAAAGGAATATTGTATGATAATAAAACTATATACCAAATTCATAAAAAATGTAGGGAATCTATTTAAAATACTATCTTGACATGAATCCAATTTTTTTCTTCCAAAAATGATGGCCTAAAGAATTATTTAATTTATTAATTTCTATTTCTTAAATAAAATGATGGAAAATGTTGTTCATGGCCCGATATCAGTAACATTCGACTCATAAACCCTAATGGAATCTCTGATATTTTTAGATCATGAAAACCTAAATAGGAAATGCAGAATGACCTAAATACCTTGAAGGCCCTAATTCTAGTTTTCTCTCTCTAAATAATGAAATTAATTAATGAACTATTTATGCACCAGATATTAGGTCCATACTAATAACCCTTAAATGAGAATATAAGATCTTGTGACCCATATCCAATTACAAGATGATAATAACAACCTTGATTAAGACTAAACCCTAAAAGTGAAATATTATGGGTACATAGTGAGGTTAGGCCCATAATGTCTTTTGAGGGTGATTACTCTCATCTTCAGTAGATCCTTTAGAATTTCAGATCTGATAGGATCAGGTACATGGGACATATAAGTATAAGACTAATTTTCTTATGTGGAATAAGTATGAATATTGAACTCCCTACTTCAGTATGGTTCTTGGATGTAAAGTGTTTATAATATGATCTTTACCATAACACTGAGAACATAAATGAAGAGATAGATTGTAGCTATTGAGTGAGATATTATCTTTCTCTCTCTCTCTCTTAACTAAGGTTAGCACAACCCCATATCCCTAGGGGCGGGGATCCCCATAGCCCAAGGGATGAGGAGGGCCCAACATACATGTATATTAGGTGCTGAAACACTTAGTAATATAATTGCATCAAAAAGACATCTAAAAATGATTTCCCTTCTTTTCACATTAAGAAATGGTTTCTTTACTCATTTTCTTTCTCAAATTATTTCACTTATGCAAGATTATAAGCATGTATTTTTACCCATGTAGACAACACGTAGTGTTGATCCGGTGATTCATGTATTTTCTAGGTACAAAGAACTCTTAATTGAAGCCAAAGTACCAAAAAGCTCATTGGAGGATTTAGAGTAGACATGTGCCTCTATTTACTTCTCCTAGATAGTATTTTCTTTTGCATTCCTAGTTGATGTGTAGGAGTAGTCTATCTTATGTATCTCCTTTCTATTTGTAGTTACATTCTTATTTCAAGCAAATAAATGTATCCACTACTATATTTTCCTATTTATAAATGTTAGTTTTTTGTGGTAATTATATGGTGTTTGTGAACATGATCCAGCTTCTGTGTGTTATAGATGATAACCAAAACTCCTTGTATTTTCCCTCTTGACATCTTATTGATATGAGTGCACTCATAAAAATAGAGTGTCACCATGGAAAGTATGCTGGAATTGGGATCATCAGAGTTTCCATGTTTTATTTCATAAACATGGAGGTGAAACGATTCCTGGCCTCGTCTCCCACTCAATGTGTACTGATGATGAAGATGGGTCCCACTTTAAAACAACTAATGAAAGGACATGATGGAATTTATAGTTGGATTTACCAAGGATAGGAAGTGGTATGATGCATTTGGGTTGTAGTTGACCAACAAGTCAAGTAAACTCACTTTTTTCCAATTTAGACAACCAACAAGGGACCTAATATGTTGATGTATATGTGCATGAGATTTTATGTCTGCATGGGTTGACACTATCAACCATCTCATATAAGGTTTCCAAGTCCACCTTAAACTTGTGGAGATAGATTCATGAAGAGTTGAGTACAACCTTGAACGTCAACCTTTCCTTTCATCTGCAGACTCAAGATCAATCTGAAAGAAGCATCAAGATACTAGATGAACTACCTACATATCATGTCTTGGATTGAGGTTTCTCTTGGGATTACTAATGACCTTTGGAAAAGTTTTCTTACAAGATAGTTTCCATCCCAACATCAACTATCCACTCTAAGAAGTCTTGTATGGGAGACCTTGCATGTCCCACTACATTGCACTAATGTGGGAGAAAAAGCTTTGCTAAAATACAAGAAACTAAAATTATATATTAATAGATTATCTTTAATTAGTCAGCAACTATAGGGGGCCCATGATTGGAAAAAGTTGTATGTTGATGCTCAGTGCACTGAGATGGATTGATTATCTAGGCATTACAAATTTATGAAGATATGACCGATGGATAAAATCCATGCAAAACAATCTTAAGATGTACTATGTGGGTCTCTTTTCTAAGCTAAGTAGGGAATTTTTTATACCAGCTGGCACTACCCCCACTATACAATCCAATGTACAACATTACTCATGTTTCTAATATCAAAAGATACGTTAAGGACACATGGAATGTACTAAATCACAAACATGTGGGTTGATGGGTAACATGCGTCTAATTCAAGCAACCATAACGTGCTTTGTTTCAATGTCAAAAAGGATGATGGATCATAATAGAAAGATGATCTAAGAGTGCTGGAATCATCATGACATGAATGATTCCACATAGGAGCCTAAGGCCTATATGAATAAGAAGTACCTACACCTATTTCAAGGTTTTCACATTTGATGGGACAATTTTTTTTAGGTGAGAAGAATGTGAAAAAGTGACTTTTTTAGATTTTTCTTATAATACAATTTATTTTATTTTATTTAATATAACCCCAACTCATAAATTTGAATTTTCGATAGGGCTCTTACCAAACCCTAATATTGATAATGTAGAAAAATGAAATCAAGAGTAGTCGACTAATGAAATAATTCCGATTATTAAACCCTAATTGTATTTTGGATCAATCACACCTTTCTATACTAAAAGGAGGTGCAACTAAGGACCCTCTGAACTTATGTAATAACGAACCCTAGTTTCAAATTTTAGTACTCTTGGACCCCCTAAATATGTTAAGTGAAAAAATTAACCTTTTATCAATTAGGGTTTTGGACATGAACATTTTTCACTAGTTGAAACACATTTGTGGAGACTAGAGTTAAGTATGCAAAATTTTATTTGGTTGAGAAATAAGTTTTAAATGGACAAAGAATAATTAAAACAAAATTAATAAAATCACTACGATACCTAATATTGTACCTAATAAAAGATGATTGGGCATATGCCTTATGACCCACCACGATCTAAGCAACACCAAGGATTAAGCACAATATGTCATCTTCAAGTAATCTTCATCATGTACTAAGGCCCCTTCTATTGGAAATGTAGGTGCTTGTTGAGACAGGGCTACCACCAAGTGGCCAACATGGTCTTATTCTTGTGACCTATAATCTATACATCATAGTCTACCTTGTAGTCAAGATCCATCTCAACTATGATTTAAGGGGACATTACTTTGATCAACATGACCATGTACACTAGATGACTTTTGTTTTAGAATACATGATAAAACATATTTTCACAATATTGAATCCTAAAAATGAGTTTTGAGTTTCAATCAAGTTTTCTTCATTGATCAAAAAGTTTCTCGATCGATGACGTTTTACATGAACTTTGCTTTTGATATAAAATTTTCTCGATCTATCATATGATTGAGTAATTTTTTCTTAAACTTACTTTAAACAGAAAAGGTTTCACAACCTACACATTTAACCAAAATGTTTTCTAATCTTCTCTACTGATTGTCTAAGAGACTAAAATGCTTAGGTTTTGACTTATAATTTCTAGTGTTAATTAATACACATGCCTCTTTTTTATTGACCAACGTAATCTTTTTTAGAAAAAAAATCAAATACTATAATAATGAATATATGTATTAATATATCATTTTATTCAAAATAATACATAATATTTATTCAATAAAAGTAGTTTAATGATATGATTTGCATAAGGTGCATGAGGCTTATTGTAGTGGTACTTTGCTAAAAAAGTAAATAATATGAATCCTATAGGGTAAGTCTTAAGGTGTATTTCCAACTAATGGCCTAGTAGATATAAGGGGATTAGAAGTTCCCAACAATAGCCCTAGTAATCCTTACATAAAAATATACCTTATTACTCAAGTACATGCATTAACAACAATACATTGTTTGCATGTTGTGATAAATAAGAATCTAGATGAGCTAAGATCTCAAATCAAACTTGTTGTATGAAACTCAAGAATCTCAATAAGTACATGGCACCATGCTTATGATGTGGTTTTCATGATAATTTTGGATAATACTATATATTGTAATTGTATTATGACTTTAATTATCTATTTTCCCAAGAGGTGTGAGAGCTCCTTCTTTATGATATAATTTTGAATTGTCCTATATAATATACTTGGATTATGACTTTGGGTGTCTACTTTCTTTATGGCATCGGTGGGCTTGGGTATATTCCCCATTGATAAAACTTGGCCCATATAGATTGCTGTGTCCATCTTGTGATTCACGAGAACATCAATATTAGTTAATTATAATACCCATGGACCCATGAATAATGGTATTTCTGGTAAAAATATTTCTTAAGTACATGGATTTTATTGTTGATATATCTTGTATTATGTTTCTAACTATTTCCTTATTTCCCATCATGTTTTTTGATATTCCAACCCATGTACCAATCATCAAATCCTAATAGAGAGGGAAAGCATGCCATTTTTGGTTGCGTTGTTACGACGTGACAATCACCATGACAATCATCGACTCTTATATCAAATTGTTTTTGGGTTTGTCTACATCGATCATTTTTTAATTCAAGCTAACATTATGTCACGTCCTTGTACAATTTTAATGAAGTAAGATCCCTCCTCAATATCACCCCCACATTATTTCATGTCAACATTTCCCTTTTCAAGTTATATTTAACTAGATAATGCTATTCTTAACACAATATATTCGAAACCATGCTACACACATCCATACATCAACAGAAAGGCCCTCAAAGTTTCCATCAACACATGTCGCATCCACATCCATTTGTACGTGTAAATCATACACATGTCCATACACATTGATTGAATACTATAATTCTAAAAGTCTAACTTCAGATATATCACCAATAAGTGGTACATGAAACTTAAGATAGATTTATTAAACTTAAAATAATAGTTGTCTATTTGGATATGGTCTTAGTAGTGTGGACCTACTACCCAAGTGAGAACACTCAAAGTTGAGAATAACCATACATAGGTTAAATTCTTGAATTGAGATTTCATATTGACTAAGAGTAGGGGAATAGGGAGATTAAAATTGGGGGAAAACAAGTTCAAGATTGTAAAATGTTTTGCTTCTTTTTTATTTTCTTTTAATAATTTTAATTTTATGTGAATTTGATCAATCAATTATTACATGACAGAATGCACACATAGGTGAATGGGGATTCTATACTATGGAAAGGGCACATTAGAAGGTATAAAGGTTTTCTTATTATGGGGAGGAGAGAAGATGCACACAAGATTTTGTTTCCACACTAGAAAAGAAAGTGATCCATGGACAATCATGAGAAGAAAAACCAAGCATAAGAACACATGAGCGTTTAAATTTGAAAACTATGACAAAATGTGAATCGTTGGAAGCTATATGCAAATATGTTATTAATAGTAGAAAAATCATTTATTAAAAAAAAGTTAATGAAAAACTATTAAAAGAGAAACTAATCATAAGAAACATGAAAGTTTCAATATTTATGTTATGGTTGGATGTATATTTTTGAGATATATATGACAACAATATGCTAATTATTAAAGTCAATAATTTTTTAAGTTAATATATATTTATAGAAGGACAATAGGGGGTGGGATTCTTTATTGGAATCTATAACTTGGAGAGGACTGACATGAGAAGTATAGCAATAAACGCCTGGCATAATTCATCGGTAGTAAAACTATAAGACTAGATACACAATCTTATAATAATTCAGCTATAGTGAGACTTGAACCTACTACGGCCTAGTTAATGAAAGTTGGTTGATGTTGTCCCTAATGCTTCCGTGAAACTTGGGGCACACCCTAACAGAGATCATGTGTGGATGGAGGTGGATTTGGTTGCTCAACGTGATCCCAATTAACCTTTCCAATTCCTAAATCATTGGCCCACATGGCCTAGCTTTCAGTCCATTTCTCAAGATGTGTGGAGCCAAAATGTCATTGGTGACCCCATGTTCACTATGGTGGAGAAGTTTAAGATGACCAAAATGGCTCTCAAAAGGTGGTCAAAGGAGCAGGTGGGCCTCCCAAATATCATTAAAGAGGCCAATCATGTGTTCCAAAACATGGCTAGAGAGCTAAGGCTTGACCCCACTTTAGTAGATCTCACATCTAAGGAAGAGGCAGGCAAAAAATGTGTCCTTCAGTTGGCAAAAAATCGAAGAAGTGAGTTATTGGCAGAGGTGTAGAATGAGATGGATCAGAGATGGAGACAAGAACTCTAAAATGTACAATTTGGTGATTAAGAAGAACAACACGAAGAAGGATCACATCCACAACCTGATTGATTCATATGGTGCTTTGGTGGACAAGGAGGCCAAGATTTGCGATCTCGATGTCACTTCTTCACGATCTACAACCAAGATGAGAGATCTCATAACCTTAGTATTCTACGTGAGAGGAGAGTCTCTAATGATATGAATAGAGATCTCTAAAAACTAGCTACCGACGAGGAGATCAAGAAGGATGCTTTCTCCATTGGAGCATCCAAAGCTCCTAGACCTGATCGATTTGATGCAAAGTTCTATCATGCTTCTTGACCGATCATAGGTAAAGATATATGTAGGTCTTTCCGTTGGTTTCTCATAGGAGGAAGAATGTCTCATCAAGCCAACCACGTATTTATCAAACTTATTTCAAAGTGCAACAATGTGGATGCCACTAATGAGTTCCGTCCCATTGTGTGTTGCTCTGTACTACATAAAATCTTGTCCAAAGTTATTGCTAACAAATTGAAGATTATCCTTGCTAAGGTGGTGTCGGTCAACCAAATCTGCCTTTGTGCAGGATATGGCTATCTCTGACAATATCTTACCGTCGGTTGAGTTCCTTATGGATTTCCAAGTTAAACACAAAACTAGGAAAGCATGCTTGAATGCAGATATACCCAAGCCTTATGATGAAGTCAATTGGCAAGGTCTTTGCTCTATCATGTTGGCGATGGGGTTCTCCAATCGATTTGTTGAGGTCATTAAATAGTGTGTGGAGACTACATCCTTTTTTGTGCTGATTAATGGGGTGCCTAAGGGTCTTTTCAAGGCCTCGAAGGGTTTAAGGCAGGGGGATCTTTTGTCTCCCCTGCTATTCTCACTTGTTATGAAGAATCTCACCTTTTAGATGGATAGAAAAATATGAAGGGGTTATCAAACCATTTAAGATACAAGGAACTATGGTTTATGCTCACATGATCTTTGTAGATGATGTTCTATTTTTCATTGCAAGACATGCCAAATACCTTAAAGGTGTGTAGCTCACTCTGAAGACCTTTGAAAATCTTACCGCCCTATACATCAATGGTATCAAATCGCAAATTTCCCTGTCCAAATCTTGTTATTCAAGGAGAGGGAGGCCTAAAGATGCAACGTGTATTGTGGAGGGTAGGTTCCCCACAAGAGACTTGGGCATTCCTATTGTAGGTGGCACATGAAGAGGGCCTGATTACATGAGTTGCTTGGACGATCTTCGTGCTACTGTTGAGAAATGGAGCGGACTTGATATTTCCATGACTGGTAGAGTTGTTCTTATCAAGGCTATCCTTGCTAGTAAGATCATATATTGGAGTCGCCTTGTTGAGCTTCCTGAGTTCGTTTTGCTCAAATTCAGATCAGTTATGGCCGACCTCTTGTGAAGTGGGGGCAACCATGCAGTTTCTAGGAACACGGGAGTACAACAAGGACATGGTGGGGGATTGGACAACCCTGATCCGGTCGACATAGCTTAGATAACTTCAGCTAGAAGGATCCATAACTTCCTCATGAAACCGGATAATATGTGGGCTGCATGGATGAGGAACATGTACGGAAACCTTGAAGGTGCTATTCCTGGGCAGAGCATATCCAAAGTTTGGAGAAGAATGATCACCATTTGGCCTGAGGTTTGTTGTTGGTACACTAGGTCGAATAATTCCTGGATTTCTTCTACTCCTAAACTGTGGTTGATCAATAGGAACATACCCCAAGTCCTCTGGGACCCGATCATATGGAATAAAATTCATTGCCTAAAATGGAGTCTTTGGACCTATAAAGTCATATTGAACAAACTTCCAACTCTGGATCGACAATCCAAGTGGGGTATACACTCTGACAATCTAGTCATGCTCTGTAAGAAGAAATCGAAAACACATCCTCACAAATTCTTTTGAGTGTGAGTTCTCTCTCTCTATATACTTAGTCAAATGTGGATGGGGTGGACTCCCCCCTGCTAACTTGGATGAGGCTCTGTTGTGGCTGTTTAATCACATGAGATGCAACCAGGGTCTGAGAAGTTTTACGTATTCTCATCCTTACTTGTCTTATTTTTAATTTGTGTAGTGAGAGAAACAATAGGATGCATGGTAAAAGGGATTCCGACTCCCTTAATTTTTGACAAACTTGTTAATAGTTTCTTTTTATGTTTTTCAAAGGTAACCCAAGCATCCTCTGAGAGGTGATTGTTGAGGTTGGGGTGATGTGGGGTCTGACTTAGATCTTTGTACTCTATACGGGGATTTTGGTTTATCCCATATACACCTTTTTTGAGAAAATAGTAATATTTTACCTTATCCAAAAAATAGAGACTTGAACCTACAACCTTCTAGCTAGACCATGTGATAAGCACTAGGCCATACATTTTAGGACTAAAATAAATATAGAAAGTTCCTAATGTGGTTTTTATTTGTTAATTACTTACAATTATCTTTGATTTTCATTTTTGCTATTTAATACATGTGACCATTGTGCTTCTTCACAACATACATTGACCTCCATACAATATGGCTTAATGTATAGCTGGAGATGAGTATCTCGTCTCATGACAATTTAATGGAAGCTAATCATTCACTAGTTTCATGGGCCAGGATAGAAAGGTACTTGAAACGTGTGGGCTTCACTAATGTAATTTTGAATTGCTTCATCCCATCAGCATGTTTAACCCCGCAAGCTGCTTAATTACCATCAGCATGTTTAACCTTGCAAGCTGCTTAATTTACAGACAATACAGACCTCGGTATCCTAGTACAAAGTCACCATATTCAGCCATGAAATACGAATACTCATAACAAGTGTTCCATACACATGATAAATTTAACTGAGAGAAACATTAGCAAATCTATATTGTTTTTAGCTTCCACTAGTTCTCTATATATTAAGTTTCAGGGAGAAAGAGATCAAATGATGGGCAGACCAGCTGGTGTCAAGCTGTAATCACGGCTTGATGTATTTATTGGCCTCAGATAGATGTATTAGAATATCTAGTCATTTGGGATAATAAAGAGGATGATGCCGCTCAGGGAGAAGTCTTCCAACCGGGCCCTGGTCTTCCCTTCCTCGGGTCATGCCTTGAGTTCGCTCCGCCATAGTCATAGTCCAGTGTAACATCCACCAGCAACTTCCTTGCATGCGCCTGGAGTGTAGAACAGATCATATGATGCATTAGCGATAAGGATATCGATTGTACAATACAGGGAATACCAGGCATGTATATATAAGAAACGCTTGAGATTGATTGACTCGTAAAGTTACTGAAGCAGATTTGGCTTATTTATATCAAATTAAACTGGCTTCTTTTCTCTAATACAAACTAGAAAATATAATAAAGCCATAAAGCTCAATAACTAAGACATCCTGGGAACGTTTTTGGTGTTTATGAGAATCTGTATCTAGATGCAACTTCACAAGTCTTTCTTATGTATACTACTTTATATCATAAAGTCATGCAAACATTGGAGTGGATCCTATATTACTTACATATTACCCTCTGCATTTTATGCCTTCTTCCTGACGTGAAAACTTCAGTTCATTAATAATTTGATCTTTTATTTATTCTTGTGCTTGTCAGGAAAGATAGACCAAGGCCTATCGAAATAGTCTTTTGGGGGATTTCTAACAGATACCAAACATGATAATCTACTTTAGCAGTTAGATTTCTGGCTGTATTGTACAGGCCGATGAGCACTATGCTTCTATGATACACAAGCATTAGTCAAGATTCGAGACGTTACCCAAGAAGATCTGGAGATCTCCTGATCAGCTCCATCTGTTCGCCCAATATATTCCCCTGCACGAACAGAATAAAAAATTGGTAGAATCAGTAATGAGTATGGGAATCCCTTTGAGAGAAAGATGGGATCCTTGTTAAGGGGGTTGAAGAGTAGCACGCACCTTCTGAGATCTGGATGTGGAATAGGAGAATGAGGAGGAAAGCTAAGAAAGCCGCAAGCCTTGGCATGATTCTATGCTTTTCTGTGTACATGCAGTGCCCCTTCTGCTGCTAGCGATCCCGGTGTTCTTGTTGAGAGGTTCTGAAACGGAATGCAGTATATCCCTTTATGGCCGCGCGCGCGGCCATATAGAGCGAAGAGGCTAGAGATAGGTACCACTGTAGCATATCTGCCGAATTTGGGTGACCACTAACATACTGAAGCCTCCATCTTGAGATTACAATGAAATCCATTAGCCAACCCTGCACAAGGTCAACTTCACTTTGCCTGGAAAGGCCATTTGACACCTTTTTTTCCTCTCCCCACCGAAAAGACAGCCCACTGTGCTGTTCCGAAAGGACAAGTTCGAATTGTGCTTGCTCTCTATGGCTGTATCTTAAGAGACATATGGGGCAAAGAGATCCTCTTACTTGAGCGCCGCTTCGTTCCCTATTTGGCCAACAGGGGAATTTGCCGACAGAAGAGAACCCTGATTAGCCATCTATGCTTACTAAGGCATGTGATGATTACCATGACCAAGATGATGGATCGGTTAGGCCGAGATCCTTTTCCAATTGAAATTGCAATTAATAGACATTTCACCATTGGGAATCAACTTTCACTCGTTTACTGAACATTACAGAACCAGGGTTGTGCATTGCTTGTATGCAGAAACAGAGTTTAAGATATCAGTATCACATCGGCAAAAGCTCTTAACAGGACTGTACTACCTTCTGCTTTAGTTTCTCTCCTCCAGAAGTGAAAGTGAAGTGTGGATCCAGAGTAGAAAGAAGTCAGGTGATGGCGCACCAGCACACAATAGTCAAAGCCACTCCACTCAGTTGCATGGGGGATTGGGGGGTGACTCTGCCCCGTCCTCTTCTACTGACTGCTCTAGTGGCGGGCACTGCACTCTCGTTCTCATCCTACCCTCCTTGACACGTCTCCTTCGCAGCTTTTATCACGTTGTTGTTTCCTCCTTTCCTTCCACATGGGGCGTGCCACATTCCGTGGCTCGGGATTGATGGCGTGGTCCAGAGTACCCATAAGCTGGGCCTCCAGCTAATGCCGAACTCACTGAGCTTTCCATGCTTCTTCATCCGAATCCTCCTCCCACTCTCGCCTTTACCCACCCACCAGTACATTGCTCTCCATTATCCCTTTTCTGGATTTTACCAGAATTGCTCACTCACACACTCACTGTCCCAGGAATGACCTACTCTTCCACAGAACGGTTGTGGTTTGTGGACTATGATATTATTATACATGGCTAAGTCGGT
>OY856414.1:637900803-638118303 GCA_963693085.1 Alisma plantago-aquatica
TTCTTTATTCATTTTTCTTTGCGTTCTTTGTGTATATTGGTTTACTAACTTGTTCTCTTTTGTTTGGTTGTGCTTTGTGCATGTGACAAGCCATTTAGGGGAAGACAAGATGGAAGGCCAAAATGCACCTCGCAAGTCCTTGCAAGATTACTTCATGTTGAGCAACTACCAGTCACCTATTGCATCTAGAGTCACCCAAATGCAAGGGGAGAAATTTTATATTCCTCTAGGTCTTCTTGGGCTCCTTCCCACCTTCTACGGCTCGGAGAGTGAAAACCCCTACAAACATGTGGATGCCTTCCTAGAGATGTGTACCACCTTCAGAATGTCAACGGCAAGCGGTGACTCAATTTGGCTCACACTGTACCCCTTTTCACTCAAGGATAGGGCCAAGGAATGGTATGATTCAAGGAGAGACACCATGAGTTGGGGTGAGATGAAGATGGCATTCTTGAGGAAGTTCTACTCTATTGTAAGGATGACACAAATACGGCGGTCAATAGTGAGTTTCAGCCAAATGGATAATGAAAAGTTCCATGATGCTTGGGATAGGTTGCAAAAGCTATTGAGAGAGTGCCTGCATCATGATATACCTTTGTGGCAGCTTGTACAAGCATTCTACTCTAGTTTGTCATCAAGGGATCAAGCTACAGTAGATTCTTCTTGTGGAGGTGTTTTCATGACAATGCCACCAGAGGAGTCATGGTCGTTGTTTGAGGAATTGGTGGAAAACTCAAGGAACCACACTTCTAGCATGATTTTTGATGGGAGTCGGGTCTTTAGTGAGACTTCTATTTCTAATGATCACAATGCACAAGTGATGAAGGCTATGGGAGAAATGATGAAACTCATGAAAAGTCAAGGAGGAAATGGTCCTTGCCATCCGGTTAACTACATTGGTTCTTTTGAGGGAGAAGTGAAGACACCTTACTCCTATAGCTACTCAGAACCACAAAGTCCAAGCTATAGCTCCAAGTCTGAGGAAAAGGTTCTCTCTAGATTGAATATATTTGATGATGTCCAAAAAGATGTTGCAAGGCTTAGAAAAGATAGAGCAGCTCTCTTCTACACTTGCTCTTCAAGAAGAAAAGTTAGCTTTAAGATCCATCTTTAGTTACCATGAAACAAGTGGACCTATGCCCTCTTCTCAAATTTTCTATAATCCACCTCCCATGAAAGTACTTCCCATTCACTCCTTCCAAATCTATCCTAAGCCTTACACACCTGCACCACCTTCACCACCTCAATTTTCCCAAAACTTCACTTTCCAACCTCAATTTCCCTCTCCACCTCAATTTCAATACCAACCATCACCCCCACCTCCTCCACAACCACAACATGCTCCCTCTCCCCATCATGAGCAAGGTAGTGCTATGACGGTTCTAAGGAGTGGGAAAACACTTGAGCAGCCCGCAAGTCAAAGAAAGAGTGACAAAGCAAAGCAGAAGTAGTCAAGTGGTGATGTTGTGATTGAGATTGCCGAAGATGATCATTTGCCATCCCATGTTGATATTGGGAGTCCTAGTTCTCCACCTCATGCTACACCATAGGAAGATCGTGCTAAGCCAAGTGGGACAATAGCTAGTGAGCCACCATTTCCCAAAGCACTAGATGAGCCCCCGGCTGTGAAAAGAAGACAAAAGCACAATATGGACATTCTTGAGGTCTTCCGACAAGTGAAGGTCAACATTCCTCTCTTGGATGCAATCAAACAAATTCCATCATATGCCAAGTGTCTCAAAGACCTATGCACTATGAAAAGAAGGTCAATGGGGAGGATTCCAAAGAGAGTGAGAATGACTGAACAAGTGAGCTCCATCATACAACACTCACTCCCTGTGAAGAGAAAGGACCCAGGAGCCCCACTCATACCTAGTTACATAGGGGGACATCGCATAGACAGGTCCTTACTTGATTTGGGATCTAGTGTGAATTTGATGCCATATCATGTCTATGTTGAGCTGGGCTTAGGCAAGTTGAAGCCGACACATTGCACTCTCTAGTTGGCGAATAGATCCATAAAAGTGCCTAAAGGTAGAGTGGATGATGTCTTGGTGATGATAGACAAAGAAAAAGGCACGGTGTTCCCGGCGGATTTCATTGTACTTGATATGGAGCCAGAGGATAGGAAGATTCCCATCATCTTGGGGAGATTGTTCTTATCTACAGCTGATGTCGACATTCATGTACGTAGTGGCACTATGATAGTCTCATTTATGGACATGAAGATCAACATCAATATGTACAAGACCCCAACCCGGCGACTCCGAGATAGGGATATTGGACATGATCGCTTCACAAGTCCAAATGGGCATTTGAGAGAAGGACACCAAGATGAAGAAATTGGTGATGATTGTTTTGATGAAAGAGATGAGGAACCAAGGTTGAGTGCAAATGAAGGATGCGTGTTTTGCAAGAATGGACACTTGAGAATTCCAAATGGGTGAATTTTGAAGAATCGTCAAGAAGCCCAGTTGAAGGCAAGAAACTCATCGCTTGTGGGAGGCAACCCACCTAGGTTTGGTAATTTTTGACCCAATCTACATTTTTGATACTTTTGCTTTGTTTTTACATTTTTCCAAGAAAACACACACACACACTTGTATTTGATAGTTTTTGTGTAGTTTTGAGGTGTGCAGGTGAGAACAGAGTGAAATGAAGAAGGATAGATGAAATTTTGACAAAGAATCAATAGAATATCAACTTGAGATCAAAGTTTTGATGTTGAACAAGATTTGACTGTTATACTGCTGTTACAGTGCACACCACGGTCGTGGTGACATGGAACGACCATGATGGTGCACTCACATTCTACAAAGAAATCGTCAGAAATTCAGAAAATCAACCAAGTATAGAACCAGGGCAGAACGATCGTGCAAGGCAGTACGGCCATGGTACACGAAGCCACCACGGCCATGCCATGCAGCACGGTCATTCCACAGCCCGATTCTAGCAACTTTAAGTCATAATTTGCAAAATTTCTATTCACTTTCTCATTTCTCCAAAGAACAGAACGGTCGTGCTCCGCACCCTAGCGACTGTGTAGCGCTCTGCCCGCCCATTCCAACCCTCTAATCCTCACCAAATCACTCCCAAATCATTCCCAATCATTCCACTACCTTAATCTCCAGATTTCACCATTTTTCATCCACAAACGCACCACTTTCTCTCCATTCTGTCCCAACAACCCCGTTCTTCGGAGAAATCTGAAATTTTCTAACTCCACTTCATTTTTTGAGCAAAAATGATAAAGTTTGCAAAGAGAGTAGTAGAGAAGACCAGGACCATCATTGCTTATCAAAGGAAACCAAGGAACAGCCACTCCCAGTTGACGGAGGCCGGTTTGGATGCCATAATGGATCCTATCACTGAAGAAACCTCTGAACAGCCACAGCGGGGGACACCGTCTTCATCGCAGTCACCGTCATCCCCCTCCCGGTCATCCATCTCATCTGAGAGACCCTCCACTACCACCGCACGGCTGTCAGTTTCATCCGCACGACCGTCCGTCTCCTCGGTGGCACAGCCAAAACCCGAGCTGCAACCATGACCGCGTCGACGACTCGTGTTAGATGATGAAGATGATACAGATATGCCCGATTCTGAGCAGCACGAGGTTCCACCATAGTGCCCACTTCCACAACCTGAGGTTACTACAGGTCGGGCAAAGGAGCCTAAGCACCCAGAGTGCTTGACACGCAGAGTTTTAGCAACTCGATATGCATGCCAAGCAACAATGGAAGTGATGGGCTTCTATGCCTACTTTCAGGGGTTGATGGAAAAAATGGGGCTATTTGAGATCTTGACACTGCAGCATGAGACCTACATCGAGCTGACCCAGCAGTTGTTCACCACACTAGAAAAAACAACTAATGATGGCGAGAATGTAATTAATGTTATGATTGGGGATAAGAGGTGAAAGATAATCTCGCAGATGCTAAATCAAATTTTTGCCCCAAGTGGGGAGGTGGCAGTCCTCCTAGACGGAGGAAGGACAAAAAATAATTCTAGTTCCACATATCCAGCTATGTGGAAATGCTTCACCGGCCAAAGTACATTTGTTGCGGGGAAGTCCAAGACAAATTCCATCCACATCTCGTTTCTTTACTATGTTCAGAAGGTGTTAGAAAACACCATCTTTGTCAGGTACGAAAACCAAGGCAGGTGTACAAGGAAAGATCTTTTTGTTCTTGGTTGGATGATAAAAGAGAGGCATGTGAATATGGGGGCATTACTCATAGATCATATGAGAACAATCCCATCCAAGAGCACAAATCCATTTGTAATGGGAGGGATTGTAACATCCATAGCCACTACTTTAGGACATGACATGACTGGCTATACAAAGGCAGATGGTAGCAAGTTGGTTGATTTGCACTACTTAGCTCGCTCATCCATGATTACGGTTACAGATCAGAGGATCATTTACCAAATCAACCCACCTTACCCAGGAGTGACATCGAAGCTGCCTTACCATGCTCCACCCCTAATGGCACAATATGGATCGACGCCGGATTTTCTGGAAAAATTGAGGAGGTATGAGACGAAGAACTCGAGAGGAGAGGCAGTCCCTGAGGTGATTTTTGTTGGGGGTCTAGGAGAGCCTTCACAAGTGGCTGAGTAGAGGCGGACAGCAGAGGAAAGAGTGGCAAGATGGGTGAGGCAAAGAGAAGAGAGGATGGGAGCGTCAGAGCCACAACAACCTTTAGTGAATGCATATGACATGAGTACCATCCATGCACAGCTGGAGGGCATTCAAGCGACGCAGGACAGAATTCTACGGGCCCAGGAAGGCTTCCATAGGACACATGACGCCATGTGGTTGGACCATCAACACATGCATTACCAGTTCAACCATCTTTATCAATTTTGGAATGCCCAGGCCCAGAGGAACCCACAGTGGGGTGAAGACTGGTGGAGTTCTTTATCAGATTTTCAGGACAGCTATCTGCCTCCACAGTCAGACTACTGGGGTGACTATTACAGATAGGGAGGAGCACCTCCACCACCACCACAGTGATTGTCTACCCTATCATCCTAGACTTTAGTGTCATGCTGAAGACAGCATGATTCAAAAGTTTGGGGTGGTAGGCAGTATGCCCTCATTCTACTTTCACTTATTTTTGTATCTCACCTGCTATTTACTCTTTGTTTTTTGTTTTTCACATTTCTTGTTTTGCTATCTAGCTTAGGAGTTTACTGCTTTGCATACCTGCATGCCATGTGGTTTACTTTCTTGTCATTTTTTGTGTAATTTTCAAAAATTTTGCTCTTTCGCCATGCATTGCATATAATGTATATTTTTGGTAATTTTTGCATGTTTTAGTTAGGATTTGCTTGTTTACTGCTTTAAGTTCAATAATATAGGTTTAGATGTGATTGGAGGCAACTTGGAACCATTTTGGCCAATTTTGCCCAAATTTGGAATTTCTTGTCTAAAAAGCATGTTTTAACCCAATCTCTATTGTTTTGAGTAAAAATGAAGACCTTTGACTAGTGCAAATGAAATGTCATGCTTTATTGCTAAGTGGTATCAATGTTTGACTTTTTACACGTGCATCACCTCTCTCATGATTGTGATTGATTTGGCTGAATTGTGAACTTGAGCAAGCTTTGAACGCTTAGTGTTTGTGGAATCACTTGTTTGATATATCAATTTCATCTTGTTCATTCATGTGGTGTGATATGTTAGATGAAGTGTTGGATTAATTTCCATGTAGGATGTCTTATGTGGAAAATCATACCAATGACCCCTCTTTGACCTGACTCTTCTTCCACCATCTTCATACCCCTATGCCTCATAAAAAGATGCCCTAGTGCACATAATCAGCCTTGGCCACCTCCAAAAGTTTGGGGTGGCCATATCTTTATCCCCTCGCTTCACTCTATCCACCATATGCCCTATCTACACCAAGGGAAAAAAAGAAAAGAAAAGCAAAAACAAAATAAAAGGATGCTCTTATTTAAGAGCATTCAAATAAAGAAAATATGAGTGTGTAACAACACTCCAAAAATCTTACCGCAACCCTTTCTTCCACTTTCATACTCATTGAGCTAAGAAGCATCAAACTTAGCTCATTTTGTCTTTTTCTACAGCCATGTGGGTCAGTTGGTATGATTTGAAATATAAGACTGAATGCATGAATGTGAAACAACACTCCTAGTCATCCTTGATTAACACCATCATGAAATGGTTTACCTGGAACTTTATGGAAGAAGTATGGATAACTTGTGTATTCTATGCGCTATATTTGAAGTTCATATGCTTTGTGCTCTTTTCATGGTTGGATTGTGAAAGTAGGAGAGGAGAGAGGTGAAATGCATGCACTTAGTCATCTTTGATCCCATTCAGAAACAATCATCTTTCACATTGCATATGTCATTTCTTTTTGTGGAAGTTTTGTAGAGAGATTGAGTTGGAGCATACTTGAGGACAAGTATGTTTCAAGTTTGGGGTGGTGATGCAGCCCTATTTTAGGGCTTTATCTTGTGCCTTTTTTATCTTCAATCACATCTATACTTTTTAGATTGTATGTCATTCCTCCCAATATGCTTATTTTTATAAAATGCACTTATGGACATTATTTGCATGTTTTTCAGGCATTTGGACCACACTTGATGGAAGAGAGAGAGAAGGAGTGATCTTAGGGTTCCTCTACCCTTGTAGAGACCCAAAGTAAATTCCAAGGCTCCCTCAACCTACCCCTAGTGGCCAAAGATCATTTGAAGCAAAGATGTCCAAGAAAAGCCAAAGAACTGAGTCAAAGTGTTGATCCAGGACCCAGCACGGCCGTGGTACCACAAAACGGCCGTGCTAGGTCACTTACAAATCAAAACAACAACCTCCAACAGAAGCTGACAGCAGCTTGGCCGTACAGCACAAAATGGCCATTCCAGTGACAGACACCACGGTCGTGGCTCAGCAGACCAGAACGGTCGTGCAACACCACCATGGCCGTGCTACCCTCAGTTCACCACGACCTTGGTGACCACCATGGTCGTGGCATTTTCAGCCACCAACCTGACATTTGGCCTATTTTAATTCTCATGACTATGCCCATACACCACATCCGTGGTCTACCCTACCCACCATGGCCGTGGTGACCCACCACGGCCATGCTACTCACATAATCCATCCACTTTTCCACTACTTTCCTCATTTTACCCCTAACTTAACCCTAGACCCCCTAGACACCTATATATACCTAGGTGGTGGCTGGGGCACGAGGCTAGCTACCTTCCACCACCTCCTATCTCTCCAAATCGCCATCCACTACATTCCACCTCCATTCCACTCCATTTCACCATTTCCACCACCAATTCACTATTTTATACTAGTTCCTACCCATAATCCCCTTCATTTCACACCCTTGCACCTTAGAGGAGGGAGGAGGATGTCTTGCAGCTGTTGGAGAGGAGTACTTCTTCATCTACACCGAGCTCCATGGCTTCTTCTACCTCTTTCTCCTTTCTTTTTGTATTTTCCATTTCTATGAGTAGCTAGGCCCATGTGGGTGGGCTGTTTGGGGGATATTATGTTACTTTGATACCATGTTGGGGGGGAATGACATGTAAACATTGTAATTACATTTTTTAATGATTATATTCTATTTGCATCCCATTCTCCATGGATTTCTTGTTGGTTTGTGTGTGAAATCATTTAGGAATTTAGGAAAATTGCTAATATGTGTGAATTTTGGGATTTGCCCCTAGGTCCAATTCTTGGATCCCTAGGTTGCCCCCCATCTTCCTACATCCTAATCAATCTCCCTAAACCTAAGTGAGAGATCTAAGTATCTAGATTAGATAATTCTAGTGCAATTAGCATGGAGCCTTCTCAAGGCTAGAATGTAGGGGAATTGGGGTCCAAAGCCCTAATTTCACCTCCCCATTACTACCCTCGGCCCCTAATTGCCCTAGGAATGCCTAATCTAGAAACCTAGACTTGATTAGACTCTAATTGAATTTTACCTAATCCCTAACCCAATTGAGCCTCGTAAGGGTAGTAGGGGGGTGTTAGGGACTAGTTCCCCTGTGCACAACCTAGCATATCTATGGTCAGTTAGTAGCTTAGGTTAATTCATTTGACTCTAACTTGTTGTTTGGTTTGGATAATCTAAATGGAATCATAATATTCATGTGTCACCCCCAACTTAAGTGATAAGTTCATACCCCTAAACACCCACACCTCTCTTTATTGCTTAAAACCCTAGTTTTTTGCTTGCTTAGCTTAATTAGTTCTTTCCTTGCTTAGTTAGATTCTTGCTTTGCTCTTGTCTTGTTCAAGCTAGTGTAGTTCTTTAATTGCACTTTTACTTCTCTCTTACTTGCCTTAGTGTAATTTGCCTTTTCATACCTAGCTTAGTCCTTTCTTTCCTGCTTAGTCTTAATCTAGTCTAGGGTTAACATAGATTTCATTCGTGTCTTTAATTCCTCATTTGTTCATAGTAGTTTAACAATCAAATCACCTTTAAACCCTTAACCCTAGTCTCTGCGGTAGGAACCTAGCCAAACTAACCTAGCTCTAGCGTCCCCCTTTTCCCTGTGGATCGACCCTGTACTTGCCACCTTCCTATACTACGACATGACCCTGTGCGCTTGCGGGTGTAGTGTTTTAGTGTGAGTAGGTGTTAAGTTAGGTTTATAAATTTCGAAAGCAAAAACCCATCATGTGTGTTCTGACCTCGTGGGGCGCATCTAGTCCAGTCAAATTGGCTAGTGTGTTGCACCTCTAGCGAATCGTACCAACAAGCTCAAGGACAGAGTTAGGCAAGGAACAATTGTCAATCTGACTTAGTGGACCAACTATTTGATTTCATCAAGAAATAGGACATGATAAAACAATCAACTAGCATAAAGTGCACTGTCTAACTCTGGCATCCTGAATATGATGCAGGTCCAAATGGAGGATATGCAAACACATCAACGCCAGATAGACCAATAGCTCGCTCAGTTGGCCGAGCTGGTGAAGAACCCTTTAGGGAAGACACCATCTAACACTAAGTATGCCAAGATGGCAGTCCTTAGATCAGGAAGGATGGTAGAGCACCCTGAGGCGACAAGACTTGAGGAACTGGAGCCAGATATTATTACAGAGAAATCAGCCGAAGGAGAAAACCAACAAGCTCAAGTTAGAGCACCAGAACCTATGGAGGACATATTAGCCAAAAGGAGTCAATACTGCCCGAGATTGTCATTTCCGTACAAACTCATAAAGGCACATCTCAAAAAGAGGTATGAAAAGATTATGGAGTCAGTGAAAAAGCTCCACCTTGATGTGCCATTTGTAGATGTTTTAGAAGAAATGCCAACATATGCCAAGTTTTCAAGGACCTAATTACAAAGAAAAGAAGAGGAGGAAGGATTTAAATAGTACACCTTGCCAATATGTCAACTACTTTCATAAAAGCAGAATTACCTACCAAGAAGAAGGACCCTGAAGCCTTTACTATACCTTTTGATGTAGGGGATAACATCGAAAGGAAAGGTCTTGATGACTTGGGGGCTAGCATCAGTCTTATGCCTTTAAGCCTCGCACAACGATTGGGACTAACTGATATGGTCAGGACTAACATGAGAATCGAGTTGGAGGACCATACCTTCAAAAGGCCCATGAGAGTAGTTGAAGATGTTCTGATTCGTGTGGGAAGATTCTTCATCCCGTTTGATATTGTTATCATTGGACCCTAAATGCCCTATCATCTTCGAACATCCTTTCTTGGTGACCGGGAGGGCACTGATTGATGTCACTGAAGGCATCATAACTCTGAGGGTTGGAAACGAACACATTGATTTCAAGGTAAAAGATGCCATGAAGGGACCATCCCTGCTCGAATCTGCTTACTTCATGGATAGCTATAACTAATATTGTGAAGAAGTAGAAGAAGATACAGTAGTAGTAGACCCTCTTATGAGGGCGTTAAACAATCATGATTCAGAAATCGAAGAACCCAAGGTTGTTGAGATCCTCGACTACCTAAATCAAGACAAAGAAGATCTGAGAGAGGAAGAGGAAGTTATCGAGATAGTCAAGTATGATTCTCTAGAACTGACACCGGAGGAAAAGAAGGCACCTAAACCCAAACCGGAACTGAAACAGTTGCCGGAAGGGTTGAAGTACAAATTTCTTAATCATGGAGAGAGAAACCCTATTATAGTTAATGTTAGTCTGATTGAAGAGCAGTTGGAAAGACTTCTTAAGGAGCTAAAGCTCCATAGGCAAGCTATAGGCTATTCAGTGGATGATATAAAGGGACTTAACCGTGCTCTATGTATGCACCACATAAATATGGAAGAGTCAGCAAAACCCCTGGTTCAACCCCAGAGGAAGCTGAATCAAATGTTAAAAGAGGTTGTATAGAAGGAAGTCATCAAGCTAAGATATGCAGGTATTATTTACCCAATAAGTGATAGCAATTGGGTGAGCCATATTTATGTTGTACCAAAGAAAGGGTGGATGACAATTGTGAAGGGTGATAAAGGAGATGAAGTAGCTATCCAGACTGTCACCGGGTGGAGAATGTGTATAGATTATCAAATGCTAAATCAGGCGACGAAGAAAGATCACTACCTGCTTCCCTTTATCGACCAGGTTCTACAAAGACTAGTGCATCATGAATATTTTTGCTTTTTAGATGGTTATTCCGGGTTTTGCCAAGTCCCTATCCTACCTGACGACCAGGAAAAGACTACCTTCACTTGTCTATATGGTACCTATGCTTTCCGAAGAATGTCGTTTGGATTGTGCAATGCTCCTGCAACATTCCAACGTTGCATGATCTCGATGTTCTAAGATTTTCTAGAGGATATTGTGGAGGTCTTTATGGATGGTTTTTTTGTCTATGGAAGAGATTTTGATGGTTGTTTGAAAAACCTATCGTTGGTCCTGCAACGCTGTGAAGAGAAGAGCTTGGTCCTCAAGTGGGAGAAATGCCATTTCATGATGTAAGAGGGCATAGTCCTGGGCCACAAGGTGTCAAAAAGAGGAATTGAAGTAGATGTCAGCAAGGTTGAAGCTATCACTAGACTACCTCCACCTAAGTCTGTGACTAGAGTGCAAAGTTTTCTTGGTCATTCTGGTTATTATCGAAGATTCATAAAGGACTTTTCGAAGATTTCAAGACCCTTGTCAAATATGTTGATCAAAGATGCAGAATTTGATTTTACAAATGATTGTTTGAAGGCTTTTTAGACTTTGAAGGAAACACTCGTAACCCCACCTATTCTTCAAGCTCCGGATTGGGAGCTACCTTTTGAGCTGATGTGCGATGCTAGTGACTATGTCATAGGGGCAGTCATGGGGCAGAAGAAGGACAAGAAACACCATGTCATCTTCTATGCTAGCTGCACTCTTGACGAAGGGCAGGTAAATTACACAACCTTTGAGAAATAATTGCTCGCTATCATTTTCACCTTTGATAAGTTCAGTTCTTATCTGATTGGGGTAAAGGTAAAGGTCTACACTGACCACGGAGCAATAAGATACATAATGCAGAAAAAGGACACTAAGCCTAGGTTTCTAAGGTGGGATTTATTACTCCAGGAGTTTGATCACGAGATCATTGATAAGAAAGGGGCAGAAAATGTAGTTGTCGACCACTTGTCAAGGATTGTCGTCGAAGACAAGAATGAGCCACCCGTCAATGATAACTATGCAGATGAGGCTTTGCTCATGATATAAGTCGAAGAACAAAAATTGATGTGGTTTGCGGATATTTGCAATTATCTTGTTTGTGGGGAGTTACCCCCGGAGATAACTTATCATAAAAAAAATAAACTCTTTTTAGATATAAAGAATTACTATTGGGATGATCCTATGATCTTTAAGAGATGTTTAAATAATTGTACATAAGATGTATTCTAGAGGTAGAGGTGCCTGACATTCTGAGGGAATGTCATTCCTCACCCTATGGAGGACATTTGGGAAGTGAAAAGACCACCGCTAAAGTCCTACAATCAGGCTTCTACTGGCCTTCACTGTTCAAATATGCTTCTTCTTATGTCAAATATTGCAAGGAATGTCAGATGACAGGGAATATTGGGAAGAGAAATGAAATGCCTATGGCGGAATGGGTTGAAGTAGAAGTTTTTGACGTATGGGGAGTCGACTACATGGGCCCATTCCTGCCATCCCAAGGGTATAAATACATCCTCATTGTTGTCAACTATGTTTCAAAATGGGTGGAAGTTGTTGCCTCCCAAACATGTGACTCCAAGGTTGTTATAAGGTTGTTTGAGAAAACAATTTTCCCAAGATTTGGGGTACCACAAACTTTTATTAGTGATGGAGGATCCCACTTTGGAGAAAAGTAGTTTAAAAAGTTGCTGAAAAGGTACGGAGTCAGACACAAAGTTGCTACACCCTACCACCCACAAACTTCAGGGCAGGTGGAAGTGTCAAAAAGACAACTGAAGCAAATTCTTGAAAAGACTGTTAGCAGAACAAGAAATGATTGGGCGATGAAGGTGGATGATGCCCTTTGGGCATATAGAACTACCTACAAAACCCCCATTGGAACTACACCCTATCAAATCTTATATGGGAAATCTTGACATCTACCTTTGGAACTCGAGCAAAAAGCCCTCTGGGCAATAAAATTTCTGAATATGGATATGGAAAAGGCTGGCCAAGGACGCTACTTACAACTACAAGAATTAGAAGAATTAAGACTGCACGCCTATGAGAACACAAGAATCTACAAATAGAGGACCAAGGTGTGGCACGACACCCACTTGAAAAACAAGGATATCCATGAAGGAGGCAAGGTACTCCTCTTCAACTCCAGCATTCGTCTTTTCCCTGGAAAGCTAAGAACCAGGTGGTTAGGTCCCTTCACTATGGTAAAAATCTACCCATCCGAAGTAATGGAGATCAAGGGAGAGAAAACTAGAATCTTCAAGGTTAATGGACACAGGGTAAAAAGGTTTTATGAAGATCAGGCCTTTGTGAGAAGATCTGAGATTGATTTGGAGGAACCAAGCCAGCCAGAGGAGAGAAGCAATGAAGAGTTTCCATACCCTACTATGGTGCCTAAGGAATGAAGTTTTATAAAGTCTAGCAAAGAGACTTTATAGCAAGTGCTTCTTGGGAGGCAAACCAAGTTTTCACCTCTTTATTCTTCTCTTAATCTTTGTTATCTCTTACTTTCTCTTATTAGTTTAAGTTTTTCTTCCTTTTTATGAACATATTTGTTTTCGTTTTGAATTTTATTACTTTAAGTTTGATCTTTTTATTCAACAAAAATTGACTCCTGTTTGATCTGGTCGTGATTATAACTGTGACTGCGGTTTTGCTTTTGCTTAAGCGAAACTGTGATCGCGGTCTTCTGTGTCGATCTAAAGAATCACGACCGCGATCATTCTCTTACAACAAAAAAAAAGAACTATGACTGTGGATCGTGATCATAATCACGACTGCGGTCTTTTCCCTCGGTTAGTTTGGTCGCGGTCTTGATGCCTATAAATACCTTTAAAACCCAAATGTTCAATTCTTTACGCTCTCGTCGCTATCGTCTTAAACCCTAGAACTTCGTGCTAAATCGAGACTCGCAACCTACCGCCATGAGTCTGCCATTTGCCATTCATGATCGTTGCCACCATCGCAACTGCACCCGTCGATAAGGTAACTCCTCATTTTCTTTGTGCTTCTCGTCATCGAGCTATCTTTTATCTCGAAAACCCTAGTTTATCATCACCTATTTTATGCTCCTATCGTTGACTGATGACCTACTCTCGCAGAGTAGCCGGTGATCGCCCTGCTGCTGTTTTGTTTCCTCCATCATAGTCGCAATCACATCATCAAGGTAAACTTTCCCTTTATCTTAGAAAGCCCTTCCGCCCTGATTCTCGGCGGCCGATGTTCATTTAATGTTGTTCCCGCTTTTCTGACCACACGGCTTGTTTGTTTATTACCCCTAAAGAGAAAAACCCCTAAAAATCCTAAAAGTGGAATAATGAATTTTGGTATGAACGAAGAATGAACGTTCGGTCTGAGAAGCTGAAGAGTTAGAGTAAGACGAACCACAATCACAGTCTTTCTTCAGGAAACTGTGATCGTGGTAACGTAAGGTTTGCCAAAAGAATCATGGTCGTGGTTCTACACCAAGACAACCACGACCACGATTCTCCCTTATGACTCCCTTACAATAACTGTGACCGCGATCTCTTTAAAAGACCGCGACCGCAGTAATGCTCTGAAGTAACAGTAATCGCGACCGCGATTAAAACTGCAACCACAGTTCCTATTATCTACTTTATAAAAATTGAAACCTAACTATCCTTTTAATGAAGATAACCTATCAATTGATGATATTTGTGCCCAGAACAATGAAGATAATCTTCAATATACCTTATCAGGACCTAATCTCCTTTAATGTTTTAAATGTGCATAATGTCTTCTCCTACCACAAGCGACCCCATATACAAGAGGTCCACATCCTTGAAGGAAGTGGAGAAGATCGTCAAGAGCTTGTCAGAAGCTCTGAAAAGGAACATCACTCTGCCAGTGTCGAAAAGAGTGGAGATGCAGCTAAAGCTAGAGAAGTATCGAAGGATACTAGGGGAGCTACTGCAAGAGGAGTCCCCAGAAGAAACAGAACAAATGGAGGAGACAGAGACCTCCGAATCTAACCAGAAGAGTCAGGAGTGCAGTGCATGGGAAGAAGCGAAAGGCTGCACCGAAGGAACCTAAGCCCAGTAAGAAAGCAAGGGCAGAAAAGGCTGTGGGAGAAACCTCTGTGGAAAAAGGGGAGCCACCATTCATGCCCCGGGACCTAGTACACCAGTTTGCCTATGACTGGATATCCCCAAACAAAGAATGTAGCCTGACACATTACTTCAATGTGAAGGACTTCAAGAAGATGGGGATCTATGACATGACGGTGATGTTAATGCAGAAGATCACCACCTTTGTAACGACCGACAAACAAATCGTTACTGATTAAGCGGAATTAAACGTAAGCAGTGGATTACTGAAAATCACTAAAAATTAAAACCTTTTTCAAAGAGATCCAATCATAGGAAAACTCTTTCAATAAGAACCAATGTATTACATTTACGTCCTGGTTCATAAGTACATATCTTGTACCATCTCTTCTCGAGGGTTATAACATCAACTGCCTTATTAAAATCTAAACACAGATAGCATAAGAACCTCGAGGCATCAAGCCAAAATCTCAAAACGATTCATTAAAAGCACTAACTATTAACTCCGAGGACCTGAGAGTACAGATATGACACATAGGACATCTATCTACAAGACATGACAGACAGTACACTCGACCTGAGCTGTCACTGTTGTCCCTGCTACTGCTGAAGTTCTTCCTCTGCAAGATGTTCTCAATCTCCTCCGTGCTCATCCACCTAAAAATGTTAGATCCCACGGGGGTGAGACAATTGAAAATTGCCCCAGCTAGAGATATAACTCTCCGCCAAAAACATTATTATTGCAGTTTATAATATAAATCTGAGTAGAGGATAAGCAGTTTATATCATTCTCATCTTTAAATATTGCAACTATCTATGATAGAGCATTAAATCATCTATTCTCTTTATAAGGAATAGGAAGAACATGTATATCATTTATCTGTTATATTAACTCAACATCCCATGCGTTTCTCATGATACTCATTACTCTGATATGTCACCCATGAGTCTTTCTTGTTTCTATCGGTTGGCCTTAGCCAATTTGCTAAACAGATTTTGGTTTATACTGGACATGAGAGTGTACATCATCATGTCTTGTTTAGGCATTGGTCTATACCAATCCTGAATAAATATTCCAGGCATTGGATTATACCAATCATGTGCAACTAGTACAAGCATTAGACTTATATTATTCATGTGTATCCATTCCAGGTATTAGATTATGCCAAACATGTGCATCCATTCCAGGTATTAGACTATGCCAAACATGTGCATCCATTCCAAGTATTAGACTATGCCAAACATGTGCATCCATTCCAAGTATTAGACTATCCCAAACTTGTGCATCCATTACAAGTATTGAACTATGCCAATCTTGTGCAACTATTCCAGGTATTGAACTATGCCAATCATGTGATATTATTCTAGATATTGGGTTGTTACCAATCCTGTGACATTATTCCAGGTATTGAACTATGTCAATCCTGTGATATTATTCCAGGTATTGGGTTGTTACCAATCCTGTGACATTATTCCAGGTATTGAACTATGTCAATCATGTGATATTATTCCAGGCATTGGGCTATTACCAATCCTGTGATATTATTCCAGGTATTGGGCTATTACCAATCATGCGATATTATTCTTGGTATTGGGTTGTTACCAATCCTGTGATATTATTCTAGGTATTGGGTTGTTACCAATCATGTGACATTATTACAGGTATTGGGTTGTTACCAATCATGTGACATTATTCCAGGTATTGGGCTATTACCAATCCTGTGATATTATTCCAGGTATTGGGTTGTTATCCTGTGACATTATTCCAGGTATTGGGCTATTACCAATCCTATGATATTATTCCATGTATTGGGTTGTCACCAATCTTGTGACATTATTCCAGGTATAGGGATATTACCAATCCTGTGATATTATTTTAGGTATTGGGTTGTTACCAATCCTGTGACATTATTCCAGGCATTGGGTTGTTACCAATCCTGTGATATTATTCTAGGTATTGGGTTGTTACCAATCATGTGACATTATTCCAAGTATTGGGTTGTTACCAATCCTGTGACATTATTCCAAGTATTGAACTATGTCAATCTTGTGCAACTATTCTAGGTATTGGATTATACCAATCATGTGCATCTATTCCAGGTATTGAACTATGTCAACCATGTGCAACTATTCCAAGTATTGGATTATACCAATACTGTGCAACTCATCACATATTATCACATCTTGTCACCTCTCATTAGGCAATCACCATTCTCGTGGCTTAAAAAGCACATTCAACATCTTGGCACCTCTCACTAGGTAACAATTAACATCACTCTTTAAGAGATTCATGTGACATCTTTCTATGATGTCTTGAAGCATTACCTTCCTTATTACTTTTAACTTACTTAAGTTTATCAACTTATGTTGTATTAAGGTATACCCCGTCTTAATACTTTTATTCACTAACCTATCACCTTTATCATAAAGTGCATAGGTCATAGAACACTCATTATAATTGTCCAACTATCTTCAATGATATGGACTCATCTCAGGTTAAGGCATTGCTTGCTATAAGGTTACCTATAATCAATCACTTTAGGTATTTCCCTTATCAGTGTAATAATCCCTATTCCATTATTAGGATTAGGTCTCCCATACCATCACCCTTTATTAGGGTTTAGGGTTTTACATACTATCATACTTCATTAGGGTTAGGATTTCACATACCATCACCCTTCATTAGGGTTAAGATTGCATATAGCATCACCCTTGATTAGGCTTTCACATCACATTTCCCATAATTAGGGTTACTATTCATCCCAAGTAGTGTTTCTCATGGCATCACCCTCAATTAGGGTCTCTCATAGAATCACCCTCAATTAGGGTTTCTCATGGAATCACCCTCAATTAGGGTTTCTCATGGAATCACCCTCAATTAGGGTTTCTCATGGAATCACCCTCAATTGGGGTTTCTCAATTCATGTCAATTGGGGATACTCATCCCATTACCCAAATTAGGATTATAATTTATCACAATATTGTCCAAGATTAAGGTTTCATATAGCATTACATAGCATCACCCTGGATTTGAGTTCTACATTATATCAATACATCAGGGTTTTACCTCACATTACCCTAGTTTAGGGTTTCATGCACTTTACCCTAAAATTAGGGTTTCTTATTCAACTATCCATAATTAGGATTTACTATTCATCCCAATTAGGGTTTCATTCTTTATTCCCATAATTGGGGTTTTACATTATGTTACCCCGAATTAGGGTTAGGGTTCATTAATCTTCTTGATTAGGATTTCATGACCTCTTTACTAAGGATCATACCCTAATCACCACATGATTAATACTCATGTATGAATTCCTTTCTATCATCCTTCCAACTTGATTAGGTTACATCAATCCTCTAATCAAGTACATACAACTATGATTGACATGGTGTACTGAGTTATTGCTTACTTAAGCTTCAAGGATTAACTCATCTAAGGATTATCAATCACTTAGTATCTTATAGATACAACCCTAGTCATTATCTTTGAGATAGATCAGTAACAACCATATGGTCATTTGATCTTTTTTTTTGGAGAAGGTAAAGTATTACTATATCACCAAAAGGGTGTATAGATGGTGAAAGCTATCATATACTATACAAGTGGGTTATACAACAAAATCCCACCAGGCCAGAGTATCCCTATTGACCCCTCTACCAATCTTAGGCCTAGCTCCGAAAGCCAACCTAAAGAAGGCAACAAAATTATCAAAAAACACAAGGACGTCTATGTCCCCTCTCCCATTGAGTCGATTGTTTCGTTCCTTCCATATCATAAAGCACAACCCCATAAAGCAAAGCCCAACAAAGGGTCTCATACCAATATTATGTCTGGTACGATCCAAAGCACCCAAAATCCCTTCCAACAAGGTGGTTGGGGCAACCCCACCCCAACCCATCTTTAACCAGAACCTACTCCAGAGATAATGAGTATAGGTGTAGTCAAAGAACAAGTGGGAATGGGATACATCATCTGATCTGCACAACAAACAACTCACATTGACATTAAGCCACCATTTGTTCATGCGGTCCTTCGTCGGAAACCTGCCCAAAACGTTTCTATATGTACAACAACTCCATTTCGGTACGTGTCCATGGTTCCACAATAGGGGAAACCAGGGAACTATAGGCCCCTGCATCAGATTGTGTACCCAAGGCTTGGCCTGCGGCTCCTTCAGTGCCCAACCATGAGGAGAGGTTGTGTAAAACGCAGCCACCTCTGGCCACACCCTGCACATTGCCCTCCATACTCTGGAAACATTCCTATGACCACCGATATCCAAGACAAACCCATATCGAGTGGTCATCCACTTACTCCACAAGGATTCATTCATCAAAAACTTATTGATCCTCTTGATAGTTGCAGCTCGGGCAAAGGCATCTGGATCAAAAACATTCAGTCCACCCTCTTCAAACCGCCTAGATACTGTCATCCAGGCAACCGCATGACAATGACCTCCCCAAAGAAAATATGTCAGCACACTTCTCATTTTATCCAGAACAAAGACCGGAAGATGAGCCTGCATACACCAGAATTTGATCATTCCCTCTAGGACTAATCTCACAAGGACCAATCTACCTGACATAGATAAGTTAATACCCATCCACCTGGATATTTTATCACAAAGCATGTCCACACATACTTGAAAATCCTTACCTCTCGCCTTCCCCCCACATAGAGGTATACCCAGGTACCTAGTGGGTAACACACCTTCCTGCAAGCCCACGGATTCTCTCAACCTACCTCTCCTGTTATCACAAGATCTGGACATGTAAACTCTAGATTTGATAGTGTTGAGGTACAAACCCATGCAGTCCCCAAACGCCTTCATCAAATTGTGAAAATTCCTTAGCGTTTTCCTATTCCCGATGAGGAAGAATAGGACATCATCGGTGAAGATCATGTGAGATAAGACACGACAGCCTCCATGTCTAAAAGTAGAAATCATTTTACCCTCTTGTGCTTTTTCCACCATGCACGTCAAAATTTCCATCACCAGGGTAAAAAGCTGAGGGGACAATGGGTCTCCTTGCCTTAGCCCATTGGAGGCAGTAAAGAGGCCAAAGGGACATCCATTCACCAGGACAGAGAAGGATGTAGTGGTGACACATTCCTTGATGATCCTAATCCACCTTTCGCAGAAGCCCAAAGCATACATGCATCTCCATAGGGACTCCCACCTAACATTATCATACGCCTTAGCCAAATCGAGCTTCACACATGTTTTCCTGGATCCATTCTTGACACCAAAATCGAGCAAAAATTCCACCGTGAGAAGAGCACTATCAGAAATACACCTACCTTTAATAAAGGACGTTTGAGAAGGGGATATCACATTCGGGAAAACTCTTTTGAGTCTATTAGCCAACAACTTAGAAATGATCTTATAAACAACCAAACAGTAGGCTATGGGGCACAGGTCATTCATAGATTCCACCATAGATTTCTTTGGCATGAGTTGAATAAATGCATGATTGACCCTTCTCAACATCTTGCCACCAACAAGAAACCATCTCACCACTTTGTCTATATCATTCTTAACCAGCAACCACATCGATTGAAAAAACCTCGCATTGAACCCGCCTGGCCCCGGGGCCTTAGCCGCACCAATACTGAACAAGGAAGCCTTAATCTCATCATCTGTAGCAGGCCCACACAGCACAACATTCATATTATCCGTTACTCTTCTAGGGGGAGCACATAATCCGGTAGTTGTTGCAGTGCATCTTTATTGTATAGGCAGTTGAAGAACTCCACAGCTTCTACCCCCCACATCAGACTGAGAGTTGACCGTCGACCCATCATTCTTGAGCAGTGTATGTATATTATCCCTCATCTAGTTTCTCTTCACCGCAGCATGGTAAATCTTCATATTTCTATCCCCATCCCTAATCCACTTCAACCGGCTCCTCTACCAAAAACAGATCTCCTCCGCTCTCTCACACATGGAAAGCTTTTAAGATTTAGTAGCTTCATTTGTGATGGCTTCTTCCTGCAGCGGGTTGTTCCTGAGAATTTTATCCGCATAGGCGTGACTTTCCTTAGCTTCTAGTACCAGCTTACGCATGTCTCTCAAGTCAAGTGACCATTTCTTTAGGGCATTCTTTGTCCTGGACAACTTCTCCATCAAGATGTATAGCGGATTACCATCCACCCTGCATTTCCAAGCGTCTTTGATAACCTCTGCACAGCTAGGCCAATCCATCCAGCTATTAAAGAACCTGAAAGGTTTGCCTTTACGATCCCCTTGAGATAGTTGTACAACCAACCAGGCATGATCACTATTTATATGGCCCCCCAACTTAACATTTGACAACGGGAAGACATCAAGCCAAGCCTCATTCACAATTGCCCTGTCAAGATGGCTCGCAATACGTTTCTTCACTTCTCTTTTATTATGCCAAGTTATAATACCTCCACTCATATTCAGCTCAATCAAGTTAGTTGTGTCTATGGCGTCGTTAAACCGCCTAATACAAGAGTTTGTCACTGGAAGCCCTCCCTTCTTCTCATTGGCCTTTCTAATGTGGTTAAAGTCACCAATGAAAATTTGAGGCAGATCTTTCTGGTTGGCCAAAGCTAGAAGCTCCCATAACCTTCTTCTGCAAACTTCAGAGTTGTGTCCGTACACCATAGAGACAATCACATGAAGCCCACCCTGACTAATACAACTGGAAGTCATCATTTGATCCATAGAAAAAATCACCTAGACATCCCACACCTGTGGATTCCCGCCCAAAGCAATCCGTCCACCCTCTATCTGCTCCAGGTTCGAAGCATACTCCCATCTAGTAGGAAATAAGCCAGCAAACATGTCCCCCCCTTCTCTTCTAATCCTCATCTCCATACACACCACCAACATAGCCCTCACCTCCTGGATGATCTCCCTGAGCTTCCTCTATTTTCCCACACGAGATGCAGCCCTGAGGTTCCAGGAAAAAATACACATTATTTAACAGGATCCCGACCCCCCCTTCCAGGGGTAGCCCCTCTGAGATACCCTGCTCCCACCTGGTACATCATCCTCCCCCTCCAAAGCTTCTAAAACAGAGAATGAATTTGACGCCTCTACAGCAGCGTCTTCAAATTCCTTCTCCTTGCCCTTCCTTTTGGATCTTGAGCCAGAAGTTGTGAACCCATCTTCCAAGCTAATGCTTCCTTTAGGCAAATTAAAACAACCTCCCGAGCGTCACCCATCACTAGTGGTGCTTCCGCACACACCACTTCCTCATTACGTGTAGAAATATCCTCAGGACTCATCTCCTCCAGAGAGTTGTCAGTATCATTTAGAGTAGCTCTGTCCAAAATCACCCTGTTCACAGACTGAGGAGGGTGGCTCCTACTGCCCCTTTTTTCCCGTTCATTCTCCTTCTTGGAAAGTTGTCATTGTCCCTACCTCTCAGCTCTGTCAGCTCGACCCTCTTGTCTTTCTCGCATGGACATGAGTCCTCACAATGCCCGAACACACAGCAAACCTCACATCTATCTGGCAGTGCATCATAGATGACCTTGACCTCCAGCCCCTTACCGTCTGGCATCTCCACCATGACCACCGGGGTGGTCTCTTGTCAGCCTTGATCTCCACATAGATATGTGCGGTGCCTGCGTATCTTCCTGTAGCCCAGAAATCCACTACCTTGGGGTTGCCGATGCCGCAGGAAATAATGGATATTGCTCACCTCGTCCAGTGCTTCCCGATCTCCGGAAGTGTTACCCAAACCGGGGCTGAAGTGAGTGCAGACCGTCTGAGGTCCACCTCCGGTGTCCACCTTCAGGTGAGAACCAACTTGTTGTCGAAGAACCAAGGGCCTCTATCCAAGGCAGTCAACATGTCCTCAGCATCAGCTAATCTCTCCAGGAACAATCTGCCTGCAAGGATCGACAATTGAAAGTCCCCCTTTGGTTTCCAACATCTAAGCATCCAACCCTTAAGCTGTTCCAACAGAGGCATTTTCCCAAGCACCTGGACGATCACAGAGGAACTATGGTACTCCTCCATGGCCCCCACTATTGGCACCGGAAGCCGCATCCATGGTATATCATCTTTCACCTTGAAATCGGGCTCGTGTGGTATGAAACTGTTTGAATCCAAATGACCGTTTGGCCCCAAATGGTTCTGAGACCGTTTGACCCCAAATGGTTTCAAGAGCATTTGAATCCAAACGGTTCTGAGACTGTTTGACCCCAAACGGTTTCAAGACCATTTTGACTCAAACGGTCTCAAGACCATTTGGTCCAAACTGCCCTTGAAACTGAAAGTCCAAATGGGGTTCTTAATCAACTAAACCGATTAGGGTTTTGCATCAACAATTCCTTCATCAATTGAATTATTCAAGTTCATTAATTATTGACTCTCATATCTCCAACCTTCAAATATCAACCATTGGATCACCAAACGGTTTTGTTTGACTTGGTCCAAATGGTTTGAAACCATTTAAGGCTCCAAATGGTTTTGACCTAAAAGTCCAGACGGTTTGAAACCGTTTAAGGCTCCAAATGGTTTTGAACTTATTTGTTCAAACAGTCAACCCAACCCCAAACTGTAACGACACTCGCCATCGTTATGATAACAAGTGCCATTAACAATAATAAAACATGCGGAAGCAAATCATTTGCAGCGGAATTACTGAAAATCACTAAAAATTTAAAACTTTTTCAAAGAGATCCATTCACAGGAAAACTCTTTAACCAAGAACCAAAGTGTTTCCATTTCATCCTGGTTCACAAGTACACAGCCTGTACAATTCCTTTTTAAGGATTACAACATTGACTGCCCTGTTACAAATATACACAGGCGGTATAAAAACTTTGAGGCACTATGCCAAAACTCCGATTGAATCATTTAAAACTCTGAGGACCTGAGAGTACAGAGACGACACATAGGACTACTATCTATATGACTTGACAGACAATATCTCCACCTGAGATCTCACTACTGTCTCTGCTGCTGTTGTTGCTATCCTTCACCTACTGAAGGTTTTCTGTCTTCTCGTCCGCATCCACCTAAAAATGTGGTTCCCACGGGGGTGAGACAATTATAAAAATTGCCCCAGCGAGAGATATAACTCTCTGCCAGTAACATTATTATTGCAACTTAAGAAGATAAATATGAACAGAGGAATCATATTTATTTGACAGCAGATATTTTAATGTCTAACAAATTAGAACATTATTCTATATCAGAAGCAGTGCAACTATAACTTGATAGGATCAACATGTCACTTGTTCTTTATTGAATATAAAGAACATGTATAACATCTATTCAAACTATAGAATCATTACCACTGCATTAACTTTCTTCAGGCTTAGATCATATATCTAAAGCCTAGCATTATCATTGTGGAGTCATGGCCCGTAGTCATACTCTTATCACAAATGTTGGGATCTTAATCCCTCATTTCAACACTGGGAATTCTCATCCTTTCACAATTTCAATACCATAACCATGAAATCATGGGTATTCAAACCCTTAGCTCATCACCTGAGCATTGTTACCTCTTTCTTAGGTAACTAACACCTTTAGGTCATCTGACCAAGGTAAGTATGATGCTTTCTACACAAGCATCCATCATGGAACTTGAGGCCCATTAACTCTCTTGCCACCTCTTACCAGGCACAAGGTATATTATGGCACACAAGGCTCAATAAACAAATTTAAATTAATAACACATCATAGCTCATACCTGGCTATGCACATCATCTCATGATACCTGCATGGTTAGCACATATGATAGCAGCACATCAATTATCTATCAACACCATGCAAAAACAATATATTAATAATTCAAGGGTATTCCTTAATCCTTTACCAGGATTTGGATTTCCATCACACATAGCTCATCAGAACACTATACATATTGTCACCTTTCACTAGGCAACAACTTTATTCACATGACTCACAAAACCATTCACATCTTGTCACCTCTCACTAGGCAACAACTTATTTCACATGGCTCACAAGGCCATTCACATCTTGTCACCTCTCACTAGGCAACAACTTTATTCACATGGCTCACAAGGCCATTCACATCTTGTCACCTCTCACTAGGCAACAACTTTATTCACATGGCTCACAAGGCCATTCACATCTTGTCACCTCTCACTAGGCAACAACTTTATTCACATGGCTCACAAGACCATTCACATCTTGTCACCTCTCACTAGGCAACAACTTTATTCACATGGCTCACAAGGCCATTAAGCATTATACTTGTTATACAAGTATTTAACATGCCTTACAAGGCTTATGTAATAAGAGAAATACAACCTTCCCAGCATTAGGGTTAGGATTTTCCTTTCTTATCGATTAGGTTTCTCTCACATATCATTACCCTTTTAGGTTTTCAAGATCATATTATCAATGATCAAACCCTAATTCATTGCTCCCCACATCTAGGAGCCAACATTTATACCATAAGTATTCAATCATACTTATTTATTCTCATCATTTATCATTAAATGATTATCATCACAAGGTATGAGTTTCTCTCTCATCCTTATGTTGGGAATTAACAAAACGACCATGTTAGGTCACTTTCAATTCAGCTCTAAGTCAATCATAGAGCACCACGGCCGTGTAACCAAGAATGGCCGTGCAAAGAGAAGCCACCACGGCCGTGCTACCTTGCACGGTCGTGCAAAGGGAAGATACCACGGTCGTGCTACCTTACACGGTCGTGCTACAGGAGTTTACCTCAAGAATCATATTCAAGTATGAATTCTATTCTTTCATTTAGGAATTAGGGTTTCACATACCATCTCCCTTCCTTAGAATAGAGATTGCATATAGCATCACCCTTCATTAGGGTTTCATATCACATTGCCCATAATTAGGGTTTACTATTCATTACCAATCAGGGTTTCTCATAAAATCACCCTCAATTAGGGTTTCACATGGATACACCCTCAGTTATGGTTTCACATGGATACACCCTCAACTAGGGTTTATTATTCATCCTAATTAGTGATTTCACATGTAGACAACCTCTTATTAGGGTTATACATGGAATCAACCTCAATTAGGGTTTTCATCATGTATTGGATCCATGCATTTGTTATGCATTCTTAATTAGTACCATTAAGGTATCTCTCACCTAATTACATTAGGTTTCCAAAAAGGTTTGATCAATTGGACCTTCAATAACATGAGGTATCCAATTGAATTAGGGTTTCCAATGTTGATTCCTTCAATCATTGAATTCATGGAACCAATCATCAATTGGACCTATATTCATACTTCAATTGAGTTTGATAAGTCAACCTTCAACTAATTTGACCCTCAATTGACCCTCAATTGATCATCAATTAGGGTTTGATTCAATTGAATTAGGGTTTGGAATCGATGATTCAACAACACTAATCAATGTAAGACTAGTTGCTTTGAAACCATTGAACCATCATCCAAATTGGGTATGACCTGACCCCAAACGGTCTTGAGGTCGTTTGGATGACCTCCAAACGGTCTTGAGACCGTTTTCCCATCATATCACTCAAATCTAAGCAATCCAATTGGGGTTTGGTTCATTGGATTGATCACCAAATCAACATTGCATTGTATATCAACTTAGTACCTTTAGACCTTCAAACACCTAACCATACTCAACCCTAGACCTCCAAACGGTCTTGGGTGACCACCAAACGGTCTTGAGACCGTTTGTATGAGCTCCAAACGGTCTTGAGACCGTTTGGCTCATCCAACTTTTGGACTTTAGTGAAAAATCATCATGGATTGGTCTATCGAGTTGATCAACAAATCAGCATTGAGTTGCAGTATGATTTGGTACCTTTGTACCTTCAATTGGTCAACTATACTTGACCCCAGACCTCCAAACGGTCTTGGGGTGATCCCCAAACGGTCTTTAACCCTTTTGGATGATCCCCAAACGGTCTTGAACCCGTTTGGGCTAATCAACCCAAAATCTCAACTTAACTCATTGGAATCTCAGCACTGTTTTCAATTAGGGTTTGCCTAATTGAATAGCCTTCAACTCACGATTTCTTGGGAGTTAACCCCTAAAATTTGGAGAGTCATTAACCAACATAATTATTAACAGGAATCCCAAACGGTCAACTCTTGGTCAACTCACTCAAACGGTCTTGAACCCGTTTGCCCAAGCAGGTCAAGTTAATCAGGTTGAAAATCAGCACTTAATCCAATTAGGTTTTCCTAATTGATTAGCCTTCAACCTATGATTCCTTTGGATTTAAACCCTCAAATTTGGAGGGTCATTAACCAACATCATTATGAACAGGAATCCCAAACGGTCAACGCTTGGTCAACCATCTCAAACGGTCTTGAACCCGTTTTCCCAAGCAGGTCAAGTTAATCACGTTGAAAATCAGCACTTAATTCAATTCGATTTGTCTAATTGATTGGCCTTCAACCTATGATTCCTTTGGAGTTAACCCCTCAAATTTGGAGGGTCATTATCCTACATAATTAGAAACGAGATTCCCAAACGGTCACCGCTTGGTCAACTCCTTCAAACGGGTTTGAACCCGTTTGCCACCAAACGGTTTTGGTGAAACCGTTTGGTCCCAACTTTTGAGATCGTTTGCTCCCAAGATATTTGGTGAGGTGCTTGCTTATGATGATGTCATCATCATCTTCCTTCGTGCACCCAAGAACAGCAACCGTTCTTGATGGAATTCGCAGCAAAGAAACAAAAGTGTATAAAATTGAAGAAATCAATCAACAAAGCATAGAAGATTGATGCAATAGCAATGTTTGAGGGTTTAAGTTATAAAACCCGCCTCCAATTGAGCTCCAAAGCTCTAAGATCACGCCATCAATGGTGGATGAAGCTATAGAAACTCCCCCTAGGCTCGTCCTCAAGCTTTTGATTGCAAAAGTTGGCTAGGGTTGAAGAGGAGATCGAAATAAGAAGGAATCCATATTTTATTTTCGATTTCCACCATGAAATCATGAAGAACAAGGGTCAAGAAGCTTACCAACAGGTTGGGGCTCGTCCTCCTGTTGCTCCTAAGTCCCCTTGAGCTCACCCAAAGCAAAGGAAGAAGAAAGGGCCGAAAAAGCCTTTCAATTCATTTGGAAAAGGCACTTTTATAAGGAAATTGGTGAGAGAGAAAATGCCTTATAAAAATCCAATTAATCCAAAAATTATGGCCACCTCTTCCCCCTCAATTCCATGGATACGAGGAACCTTCCTTTGCCTTTAATTCTCCTTCATTATCCTCAATTTAAAGAAAAGCAAATTAAGCACCTTAATGCTTATTATATTAATATCCATATGTGAGTGGGTTTTCTTTTTCTTATAATAAGGTGAGTGGAATTTCACCTACTTAGGATATTTTCATTCCTTATCTTGGCAAAGGAACGTCCATCCTTATTCAAAATCAACCCAAAACATTTTGGTTGAAAGCCCTTCAATTATTTTTATTCATTTTTGCCCTAAATCAAATTAGGGTTTCAATTAGGCATTATTCTTGATTATTTTAATGTCAAGATTCTCTCTCCTCCAACTTAGTTCAAATGAGGTGTCCCTCTCATTTTCTTTGCTATACATGATGCCAAGAAACATTAAGGACCTTATTGAAGTGGTAATTTTCATATTGAACCCTATATTTTGGGTAAATTGCACTTTACTCCAAAACTAGGTTTTAATGCACAACATTGTCCAACAAGCTCTATCTTGGTGTCCAGGCTTGTAGAAACCATACTACTACATCATATTCATCCTTATGATGTCTCAACATCATAGGAACATCTTATCATGTGCAATTTTCAAGTTAACCCCTCAACTTGGGTAATTTGCGCTTTAGTCCAAAACAAACAAAACATTGATTTTCAACAATGTTCAAAAAGGACTAGAATTGCAACATAGGTTCCTCTTGAGGCCTAATTACTTTTCACAAGATGATATTAAACATTTAATCACCTTTCTTAATCAAAAAACCTAGGGTTAGAGTATAACCCAGGTCAGGGATGTTACAAATTATAAACCCCTAACAAGGATTTCGTCCCCCAAATCCCTGAAAAAGGAGGGACAGATTTATTCAGTTATCATTCCCTCAAGTCTCCACATAATATCTTAGTATCGTGGAGATATCATGAACTCTGTGATTCCACACAAAGCTCCTTTCATTAGCTCAACCTCATCAATGTTTATGCAGAGCATAAACCCCTAACATATGATGTCCATATTATTGAAAGGAAAAAGCATAAAAGAACATACATCTATCATCACCTAAGAATATTATCAAAGGGGTAAAACATATATGTCTAACAAAGATAATTTACTCAGTAATCATTTAACAAACTCTATGTAATTGGGAATGTTACATAGCATTTTCCTTTTTGTTTAGGGTTGGAATTGCACAAAGCATCTTCCTTTATTGGAATTGCACAAAGCATCTTCCTTTATTGGAATTGCACAAAGCATCTTCCTATATTGGAATTGCACAAAGAATCTTCCTTTATTGGAATTGCACAAAGCATCTTCCTTTATTGGAATTGCACAAAGCATCTTCCTTCATTGGAATTGCACAAAGCATCTTCCTTTATTGGACATGCACAAAGCATCTTCCTTCATTGGAATTGCACAAAGCATCTTCCTTTATTGGAATTGCACAAAGCATCTTCCTTTATTGGAATTGCACAAAGCATCTTCCTTTATTGGAATTTCACAAAGCATCTTCCTTTATTGGAATTGCACAAAGCATCTTCCTTCATTGGAATTGCACAAAGCATCTTCCTTTATTGGAATTGCACAAAGCATCTTCCTTTATTGGAATTGCACAAAGCATCTTCCTATATTGGAATTGCACTAAGCATCTTCCTATATTGGAATTGCACAAAGCATCTTCCTTTATTGGAATTTCACTAAGCATTTTCCTATTAGTTGGGAATGTTCACATAGCTCTTCCCTTTTGATTAGGAATGTTCACATAGCTCTTCCTATTAGTTGGGAATGTTCACATAGCTCTTCCCTTTTGATTAGGAATGTTCGCATAGCTCTTCCTATTAGTTGGGAATGTTCACATAGCTCTTCCCTTTTGATTAGGAATGTTCACATAGCTCTTCCTATTATTTGGGAATGTTCACATAGCTCTTCCCTTTTTATTTCATTATACTCTCTAGATTGTTTCAGAATGATTGCTTGATCAGGGCAATCAAAAAGATACCAATCTAAGAGTTTCCATGCTCACTTTATCATCAATAATCATATACCTGGCCAGGGTATACAAGTATTGAGATTAGGTAGTATGCACTTTATTTGCTATCACATTCCTTGCTTTTCATGTCGTTATACACACATGATTTTCCCTTGTTCCAACATGACTAAGTCATTTAGGAACTCTTTTAAAGCTCAAACTTTCTGTATGAAGGACTGATAACCTAGGTTGTTAAGCTAGTATCCAGTCCCCTATATGCATTACTGTTGCCCTAATCTTCCCAACAAGAGCATGATCATAGGATTCTCTATCTTGATTAGGTCTTAATGGGGATTCTCAGGCAATCATTCTATTCTTGTATGAGCCCTTGCACCTCTTCTTGGTGCAACAACATTGCCCTTAGCAATGTGTTCCTTGTGTTCTCCAGTCATTTTCAAGTTCTTCTTCTCCTATGTGAGCAAAAGATACTATCAAATAAACTGGAAGACACTTAGAACAGACTCTACAACCTTAGTCCTATGTCTCTGTAGACTCAGCGAACCTAGAGCTCTGATACCACTAAATTGTAATGACACTCGCCATCGTTATGATAACAAGTGCCATTAACAATAATAAAACATGCGGAAGCAAATCATTTGCAGCGGAATTACTGAAAATCACTAAAATTTAAAACTTTTTCAAAGAGATTCATTCACAGGAAAACTCTTTAACCAAGAACCAAAGTGTTTCCATTTCATCCTGGTTCACAAGTACACAACCTGTACAATTCCTTTTTAAGGATTACAACATTGACTGCCCTGTTACAAATATACACAGGCGGTATAAAAACTTTGAGGCATTATGCCAAAACTCCGATTGAATCATTTAAAACTCCGAGGACCTGAGAGTACAGAGACGACACATAGGACTACTATCTATATGACTTGACAAACAATATCTCCACCTGAGATCTCACTGTTGTCTCTGCTGCTGTTGTTGCTATCCTTCACCTACTGAAGGTTTTCTGTCTTCTCGTCCGCATCCACCTAAAAATGTGGTTCCCACGGGGGTGAGACAATTATAAAAATTGCCTCAGCGAGAGATATAACTCTCTGCCAGTAACATTATTATTGTAACTTAAGAAGATAAATATGAACAGAGGAATCATATTTATTTGACAGCAGATATTTTAATGTCTAACAGATTAGAACATTATTCTATATCAGAAGCAGTGCAACTATAACTTGATAGGATCAACATGTCACTTGTTCTTTATTGAATATAAAGAACATGTATAACATCTATTCAAACTATAGAATCATTACCACTACATTAACTTTCTTTAGGCTTAGATCATATATCTAAAGCCTAGCATTATCATTGTGGAGTCATGGCCCGTAGCCATACTCTTATCACAAATGTTGGGATCTTAATCCCTCATTTCAACACTGGGAATTCTCCTCCTTTCACAATTTCAATACCATAACCATGAAATCATGGGTATTCAAACCCTTAGCTCATCACCTGAGCATTGTTACCTCTTTCTTAGGTAACTAACACCTTTAGGTCATCTGACCAAGGTAAGTATGATGCTTGCTACACAAGCATCCATCATGGCACTTGAGGCCCATTAACTCTCTTGCCACCTCTTACCAGGCACAAGGTATATTATGGCACACAAGGCTCAATAAACAAATTTAAATTAATAACACATCATAGCTCATACCTGGCTATGCACATCATCTCATGATACCTGCATGGTTAGCACATATGATAGCAGCACATCAATTATCTATCAACACCATGCAAAAATAATATATTAATAATTCAAGGGTATTATCCTTAATCATTTACTAGGATTTGGATTTCCATCACACATAGCTCATCAGAACACTATACATCTTGTCACCTTTCACTAGGCAACAACTTTATTCACATGGCTCACAAAACCATTCACATCTTGTCACCTCTCACTAGGCAATAACTTATTTCACATGGCTCACAAGGTCATTCACATCTTGTCACCTCTCACTAGGCAACAACTTTATTCACATGGCTCACAAGGCCATTCACATCTTGTCACCTCTCACTAGGCAACAACTTTATTCACATGGCTCACAAGGCCATTCACATCTTGTCACCTATCACTAGGCAACAACTTTATTCACATGGCTCACAAGGCCATTCACATCTTGTCACCTCTCACTAGGCAACAACTTTATTCACATGGCTCACAAGGCCATTAAGCATTATACTTGTTATACAAGTATTTAACATGCCTTACAAGGCTTATGTAATAAGACAAATACAACCTTCCCATCATTAGGGTTAGGATTTTCCTTTCTTATAGATTAGGTTTCTCTCACATATCATTACCCTTTTAGGTTTTCAAGATCATATTATCAATGATCAAACCCTAATTCATTGCTCCCCACATCTAGGAGCCAACATTTATACCATAAGTATTCAATCATACTTATTTATTCTCATCATTTATCATTAAATGATTATCATCACAAGGTATGAGTTTCTCTCTCATCCTTATGTTGGGAATTAACAAAACGACCATGTTAGGTCACTTTCAATTCCGCTCTAAGTCAAGCATAGAGCACCACGGCCGTGTAACCAAGAACGGCCGTGCAAAGAGAAGCCACCACGGTCATGCTACCTTGCACGGTCGTGCAAAGGGAATATACCATGGCCGTGCTACCTTACACGGTCGTGCTACAGGAGTTTACCTCAAGAATCATATTCAAGTATGAATTCTATTCTTTCATTTAGGAATTAGGGTTTCACATACCATCTCCCTTCCTTAGAATAGAGATTGCATATAGCATCACCCTTCATTAGGGTTTCATATCACATTGCCCATAATTAAGGTTTACTATTCATTCCCAATTAGGGTTTCTCATAAAATCACCCTCAATTAGGTTTTCACATGGATACACCCTCAGTTAGGGTTTCACATGGATACACCCTCAACTAGGGTTTACTATTCATCCTAATTAGTGATTTCACATGTAGACAACCTCTTATTAGGGTTATACATGGAATCAACCTCAATTAGGGTTTTCATCATGTATTGGATCCATGCATTTGTTATGCATTCTTAATTAGTACCATTAAGGTATCTCTCACCTAATTACATTAGGTTTCCAAAAAGGTTTGATCAATTGGACCTTCAATAACATGAGGTATCCAATTGAATTAGGGTTTCCAATGTTGATTCCTTCAATCATTGAATTCATGGAACCAATCATCAATTGGACCTATATTCATACTTTAATTGAGTTTGATAAGTCAACCTTAAACTAATTTGACCCTCAATTGACCCTCAATTGATCATCAATTAGGGTTTGATTCAATTGAATTAGGGTTTGGAATCGATGATTCAACAACACTAATCAATGTAAGACTAGTTGCTTTGAAACCATTGAACCATCATCCAAATTGGGTATGACCTGACCCCAAACGGTCTTGAGGTCATTTGGATGACCTCCAAACGGTCTTGAGACCGTTTGCCCATCATATCACTCAAATCTAAGCAATCCAATTGGGGTTTGGTTCATTGGATTGATCACCCAATCAACATTGCATTGTATATCAACTTAGTACCTTTAGACCTTAAAACACCTAACCATACTCAACCCTGGACCTCCAAACGGTCTTGGGTGACCACCAAACGGTATTGAGACCGTTTGGCTCATCCAACCTTAGGACTTTAGTGAAAAATCATCATGGATTGGTCTATCGAGTTGATCAACAAATCAGCATTGAGTTGCAGTATGATTTGGTACCTTTGGACCTTCAATTGGTCAACTATACTTGACCCCAGACCTCCAAACGGTATTGGGGTGATCCCCAAACGGTCTTTAACCCTTTTGGATGATCCCCAAACGGTCTTGAACCCGTTTGGGCTAATCAACCCAAAATCTCAACTTAACTCATTGGAATTTTAGCACTGTTTTCAATTAGGGTTTGCCTAATTGAATAACCTTCAACTCACGATTCCTTGGGAGTTAACCACTAAAATTTGAAGAGTCATTAACCAACATAATTATGAACAGGAATCCCAAACGGTCAATGCTTGGTCAACTCACTAAAATGGTCTTGAACCCGTTTGCCCAAGCAGGTCAAGTTAATCAGGTTGAAAATCAGCACTTAATCCAATTAGGTTTTCCTAATTGATTAGCCTTCAACCTATGATTCCTTTGGAGTTAACCCCTCAAATTTGTAGGGTCATTAACCAACATCATTATGAACATGAATCCCAAACGGTCAATGCTTGGTCAACCATCTCAAACGGTCTTGAACCCGTTTTTCCAAGCAGGTCGGTTGGGAGCACAGGTTGGGCAAAATCAGTCAAATGCAATTTCAATCAATCCGATACTCTAATCAATGCATCCAACACCTTGAACCATACAATATTGAGCTATCGACTGATTGAGTGTTTAATTGAACTACTAAACTCCTTTAGTAATCAATCTAAATGTTGCTTTGTGGACAAAACTCCTCTTCCAGGTTAAATCCTATGTGTGTGACCATGCAGGTCCATTTCACATTGGCAGTGAAAGTCCATAACACTTATGACTTCACAAGCAAAGAGCGGTGCCTAGTCACACATCAATGCTACCCAAGTGAAAGTAGAAAGTTGGAGAACAACTTTCATCCTACAATCCATGAATGGTGTTACAGCGAATGTATAATTCCTTTGTCACTGATATCCCGAATGAACTCGAGGCATGGAACAGTCATCCTGTCAACGTTCATTCACTTCCTTGATCTCAGAGTAGACTGGAAGAGATATGTATGACATCAGTATCACATACTGATTCACACATGTGTGCACGCCTTTCTCAATCCTACTCATCAAGTGGCCATGGATATCAAACTCCCTCAGGAGGGACAAATCCCATATCTATCACTCACCCCTCAAAAGCCCCATGTGTCAAAGCCACCCAATCATCACCTTTATAACAACCCATGTTTCAGGACTACGTTTGATGATGTCAAAGTGTGCCCAACGACATGTGTTGAGTGCAGTGATTTCAGGTCAAAGAATCACACTCACCACCATCACTGTGAGTACTGACTGTGACTACCATCTCATGGTTCCATGTGTCAAACTCACGGTGGGTCTGTCCGGTACACTTGTTCTCTAACAAGTACCTATGTGTTTGGTTTGATATCTCTATATCATGACTGATGAGATTCTGTCATCAACCAACACCACAATCTAGTCTTGTGTGTCATTGTTGTCTATCTACCTTCCACAATGACATCCGACTAGGGACATAACAAGAATGTACAAACTCTTAGCATATGTATGATCTCATCGTTCAGGTCATGAACCTGAAGGCATACGTCATTGAGTACTGTCATTCTCTAGACATTCAATCTGTTCTATCACTATCTCATATGACTGAACCAGAATGAATTGGAAGCTTGCCTTTGATGTTTATCAAATCAATCTTAATGTATCCCACCAATCATCCCATGATTGGCTCTCAGGGCATACATACCAACAATTTTCATTCCTTATCTTGGCAAAGGAACGTCCATCATTATTCAAAATCAACCCAAAACATTTTGGTTGAAAGCCCTTCAATTATTTTTATTCATTTTTGCCCTAAATCAAATTAGGGTTTCAATTAGGCATTATTCTTGATTATTTTAATGTCAAGATTCTCTCTCCTCCAACTTAGTTCAAATGAGGAGTCCCTCTCATTTTATTTTCTATACATGATGCCAAGAAACATTAAGGACCTTATTGAAGTGGTAATTTGCATATTGAACCCTATATTTTGGGTAAATTGCACTTTACTCCAAAACTAGGTTTTAATGCACAACATTGTCCAACAAGCTCTATCTTGGTATCCAGGTTTGTAGAAACCATACTACTACATCATATTCATCCTTATGATGTCTCAACATCAGAGGAACATCTTATCATGTGAAATTTGCAAGTTAACCCCTCAACTTGGGTAATTTGCACTTTAGTCCAAAACATTGATTTCAACAATGTTTAAAAAGGACTAGAATTGCAACATAGGTTCCTCTTGAGGCCTAATTACTTTTCACAAGATGATATTAAACATTTAATCACCTTTCTTAATCAAAACACCTAGGGTTAGAGTATAACCCAGGTCAGGGATGTTACACAAACGATCAACTCAAATGTGTTCAAATGGTTTGAAACCATTTAAGGCTCCAAATGGTCAACTATCCCATTCGGTCAACATGCCCAAATAGTTTTGGACCCATCCTCCAAACGGTTTGCAAATTGTTTGGTCACCAAACGGTTTGTCAAAACCGATTGGGCCAAAATTCATGAAACCATTTGCAATTAAATTATGTTGAGATGTGTGCTTAGGATGATGTCATCATCATCAAGCTTCAACCCATCAAAATCTACTGCCATTTGCATAGAAGTTTCATCAATTAATCAAAGGAATTTCAAGAAGAACAATTGAACATATCTAATTGAGGAATTGAATTCAATAACAATGAATAAGGGTTCAAGTTATATAACCCGCCGCCTTCAAATGAGCTTCAAAGCTTGGAGCTTCATGTCAACAATGGTGGAAACAACTCCTTCAACTAGCCCAAGGCTCGTCCTCAAGTCTTTGAGTGAAAGAATTGGCTAGAGTTGAAGATTGAGTGAAGAAAAGAAGAAATCAAGCATTGATTTGTGATTTACACCATGAAATCAAGGTGAAGGAAGGTCATGGAGCTTACCTACAGGTTGGGGGTCGTCCTCCTATTGCTCCTAAGCTCCCTTGGTCGTTTTGCAAGCAAAGAGTGAAAGTGGTTTCGAAATTACCCTTTCAACTCATGGATAAATGAGCATATATACATTTTATTTGAAAATTCATTTAAGAGAGAGAAAGTAGGGGATAACTCCTCCATTTCCTTGCCACTTTCCCTCTTCTATTCCTTAGATATGAGGCTATCTTCCTTTCCCCATATTCCTCTCAATTATCCACGATTTAAAGGAAAACAAATTAAGCACCTTAAATCATATAATAATAATATCCATAAGTGAGTGGATATTTCTTTTTCTTATATTAATGTGAGTGGGCTCTCCACTCACTTGGATATTTTCGTGTCCTTTGCAAGGCAAAAGTACTTCCACATATATGGATTTCAACCATTTCAATTTTGGTTGAAGGGCACTTCAATTAATATAATTATTTTTGCATTAAATTGAATTAGGGTTTCAATTATGCTTACAAGATTCTCTTTCCTTCAAAATGATACAAATGAGACGCCCCTCTCATTTTATTTTCTCTACATGATGCCAAGAAACATTAGGGACTATTTTGAAGTGGTAATTTGTATATTGATCCCTAGGTTTTCGGTAAATTGCACCACACCAAAACTAGGTTTTAATGCATAAACATTGCTTTATCAGCTCTTTCTTGGTACTCATGCTTTCCCATGACATATCTCTGCATCATCTTCATTCTCATGATGCTTCAACACATTATTAACATTTTATCATGTAACATTTGCAATTTAACCCCTCAACTTGGGTAATTTGCACTTTAGTCCAATGCAGGCAAAACATTATTTCAACATTGTTCAAAAAGGACTAAAATTGAAATATACATTCCTCTTGAACCTTAATTACTTTTCAAAATATAAGAGCAAGCATATAATTATCTTTCTTAAACAAAACACCTAGGGTTAAAGCATAACCCAGGTCAGGGATGTTACAAGTTATAAACCCCTAACAAGGATTTCGTCCCGAAATCCCAGATAAAGGGAGACAGATATTATTCATATATCATCTCATCAAGTCTTCACATAACATCTCAATGTCATGTTTATGCAAAGCATAAATCCCTAACATATGATGTCCATGCTATATAATATAGCTAAACTGATTTCACAGTTAACCCCTTCTAGGTAGTCAACATAAATTATTTGATACCAGAATTCCTTACCTTGGTATTCATCACATGTGCTGGAAACACATCACATTTTCATATTTCATCCTGAGACATTATTTGTTATATATGTCTTTTTCTTGGAACCCAAATCCAAGACAAACTCATACTTTCCTAAGTATCCATCAGATAAACATTTTTAATTGTGCACATCAAGTGTCCTAAAAACCCACTTGATTGCCATGTCCCTGAAAGGAAAGAAAACAAAGGATCATATTCTTCTTATCACCCCATCATTATCCAGGGTTGTCTATCCATGAAAAGAGGTTATCATCTCCTCTAATTATTGCATGAACTTTCTGTGTTCATGAGTTATTTACCCTTATTTTATCCTTGGTTCCTTGCCATCTGCATAGGAATTATAAGGATGATTACATCTCATCATTCCTTATTCTCATTATCATCATGATCACTAGATGTGGGTATTCAAACCCTCAGTTCATCATTTTTATTGTTACCTCTTATCAGGTAATTGTTACCTCTTGGTCTTTAGACCAGGGTATACATTGTACTAAACATCTTCTTTTGTTTGTAAGTTGATTCATAATCAAATTCCTTCGTATATCAATTAAATGTGGTGGAAATATCCATGCCACATCTCCTACTTCTTTAGGTTCTTTTAGATTGTTTCAGACTGAATACTTGATCAGGGAAATCAGAAAGATAACAATCTAGATATGTCATACTTACCTTGCCTTCAATAAATGAATACTTGGCCAGGGTATTCAAGAACTGAAATTAGGTAGTATGTATTTATTTTATATTATGTTCCATATATAGAGAGAGAAACTTCAAAACATATAAGAGAATATTAAACTAAACATAAGTTTTCATCCTTCTTATCTCTTCCTCATATCCTTAAAGGATCATGCAGATGAACTAAACAACAACTACCTTTCTTATTGTAGGGAACAGAAGATAATTCAAAATAGAAAGTTCTATCTTGATAAGTCTACCTTTTACAAGTTATCTAGCATTTTATCTGACCCAAAACATGGAGTTAGTTGTTATCTGTTATTGCCTTTGTCCTCTACTACCAGAAGTAGATGGACCAAGCTGTGACACTCGTCTTCGTCCTCTATCATCTGCTCTACTAGACTGAGGTCCTTGTGGGTTTTGTAGATTGTACCCTGACTATTGGGTCACCTCATTGTTTCTTCTTGGACATTGTTGTCTAAAATGTCCTATCTGTCCACATTTATGACAAGCTCGACCTTGACTTGATGACCTCTGCATTGGTGTACTATATTGAGGTTGAACTAGTGAAGATTTTGGTTGTTTAGTACCACTAATCATTGGTCCTTATGATTGTGTAAACTTCCTTTTATGGTTTGTCTCGTGTTTCTTTGGCATAGATCTTTCTATCCTCTGAATTGATTCCATAAATGTGGCAAACCTCTCTCTACTTTCTAGGGCAGATGCTGGAATAGACATTTCAGCATTCAGTCCTTTCTCAAAACGTCAAATCTTTTCCTCCTCAGTAGCAGTCATTTGAGGACAAAATCATAAAAGTTCCATGAACATAACCTCATATTCACTTATCGACATGGCTCCCTATCGAATCTTCTCAAACTGTGAGATCTTTTCATCTAAATATGTCCTTGGAAAATACTTATTGATGAATTCTCGATGAAATTCCTCCCAACCAACCTCTTCATCATTCCTTTTTATTTCTTCTATAGCCCACCAATGTCCAGCACTACCCTTCAAAAGGTACACAACATGTTTAACTTTGTCAGCATCTGGGATACTAAGGATCTTAAAGGCCTTTTCTAACTCAGTGAGCCAGAGATCAGCATCTACTGGGTCAGATATACCAGTATATTCTATGGCTCCTACATGACGTAATCGTTCAAAAGTCTTTCTAGATCCATATCCCTCATTGGGAGCTGGTGCCCTAGGTGCCGGAATGGAAACTCAGCAGAAGGAGGAGTAGCACTTCCGGAATGTTATTCGGAAGGCTTAAAAAAAGGAGAAAAAAAAAGTTATATCAAAAATTTTGGGGTTCGAAAGAAACAAGTCCGTTGTCCCCGGCAACGGCACCAAGTTTTTAATGTGTCACTTAACACTTATAATCACTAAGATAATTATCCTAGAGTTTAATACTTTTTCAACTTTTTGATTAAGGCTAGTATAGAAAGGGTCGATCCCACTGGACAACTTTTTAAGATTGTTTTTTTTATCCCAATTGTTTTGAAGAACTTCTTATTTGTTTTTTGGTATTTTTTAGATTTGGAACAGAAAGTAAAAGTCGAGTTTTGGGGGTTGATGATTAACACTAAGGAAGGAAATGCAAGAATGAAAATGCACTTAACAAGAATGTAAACTTGCCCGGTCACAAGGAAAATTAAGATTGTTGTTAGCACAAGAAAAACTATTATGAATGAAAAGACTATAGATTAAAGAAAGCAAAAACAAGCAGTGATTAAATCAAGAGATGAGAATCGAGGCTTTAAGGGTTTTCACCACCTTAGCCTAGACAAAAACAAACTAATCCTTAAAAATGATGGATTCGATGAAGGCAAGTGAATTAATAAAAATCCACTAAAGATGGACTCCACATGAGTCCATTGGTCCTGGTGCTCAAGTTTCTTAGTTCATCATCCTAAAAGAAGAAGATCCATGGTCATTTCAAAGCTCCTATGTGATTGGGTTTGTTGTTCTAAATCCGAACTTCCACGGTCATATCCATCCAGATTAACTTTTGATCAAATCAATTAATTACTTTGATAGATCAATTAGTTATCAAACCCAAAAGCCATCTAGAATCGTTTTTAAATAAAAGTTGATAAATCCATGACTAAGGGGTTATTCCCCTTGCCTCGATAGAGAACTACTCACTCATGCTTGTGGAGAAAAGGGAGACGGAGAGAAGAAGAGTTCTAGCCATAGTCTAGTCTTACTAAAGGATAGTTCCTTTGGCTAGAGTCTATGAAATGGCCGACGCTTAATCCCTTGCTCCAGTCTACGGAAGAATAATAGGAAGAAGAAACTAGATCTAAACGAGCAAAGTAAAAGAACAACAATTGAAGGAAACACTTAGATTGCAAAAACTAATCTTTATTGATGGAAAGAACAATAACATAAGAACACAAGAATATTGCTCAGAAATCCCGTACAAAGATGATACAAAAAATGATGCTTGGGAGGAAGAAGTGTCTTTCCTTTTATAGGAGAAGGAGGGGTAGGCTATCCAAAAAAATAGGGGGGGTGAAAGAGAGGGAGCCATCCTTTTAATTTTCAAGATTTGGTCAATAGGAATTTGATAGACTTTAATTGTCTTGACCATGTAACTCTCTTCAATGCAGATTCCCGCAGCAGCGATTTTGAACGTATTTCTCTCCCATAAAAAGCACAAATTCGGTACAAATAATAGGATATTCTTTTAGGAAATTAAATTTTCTTTCCAATGAATACTTGTACACTCAATTTAGACTTTGGATGCAAGAGTTATGGCACTTTTGGTGACAGATATACAATAATTACAGGACTGCTGCAAATTGTGCAATTATACTCCAAGAATATTTATCTCATTTCCTACAAAATCCAAGAAAATATAATTAAAATTCTTATTGAAGAGAAAAATATAATATAATGTAATTAATTATAAAACTAAGAAAATAAATAACAAAACAATCATAAAAAGATGTCTAAAAGATGTAAATAAAAGTGATGAAAACACATTTATCAGTATAGGAATTAATGAAACAAGCGTCTAGTCACCTTTGAAATGTTTGATTGAATCCCATTTTCCAATACAATCACATGATTCATGAGGAATTAAAGGCAATGAGATCAAAATAGGTGTGATATGTATAAATGAAAGTTTAACTAGAATTTGACCCTAGAGTTTCAACATGATAATATAACTGATAATATGGACAAGTAAAGGAGGAAATACATAAAAATAAAGTTTAACTAAAAAAATCTAACCCAAGAGTTCAAACATGATAATATAAATGATAACAAGGACATGTAAATGAAGTAAATTCACAAAAAGAATTATTTTGATATATAATTGATTGAATGTATTACATTAGACAATTGCATACGTATGATACTTTAACAAAATGAAATAAATATGGAGACATTATAGGATAACCAAATAGCATAAAATCATACATTTTATGATGTCTGATGATAATATGATATAAATAAATAGATAGATTGCTTGTTTCAAAAATGATTTCAACGGTATTTTGAGTTATAAGAGAGTCTTGGTACAAGAGAACTTCAATTTTGTAGAGAGAGTGTGTATTAGGTCATAAAGAGGCTATAGTATGATTCCTAGAACGTGGATACTAACCCTAATTTCCAATCACCAATCCTTTGAAGCTAGTAGATTCCACCACCAAAAAATGACCAAATAGCTATCTTGTTATCAAAATAGAATTCTTTCTTATGGTGGATGGGAGTGATAGTATTTTCTCTTTCAGAGAGAGTTTTTCTAATAAAATTGTAGTGGAGAGGGAGAGAATGGAAGGGACAATATCTGAAGTAAAATGGAGTAGTAGAGAGCTCTGAAGAATTGTTGCTTGAATGTGTAGAAATGGAGAGGTTTGGGTTCCTTTATAGTAGTAGAGAGGGGTATTGTGGGAAATGAGAAAATGGACAAGTGTGAGCTCGTCCATTGCACCTAATGGAATTAGGTTTACACTATAAAGGTCTTCAAGGACACATAACCCCGATGTGGTGTCCATAATGGGTGAGGTATCTTGCTTATTAATCAAGACATTTTTGTAAAAAGAAAAAAAGGTGATTATGTGGCATGAGGGAGATATTTGTCAAAGGTGATGAAGACAGGTCTTCAAGGACACATAACCTCTATGTGTTGTCCATAATGGGTGAGGTATCTTGCTTATTAATCAAGACATTTTTGTAAAAAGAAAAAAAAGTGATTATGTGGCATGAGGGAGATATTTGTCAAAGGTGATGAAGACACATGTGGGGTGGAAAATTTATGGCTAAAGTAGCCTCCATAAGTGATCAAAATTATAGTAAAATTAATTAACAAAATTATAATTCATTTATAAATTGGATAGAGAATGGATTATGTGGCATAAAGTAGTGGGATGCTTGGCCAAATAGTAGAAGCAAGGGATTGTAATTAGATAAACTCATTTCTAAGTAATGAAAAAATCTAAAGATACAAAATAAATTAGTGTACTTGATTATTATTATTTGTAATAAATTTGACAAAAAAAGCATTTTGTGAAGTAAATGAATATTTATTATTGTTTTATTTTATTATTATTTCAATATTATTATATATTCATGTATATTTATTTTAAAAAAATGAATAAAAGAGCAGGTTATTACAGTCATAGCCCATTAGGGTTGTGGTTGATTCTGTACACTTTCCCCTTATCCTATATATAGGGAGGCTCTAATTGCCCTCGAGATCATTCTAAATTGAATTTGGTCCCTTGTGGATCGAACTTCAGAATTTATAACCTGAAACTCTTGAGACACTCATAAAGTTATACGGGATCAAAACATGGACGTGGGGACATTTGATCGCCTAAGATTCAACTATGATTATCTAAGCAAATAGATGGTAGATGTAGAATAACAATATGATGGAGAATTTCTCTTGTATGCAGTTTTTCTTATTGATAGAGGGGCATTCCCCCCCCCCTCTCCTATAAATAGGACAAGGGGGAAATGTATAGACTCAATATGAATCCTTATGGGTCAAGACACAATTGGGCACATATTACAAATAGACCCAACAACTTAATAGACTCTCTAACACTCCCTATAAAGCTTGAGCTTTGGAGAATCTCAATTCATCTTGCAAACAGACTGATAGCCTAAAGCAAAATAACCAAGGATAATCAAGTCCCACATAAAATGTTTTGTCCCCCCTCAATGTGATAATAAATCACTCAAATATTCCCCCTCAAGTTGATAATCTCAAAGTGGGTAAGCACATAGGTAGTAGGAGATTCTTCATCACTTTGAAGTGGAATTCAGATCAGAAGTAAACAATAGAAATAGGTAGGCATCATGGTCTTCATCTCAGTCGCTATCATCATGAAGCATACCAGATATGTTCAACCTATACCTTGTTTTACTGGTCATTTGAAGATCTAAGATAATTTTGATGTTAAATTACTCCTTTATTTTACCTTCATTAACTGGTTTATTTATATTTTAGTTTAACTTAAACTTGTCCTTTCATAAGTTAAATAAAATATGTGTTGTGAATACATCAATGTGAACCCAAGTTGATATAGTAATGGCCCACACATGTATGTGGAAGAACATTATCGATATTTAAGGAATTAATTAATCAATAAATTATCAAATCAAATTTATCAAAATTTTGTTGTAGAATTGTATATTATTTAATTATTAATCCAACACAAAAAGAATAAACCAAAACGGAGTTAAAATAAGTAAGTTATGACACTGTTATTTATTCACCCAGTTTTACCATCAGTTGACAAACTGATGGTGGGCCTTTCAATTACTTTCTTATAAAGGTGGGCCCTCTGATGGTGGGCTTCTGATGGAAAACATTTCAATGGCAGCCTTATGATGGTGTAAATTGATTGGTTGATCAGTGGTTGACCAACACAGCCACCCAGAACAACCAATTACAAAATCGACCATAACTTTTGCTATACTTACTGGAATTCGACGGATTTGGTTTTTAATCATATAAACATCTAAAGGCTTACATAGAGAAAAGGATGACCTGGAAGGTGAATTTTAGAGTGATTTTGTAGGATGAACATGAAGAATAGCAAAAACCAAAGGTTTTGTTATAGATTCCACTTGGTAAGTAGTTCTTGATCGTTGACCATTCCTTCTCTTCATGTTTCCTTGATCAGAACTCCCTAATTCATCAACCAAAGGTTTCATTTGACCTTGCTACGATAAAGAGGTGAGATCACCCCCTTACTAAAGTTTGAAGAATAAAACATCCATTCTAAACATGCGCGTAATGTATGTTGGAATAGGAGTGAAATTTTCAAATCTATATTATTGGTATACAAAAGACCAAAGTGTAGAAGCAGAATAAAAGCATTGGTTATATTCAATTTTACAACAAGATTAAAAAAGAAAATCATAATCTCCCATAAGCGTTTAGATGAAGATTCCATAAAAGAATCTATGATATAGGGAAGTCTAAACTACTTCAAGTCTATCTCCAAGCAACATCTCCATGAGCTAGGTCCATGTTGAAAGTTATGTTCTCCTTGGTCTTGTTCGACACCTTATCCTAAACCTGGGTGGTTGGGAATCACCCAGCAAGAGGTAAAGAAAACAAGGTATGTGTCGAATGATGAACAAGAATAAAGAAAGAAAATAACATAGAAGTAAATGTGATGCCCCGCGCCACAAACCAACAAGATAGCTCTAAACTAAACGCGGAAACAAAACTAAATGAGAAGATTATCAAAAAACACTAAAAATTAAAATTGATTTAACACAAAGCATACACATCAGAAAACTTGTTGTACAAAGGCCTAGAAACCTGCAAGGTATATTATATAACATAAAGCATTATTCATACAACAAGATTCAGAAGCATTCCTATCATATATGATATCTGTTCCACTTACATATACATGAACATCCGCCAACTATATACAACAAAGATCACACTAACCAAAAGATCCCATCGATATCACAACCACAAAACACACCAAACTGTCCCCAAGACCTAAGTGTATAGCGACGACTCTAGGACTCTAGCACTAAAAGACATGCAAGAAGCACACCCAACCTTATCAGCTACTCTCCTTCTTGTTGTTGCATTGCCTCAACTACATGATCTCTACCTCCTTGTACACATCCACCTAAAAGATGTGGAGAACCCACAGGGTGAGATTCATATCTCAGTGGGAGATATAACTCTTCACCAACACTATTATTACACTATATAGCAATTTAAAGAACAGAAATAGAGCTACATTTATGATAAGCAGATTAAACTAATGATATAAGGGAGGCATTTACTATCATCTAAGTAGTTCAGGTAACTATAACCAAGCAGTAGAACATTTTATCATTTTAGAGGGAATACAAAGAACATGTACATTTTCTACTAGCTATATTGTATAAGAGCAAAGAACTGCCTCATCTAATGTTATCGTATTTGATCCTAATCAAATATGCTATATGGCTGATTACATATTTTATTATGCCCTGAGGATTTCAGTCGTACCACTCATATCCAACTGACCACTATTAAGTCAAAACCAGTGCCATACAAGGTCAATGGAAGAGTCAGAATCCATGACCTCCCCACACCTCGTGGTCAGTACACGAGAACACCGCAGAGACATATCAGTCAACTACAAAAGTGACATATAGTCAAACTGAGGGGTTGGCTCACGCATGGCCACCCACATATATAACATCTAGCCCACCTTAGTATAGGTAACGATGCTAGAAGAATCGAATCACGCATGGACATCCTAAAAAGAAGGACTGTCTCACGCATGGCCACCCACATAACTTGTAATTAAGGATGCAAGGAGATACTCGACTTCCACCCCACATATTCAAAAATATGCACCCCAAGTTAATCTTATTTCACCAATCCAGCAAATAAAACTGACACTAGAACGGATCTATGCCCAAGGAAAATGACATTATTGGTTTCACTTGATTAGTTAAGTCAATAAGAGTGTCCTTTAGCATCCATCAAGTTACAATGTATAAAACATAGGCAAATACTATAAAATAAAGAGCATAGTACACAATAAGGATATTTATAACATTTAGAGCATATCTTGCCACATAATCACATTCACCATGGGATACCAATCCCTTAGCTCATTATTGAGAATATCATCTCAAATTAGGCAACAAGCCACTGCCAGGTCATAGGACTCATTCACATTATCCTTGTATTGCATGTGTCTCAACATGCCTCATGAAGACCAATTCAATTGTGTCACATCATGCTCATCATAGCATGAACTAGCCATGATATATACCACCTGCAAGGTTAGGGGTCTATAAACATGATAGAGAAAGCATCATAACAAGGTAACCAATCCAAGAGGTAAGTGAATACATCATACATTCTCATATTAGGTTTAGAGTTCCATACTATAGCCAATTTAGGGTTTTGCATCATACAACATCACCAAATCCTAGGTACATAGTTTTCCACTTTCTTGGATCATATAGAGGTTAAGAATCATGTTTAGGGTCAAGCATCATGTTATCAAAATAGTACCATACATGTATCATCATGTGTTCAAGTATGTGTGCTAACCATGCATCATGTATATGTATTAACCCACACCATTCACATGTGTATGACCCACTACTGTCTAGGTCATGGACACTCAAGGGACAAAGGTGTAGCGACCTACCTAACCCATGTATTATGACCATAACACATCACTAGTCTCGACTTCAACCCCTTAGAGCATGTCACGACCATAACAACCCAGTATGGTCAGGGTTAGGTCAAAACACAAGGCTAAAGCACCACTTTCAACATGTAGCGACCTACCAACCAACTAGGGTTTTGAACCATGATCAAACTTGTTTGTTTTGACCGCAACAAAGTAGGTCAAGAATGCCAAGTCAAGAGGGTTACGACCGCTACAAAATTTGACCCATAGACCCTTGTTACGACCACTACCAAGGAAGAGTAGAGACCCCTCATCATCAAGGGTGAACATGTCACGACCAAGCTGAAACAATCTAAGGTACGGCCGCAACACCCATGGGTAGCGACCCCACATGATCAAGACCATCACCAAAACATAACCAAGGTTGAAATAGGAAAGAATAAGATCTGAAATAGAAAGAAACTCCATGTAACGCCGCCATCTTTAAGGTGGAAAACTCCACACAAGATGGTCACCACAAAACCCTAAACTCAACCCATGTGAAGTCCAGGAAAGGGCCACATGCAAGGGTGATAAGCCATGATCCACACACCCAAAATAGAACCCTAAATAGCAAGATAGGTCAAGGTACACGAGCCTAAAGAAAGATGATTAAGATCATGGTTAAGAGATAAGGAAAAGCCATCATATATCATAATCACCGAGAGAAATCGGTTATAAGGATTAGGGTTTCCAATTTAAGCCAAGCAAGGCATGATTTCCACTACTAAATAAGCTCTAGAGATTATCTACTAGAATATTAGGGGAATGTTTTTAGAGAGAGAAAACATTAGCATGCATGTATATAAAAGAGTGCAATAATAGGGAAGGTTAAGTGTTATATAACCCGCCTTATGGAAGATAAACACCAAGGATTCAAGCTCCAAGCACACGATCTAAGGGTTGAATAAGATACAAAGGTCCCACTTTTGGCCACCATAGTACCTTCAAGAGAAGAAGATGCCAAGGTCAAGATAGCTCAAGAAAAGGGAAAGAAAGGAAGCCCTAGCTGAATCAAGGAAGGAGAAGGAAAAAGAGAGAGAGAACTTCATCCCATCATGGCCTATGACCCTAGAGATGAGGGTTTATTCCTCAAGAAGAGCCTTCATACCAAGGCATGGTCCATTTCTAAGAAAAGGGAAGAAGGTGGAGTACAGATTCCAAGGAAAATATTCCTAAAGAAGAGGAGATACTTACCAAGGTTGAAGATGAGCAAAGACACCACATGCAAGGGATCCGATCACTCAAGCTCCAAGGATCAGCCCTCCTTTGCTCCACCAAGATACAACATGACCAAAAGAGAAGGAGAAACAAGAATGTTTGAAAGGGTTCACTTGTGTGGAGGAAAAAGGGGCTATATACTTGAGGGATGAAAGAGAAGGTCAAGGATGAGGTGTCAACACATTAAGGCACCTAAGGGACACTTGTCCACCAAAGAAACCCACATGCAACCAATTAAACCATGAATGCACGAGATGGTGATAAAACATATGTTGGGTATCAACCTAATTAGGTCCCCAACTCATGGTTTAGGTCGCAACACATCCTAGAGGTCGAAACAGGTCAAAACAGCTTAACTAGGTCGAAATAAACTCACCACCTTCAAAGAGGTTGAAACACTAATGACAAACATCTAGGTCAAAACACATGACCCCAAACCTTCATGGTCGTAACAAAATCAAACCTAGACAAGTGTTTCAGTCGAAACACATCCCAAATAGCCCCTAGGTCGCTACCTAGGTCGCTTCCATCATCAAGGTACATCAAGGTCAAAATAAGGCAACCCTAGAAAACCCTAATCACCACCAAGGATGTCACTACTCATCTAAGGACCAAACAAGGCGCCCACTTCTTCCTATCTCCTCTAGATGCCAAGATATGGAAGACACACTCCAGAGGTGACAAATTGCACATCAACCCCCTACTTTGGGTAAATTGCAATTTGCACCAAAACTATCACACAAAGCACAAACAACATCCAAACAAGCTCAAACTTGAAACTTAAGCTTTCCACGAGTCCTAATTACATCTTAAAATATTAGAGAAGGGTTCTAAACAACTTAATTAGGAAAAACAAATAGTTTTACCCCAAAACCTAGGTCAGGGGTCTTACAGTAAAGGCTATAAGTTCATCAATAGATAAAGAGATCAAGAGTATGAGGCATAATCAAAATAGATGCTTGCCATAACATTAAAATAGTAAAGGAATTGCATACATGATTAATATTGACTATATTAACTAAGTAGGGTTGAAGCACCTACTGGACCCCAACCTATGGGTGAGGGGAGAAATAACACATTCCCAATCACCTACAAAAATTATATATGGGGGAGAATAACACATTCCCTGGGGCAAAATAACACATTCCCCAGGGCAAAATAACACATGCCCTATCTATGGGTGGTTGTACATAAGTACTAAAACATTACCTGAATAGTCTAATAAAATTAACATGCTAAGATAAACTACGGCAAGTAGAAGTGTCATATATTTGAAGCATGGCAATGGGGTACAAGACCCAAGAAATAGAATATCGATACTAATTTTTTAGGCAATTTAGCAAAAGAGTCGTGAATAGATAAAATAGGCTCCATATAGTGCATCATTAGGGAATATAGGGTTTGGTTTGCAAATATCCCAACTTAGGGTGTAAGACTGCACATACATCTATATTGTGTTCAAATACCAAGTTCCACCACTTCTAGATGTTCCAAATTCAACTTTGGTCTATTTCAATTTATTAACATCCATTAGTGTACATACTACACATTATTGCATAGAAACCCTAAGATTGGACCTTTTTCACAAAACTCAGATTTAGACTCTAAAAATATCACCATCCGACTAATTAGGTTCTCCTGATCAATAAAACATATCTTTATGTCTATTTTGGAGTTATGGTGATTAAGTTGTAATTTTTATGGATTTTATGTAATAAAATCATATTCCAAAAATCACCTTTCGAAAAACCTTAAAAAAGGAACTCGAAAGCATTTTATTAGATAATGCTAATTTTTTTATTCCAAAACATATTTTTTATTAATTTTGGACACTCAGTTTAAAAGATATAAATTTTCCAATTCTGACCAACCAGAAAATGACATGTCAGCAATTTAATTGCAAGTGAGGAAGAGAGAGAGGGAGAGGGGCCGACCCGTGACTTGGCCCCCCACAATCTGTCCTAGGTCATCCTTTACCCTAGGAGGGATGTACCAATAATTTTAGGTTCATCTTGAGCTAGTAACAAGGTATAGAACAACAAGGAAATGAAACCCTAAACAAGAACATTATCTAAAGGTGGAGATCGTCATTTAAGCATAAGAATGTGAACTAACAAGCTTATAATAAGAAATAAATGTGGAGAAAGTTATATAACTTGCCTCTAGGAATAAGATCAGATCCTAATCAGCAGGAAACTCGAGCAAGATGGATTGGTAGCTCCAAGCACAAGCTCCAAACTCGAGCAAGAATCACCTTCTTCTTAAGGACGATACAAACCCTAAGCAAGAGGAGCATGGAAAGAAGAATTGTTTTTAGATTTAGATGGAGTTCCTCCATGGAAGACAAGGGTTCCGAACTAGAGGAATGTGTAAGAAAGTAGAACAATAGGGAAAATGGAGGAGAAGGGGAAGAAACCTACTTGCCTTGGTCAGAAACACCAAAAGGTGACTTTAGAAACCCTAGATGAACTTAGATGAAACCCTAGAAGACCTCTTCACCAAGATGGCATCTTCTTCTACCTTAGGACAGATCCTCTATGGCCAAATATAGAGAGGACGAAGTTCTAATTAGGAGGGAGGTGATATGGATCAAATATTTTGGTTGGGATGTTAGGGAGTATATAAAGCTTTATGGTTAAGGAAGAAGCAAGGCATGAGGTGTCCAAGCTACTTTCCATGCGTCCATGTCTAAGGGTTCCCATGGTCACGCAACCCTTTATGGATAAGGAAGAAGAAAAGTATGGGTGTAAAGTTACAATCCATGTGTCCATGGCTAAGGGTGCCCATGGACATGCAAGCCTTTATGGATAAGGAAGGAGTCAAGCATGAGGTGTCCATGGAGCTTTCCATGTGTCCATAGCCTAGAGCTTCTATGCTCATGCAAATAGTTGTTCCACATCTCCTACATACTTCTTAGCCATCAATTTTTTATTATCTAGGCCCACCACATATCTCCAAACAAAGAAACCACCCCATTGGTTGATAACTCCTAAAGATAAGCTCATCCATTAAGGGGAAATCCCTAAAATGTCCTTGAAGAGAAACACCTCCAAACCAAGGTACAACTAGGTGCCAGATGGCCCAAAAAAGCTTGATAATGATAAGGAAACATCTAAGAATCATAGGGAATGTGAAAATATACAAATAAAACCTCCTAATTGGGTAAGTTGCAAAAAAATTCCAAAATGTGCATAAACATTGCATAACTTGCACAAACAACATCCAAATTGGACCAAACTTGAAACTTAAGATTATCTCATGATTTCAAAACACCTCACAAGGTTAGATTAAGGTTTAGAGTACTTGATATGGTAACTAATCTTGTTCAACACATTAAGTAAGGTTTGGGGCCTTACACTTCTAGCACGAATTTATTTACCGTCGTTCCACTTAAGTGGTGATTTGCATTTTAGATCCTTAAATAAGCTTTCACTGAGGTATTTGTTCATAAACCCTTCCATTGGTATAATTATTAACAAATGTTCACCTAACCACTAGAAATTACACTAATTCATCAACAAGGACATAAAGGATAGAAATGAGAAGAAAACTTATGGAAAAGGGTTACATGCAGATTACATTTAAAATTTAGTATGTTACACCTACTTCATCTTATGCCTCTAGAAGGCTTATCTTAAGTTTTTCTATGTATTTTCTAGCCATTCAGACTTTCTTTTTGAGGTTCTAAACTAGATTCGAGCTTTGTAGACTGCAAACTAATGTACATCAAGTTCACACATGTGATCCATAAGCTATAACGTGTGCAAGTGAGTGGAAAGTCACCTTCTAAACTTGATTTTTGACATACAAATTCAAAATAATGGTTTCTCAGTATTGGATCTTACTTTGTGATAATTTCATTAATTTGATAAGTTTGTACAATGATTTTTAGTATTATAAATGCTTTATTATTTATATTTGGTGATTTGATACCATGTCGAAAGATAGCTATGTGAGATGTTATGCATGACTAGTGATGAATTGGTGGATTTGGAGGCACCAAAGAAGTTGGATTTTCCCTAATCCAGATCTAAAGGATCGGTTTATGGTTGATGAGAATGATGGAAGTTGCAAATTAGTCGAAGAATTTTGTATTAAATGTTAAATACTTAATTGATAAAATTAGGGTGATCACTAGAAACGATAATGATATTGTCAGAATAAATTAAATATCATTAGACGATAGATGCCTTGGACATTGTAGAATCCTCACAGGAGACATGTGACTTGGGGTGGAAATGTGTTTCTAAACTAAAGGTATTTTGTCTAGATCAAGTTAAGGCAGAGTGTCAACTTATGTCATGTTAGGCTCTGAGACTTCATTGGCCAAAAAATTCACCGACCACCAAGATCTTGTTGGCCACTAGACCCCCTTGCTCAAAAACTCATAGATCACACACATCATAAATTTCATTGATCAACCCATCAGAGAATCTGTCGGTCATCATGCTAAAGCCCATCGGGTCAGGACTTTCATCAGGCACTAGAAAACCCATTGGAGCACTGGGATAACTCATCAACTGTCAAGAGACAAGTGGCCTCAGGGAAAATCATAGACCAATGGGAACACAACAAGGGTCACTGAAAAATTCATCAATCACCGAAAAACAATCAAGGGTCACAAGATCTCGTGGTTGATGAGACATGTCACTATCATCTCATTTAACTTATGTAACTCCATCAAAGCAAGGTTCAAAAACATCCAAATGAGAAGTAGAATTATAAAATCCTTATGTACATCATGAAGCAACTCAAGTAAGTATCACATCTATGATCATACTACCAGAAACGAGTAATTACATGTAAGTCCACAAGTTACATAAATTAGTAACTTAAGCAAATAAGGTCCATCATGGTTCTAGTTTTAAACATAGATACATCAATAAGGGTGACATCACAAACCAAAGTTAACTTTTAATATTAATCATTGTATTAATTCAATTATGCCAAAAAAATATGTTTAAATATTAAGCATACCAATATTAAGTGGTTATTGGCATATGACTACTATCTATCTTGAGCTTCCTTCAGCTGTTGTTGGATCACCTTGACCATCTCTTTAGTAAGCTAAACTAATTCAGGACCCAACAACTGATACTCACTTACTTCATACCAACTAAGAGGTAACATGTATCGCCTACCATACAAAGCCCAGCTACCAAGAAACTAAATAACATGACCTCTCAATAGATCTTCTAAGGTATGTATGGACCTCTCTGACTAGACATTTGTCTATGGGTGGAAGGCTATGCTCAACCTCATCTATGTCCCTAATGATGTGTGTAGGCATTCCCATAACCTACTCATGAACTAAGGACCTCTATCAGACACTATGGTAAGCGATATGCCATGTAGATGAACTATCTCATCCACATAGATCTATGCCAACTTCTCTATTGTGTAGTGGTCTTGAATGAAGAAAAGTGATCTGACTTCATCAACCGGTCAAAAATCACCCAAATGGAATCATGGCCTTTGGTTGTCCTAGGTAGACCAACCACAAAGTCCATAGTTATGTGATCTGATTTCCACTGCGGTATAGGCAAAGGTTGCAATGTCCCTATTGGTTTCTGATGTTCTACCTTGACCTGCTGACAAATTGAGCACCTGACAACAAACTCTACATCATCACGCTTCAAACCTGGCCACAAGTATAAGTCCTTGAGGTTATGATACATCTTTATATTTCTATGATGCATCACATACATTGAGGAATGAGCTTCTTCAAGTAATATCTCTCTCAGACCATCAACATCGAGAACCATTGTTCTATAGTGAAAACAAATTGTCCCATCATATAACTCATGAAATCATTCACTCTTCTTACTACCAAACTCTAATCTGATATTTTGTATAACAATGTCCTCATTTTGTGCATCTTTGATTTGTTGTATCAACATCATATTGACCTATATATGTGCCAAAAAATCCTTCCAATAGAGATAATTCCAACTATACATTCATCTGTCAAAGCAACAGTAGCATGTCTTGTTTATGACACACCATGAAGTGCAATTGTGCTTTATCAACAAACAACAATGAAGATGAATTTTTGCTCAACGCATCAGCCACTACATTCACCTTTATTGGATGATAGTCTATCATATAGTCATAGTCCTTGATCAGCTCCATCCATCTCCTCTGTCTCATGTTTAACTCCTTGTTCAAAAAGATATACTGAAAATTCTTGCGATCTATGACGATTTATCCCATTACAAATAGTGTATCCAAATCTTCAAGGCAAGAACCACTGTTGCTACTCTATGTCATGAGTTGGGTAGTTCTCCTCATGTTTCTAACTCTAGGTCATGAGTTGGGTAGTTCTCCTCATGTTTCTTAAGATATGGAGAAGCAAAAGAAATCACATTCTTTTCCTACATCAACACACATCCCAACCCATTCTTTGAAGCATCACAAAAAATGATGTAGCCTTTCCCAAGTTCTAGAAACACCAACATTGGAGAACTCGTCAACTTCTCCTTTAATAGCTGGAAAGAACGTTGACACTTCTCATCCCAAACAAAAGGAACACCCGTCCTAGTTATCTTGGTTAAAGGTAAAGCTATGACACTAAAGTTCTTGATGATCCTTATGCAGTAACCAATTAAACCTAGGAAGCTTCAAACTTGTGATGGTGTCTTGGGCTACTCCCACTCCAAAACTGACTCCACCTTCTTAGGATTCACACAAACACCTCTTGCAAATATGACATGTCCCAAAAAAACACCTCGATCAGCCAAAACTCACACATACTGAACTTAACATACAACCTATGTTGTCTTCACAACTCCAAAGCTTGACAGAGATGTTGCTCATGTTGTTGAGTATCCATGGAGTATATCAAGATATAATCTATGAATACCACCACAAACTGATCAAGATATATTATGAACACTCTAGTCATTAGGTCCAAATGTTGCCAGTGCATTGGTTAGCCCAAATGGCATAACCACAAACTCATAATGACCATACCTAGTCCTAAAAGTAGTCTTAGGTATGTCATCTGCCTTGATCCTCAATTGGTGATATCTTGACCTCAGATTTATCTTGAAAAACAACAGCACCTCTCAATTGGTCAAACATACCATCTATCCTCAGCAAAGTGTACTTGTTATTCATTGTAACCTTGTTCAAATGTTGATATTCTATGAAAAGCCTCATATAACCATCCTTCTTCTTCATAAACAACATTGTGGCACCCTAAGTGAAGTGCTCAATCGTATGGAACCTTTCTCCAAAACTCTTGCAATTGTTTCTTCAACTTTGTCATATCAACTAGAGCCATACTATAAGGTGTTTGAGCTATGGGTTGCGTTCCTGAAACTAGATTGATTTCAAAATCAATCTTTCTTGATGATGGAACACCTGGAAACTAATTAGGGAAACATCTTCAAACTCCCTCACTAGAGATACATCTTGGATACTAGTATTCCTCACCTAAAATTAGTCTTTCTCAAGGATGGAACACCTAGAAACTAATTAGGGAAAACATCTTCAAACTCCCTCACTATAGATACATCCTGGATATTGGGATTCCTCACCTTGATATTCACTATATGAGCCAGAAAAGCTTCACACCATTTTCTCATCAACTTCTCTACTATCACAGCCGACACCAGACTGGTAGGAAGGATCTTCTTGTTTCCTTGGAAAGTGTGATGACCCGACAACAAATCAGACCGTCACTGTGTAATTAATTGTGGAATTAACCATAATCAACAGAATAACAAAAATCACTAAAAATTAAAACCTTTTGCAAAGAGATCCAATTCCATGAAACTCTTATAAAGAGAACCAAAGTATTTCATACATTATAGTTCACATTGTACATATCATGTACCATCTCTTCTCAAGGAATATATTTACAACAGTTGCTTTGCTAAAACTATACATAAGAAACATAAAACCTCGAGGCATTCAAGCCAAAATCTCATATCGATCATGAAAACATTAAGTACTGACTCCAAGGACCTGAGAGTACAAAGACGACACATAGGACTCATATCTACAAGACACGACAATCAATATCTCCACCTGAGATGTTATTGTGGTCCCTGATGCTGCTATCCTTCTACTGTTGTATGGTCTCTACCTGCTCGTATGTGTCCACCTTAAAAAATGTGGGTGACCAACAAGATGAGACCCATGTCCCAGCGAGAGATATAACTCTCTACCAATAATATTATCATTGCAGATAAACAGTATTAAATTGAGCAGAGGATTCTTTATTATTAATAAGCAGGATAAATCACTGTTTAAGCATAATAGAGCAATATCATCTTTTAAAGCATTACATCTATATATGATAAAGCAGTAAATCATCTATTTAATAGGGAATATGAAGAACATGTATAACATTTATACATTTTAGGATATATTAAGCAATGTAACATCAACCAATGATTTTTGTACTTCATCCTTAAGCAAATATGCTACATGGATGATTACATTTTACATTCACACTTATGCCCTGAGGAGATGAGGTATATCGCTCATACTCCAACCAACCACGGCAGCGTAAAGCATCGGTTCCATACCTAGGTCAATGGAAGAGCCGGAATCCATGACCTCATCTGTCTCGGTCAGTGCGAGACCACATGCATGACATCTAGTGTCACTGCTAAATAGCTTTCTAGGGTATACTAGCAACTTCGCTATAGAGCTACAACGGTGGCTGCACTCTCTTCGCAATTGAGAGATTTTATGTTTATCTCACATTGATTCAGCATTAATCATCATCGGGAGATTCGTGATACATCCATCCCGACACATATAATGAAGGATTGAGAGATCTCGTGTTTATCTCATGTCAATCCCACATTAGGGCGTAAGGATATTAGCGCCCATTACCCCCACATATTCAAAAATATGCCCTCCAGGAGATCCCGTGGGAAAACCTATTTCACCATCACCAGCTATTGACGATGATGGATCTATTGTCAGGGCTCTACATGATAAGATTTCACTTGATTAATTAAGTGCATTACCATATTCTTTTAGCATCAGCCAAGTTTTCAAACATGTATTATTATGACAAATGATACAAAGAAAAGTGTAATACATCTATCATGTACTTTTCAAAACTTTATAAAACATTGAGATCTCAATCCCTTATCTCATTACCGAGAATTCTCATCCCTCAACAATATCATCATCATGTTTACTGGATCTGGGTATTCAAACCCTTAGTTCATCACTGAACATTGTTATCACTTATCAGGTAACTATTACCTCCAAGTCATCTGACCAAGGTATACATGATACTTGTTACACAAGCATCTCACATAGCTCACAAGGTCCATTAACATCTTGTCACCTCTCACTAGGCAACAAATAATATAATGGCTCACAAGGCCCATTAAGCATTTTTATCAAATAAACATCATAGCTCATACCTAGAAATACTCGTCATCTCATAATACCTGCATAGTTAGTATACTTGATAACAACCACATCAATTACATATCAACACCATGCAATACAAGGGTAACACCACTATTCCCTCATTAGGGTTAGGGTTTCCCATTCTTTATCAATTTAGGGTTTCATGATCACATTATCAAAGATAAAACCCTAATTCATACTCTACACTTATTAAAAGTATCAATGTATGCACATTACATGTTTATTACTTAAGTATGAGTTTCTCTCTCATCCTCTCTAGGATGTTGATTACTCCATACTTTATTAAGTTGGTTCATCCTTTCACTAAAGTACATGCACCTATGCTTGTCATAGTGTATTGAGTTTATTACTTTCATAAGCATAAAATGACAATCACTCTAAGTGTACTATTCACCTAAATACTTTAAAGGTACTTCCATTGTAATCAACCTTGAGATACTTTACAAACACTCATAGGGTTGTTTGACCTTACATGGTTTTGAGACTATTTGGTCTCTAAATGGTTTGAGACCATTTGAACCTTAAATGGTTTGGGACCACTTGATCTCTAAACGGTTTGAGGTCCTTTAATCTTCAAACGGTTTGGATCTCTTTGATCTCCAAATGGTTTGGAACCTCTAAAAGGTTTGAAACTGTTTGAACTAGATTTAGTTAAAACCATTTGATCATTAAACGGTTTGAAACCATTTGACCTAGATTAGGTCTAAACTGTTTGACCTAGATTAGGTTGAAACTATTTGATCACTAAACGGATTGAAAATGTTTGAAATAGGTTAAGTTGAAACCGTTTGAACTTTAAATGGTTTGAAACCGTTTGGCCATACATAGTTGAAACTGTTTGAACTTTAAACGGTTTGAAACCATTTGGCCTAGGTTATGTTGAAACTGTTTGAACTTTAAACGGTTTGAAACTGTTTGGCATAGGTTATGTTGAAACTGTTTGAACTTTAAACGGTTTGAAACTGTTTGGACATACATAGTTGAAACTGTTTGATATTGTTGATCTAGAGGTGTGTGCTAGGATGATTTCATCATCATCAAGCTTCAGACCTCCGTTTCTGCTATCCATGCAACTGATGGATTCATTAATTCATCAAGTACTCCAGAAAAATTCGAGAAGAAGGAAAGATCAACATATATTGCAAGATTGAAATCAAATAATAATACCAATGGGTTCAAGTTATATAACCCACCTTCAAAGCAACTTAAAAGCTCCAAGATTTTTGTCTTTAATGGTGAAGATAGATCCTCCAATTATCCAAGGCATTTTCTCAACCCTTTTGATGTAAAAGATTGCCAAAGTTGAGCATTGGATGGAAGAGAGAAGAAAAGAAGAGTTATAACTTGATTTAGCCATCAACCCAAGGTTGAAGATGACCATGGATCCTACCTCAAGCTTGGGGAATGCTCTCCTCCTTCTCCTGTGCTTCCTTGGTCATCGGACTAAGTGGGGAGTGAATGTGTATTGCGAAAATAGCCTTTCAAGTAGTGGATAATTGAATGTATATAATTGAATTCTTAGGAGAGAGAAAGTAGGAGGGAAGTCATCAACTTTCCTTTCCACATGCCCCCTCCACTTCCTTGTCTCCGAAGCTATCCTTCTTATCTTCAAATTCCTTTGAATTATAATTTACCATTTAAGCTCTTTAATAAATATAATACTATTATCCATTAGCACCTTTATTTTAGTGGACATTACTTTTCAATTAAAAAAAATGTAGGTAGATATTTTCACCTACTTAGGAATATTGGTGCCTCTCAAGGTATTTTTTCTGCCATTCCATTATAGGACTTCACCCATAGCTTTTTAGTTGATGGACACTTTTATATATTTTTGCTACAAAATAACTTAGGGTTTCAATTATGCTTATTTCTTGATTATTTTATTATCAAGAGTATCATTTCTCAAATATGGTTCAAACAAGATGCCCCTTTCTTTTTCTTTTCTCTAAATGATACCAAGAGACAGTAGGGACACTCTTGAGGTGGTATTTTACACATTCAACCCTAGGTTTTGGGTAAATTACAAATTACACCAAAACTAGTATTTAATGTACAAGTATTATTCAAACATGCCCCTTCTTGGAATTTAGGCTTCCACAACCCATCCCTTAGCATCCTTATCATTCTTATGATGCTAAAGTACTTGAGGAACATTTATCATGTAACATTTTGCAAGGTAACCCCTTATATTGGGTAAATTGCACTTTAGTCCAAAACAACCAATATTGCTTCAACATTATTCAAATAGGACCAAAATTGAAACATAAGCTCTCATTTAGTCTTAATTACTTTTCAAAAGATAAATACAAGAATATAAATGACTTACTTAAGAAAAACTCCTATGGTTAAGGCGTAACCCAGGTTAGGGATGTTACAGAAAGTCCAAGAGACATCACTATCATAAAACATCGTAACTTTGGAACTACAATCCAAAACAACCTTATACTTCTCCAGGGTATCCATCCCTAGGATCACATTGAATCCATGCATATCAAGTGGCATAAGATCCACTTGAATGTTGCATCCTGATAAACAAACAATGCAAGATGGAGACACTTCCTGTAACACCACAGAATCAACAAAAGGAGTTTCTGACAAGAGGCTATCATATCTACTATAAACATGCATGTTACAACTATTTATCACCTCTCTAGTGATAAATGAGTGTGTTTCACCCTTTTCAACCAAAAAATATACAAAAGAAGAGGTAGACAAATAGAATGAAAAAGTTCCATCTGACCTGTTATGACTCATGGATTGACTGCTCCTTTCGGATGACTCATAATGTAGAATCTAGTCATCACTTGTTGTCTCCCTCTTCCTCTACTAGTCGGTCCTAAAGATCCTATCTGTGATGTTTGTCCACAACCTCTGCTACCCTATGTATTGTACTATTTTTGTTGCAAGAGGTGTTGGCTCTACCTCGGTTGCTATGTAACCTCCTAGTTCCTCATAGGGAAAGACCACCTCACATGCCCTACCTGACCACAATTGAAGTAGGTCCTCGTATCATACTACAGCCTAGATGTCCTTGTCACTGACACTAATCTAGAGATATTGGCCCCAACTGGTGGAAATCTATGTCCTCTTCCTTTGCTAGGAGACCACTATGACTGTACATGTGTACTCGGTTCATTAAACGTCGACCTAGGCTAAGACTGATGGTATATGGCGAGGAAAACCTTGGCTTCTTGAAACTACATGATGGATGTCCTTGGAACTAAGAAGACCTCTTTTTGGCATTAGCTTATCATTGCTCCATAATTGTCCTCCCTATCCTCCTCATAGACTCCACAAATGTGAAAAACTTCTCTCAGATCTTTAAATTAGATGTTTTCCTTTACAACTCAGCATTCAAACCCTTCCCAAACCTCCTAATCCTCTCTTTTTCAATGGTCGCCATGTGAGGACACTACCTCAATAGCTCCATGAAGTTTGTCTCATAGTCATTAATAGATAACAACCCCTAGCGCAACCATTCAAACTGAGCCATCTTTTCCTCCAGATACATCTCTGATTAGTAATGGTTCACAAACTCCCCCAGAACTCTTCTCAATTGATCGCCTCTTTCGATCTCTTCTCCTCCTCAATACCCCACCAATGGCTAGCACTACCCTTCAGAAGGTAGATCGCATGCTTCACCTTGTCCTCCTTGGAGATGTTCAAAATGTGGAATGCCTTCTCTAACTCTATCGACCACATATCTACATAAGTTGGGTATGGTGTGCCCTTTTACTCCGTGGTTCCCACTAGCTTCAACCTCTCAAAGGTATAGCATGGACCCTGAGATTCAACATTTGGGATAAGTGACTTGTCTACCAAATGCATAGTCGTCACCATTAGTTGTCCAAATATAGATTGAAAGGATGGATTAACCATGGTCGAAGGGTCAAACAGAGGTGTAACAGGCTATTGTGGCCCCGTCTCGAGTACTCCTCCATCCAATACTTGCCTCCTACTGCCACCTCCTATGTCACACCCCGATCTCACATTAACCTTGAAATCACGAGATTAGGGCATGACAGAGGGTTTATACACAAGCCAAACCATTCATAACTTTTTAAGAACATTTAGAAGGCATTAAAAGGTAATCTGATTTATGCAGTAAAATAAAACTCAACAAACTGCGGAAGCATTTTGATTAAGCTGACTAGCAATATAAACAGAGTCTACAGCATATTACATTGTTCGACATAAAATAAAGCATAACAGTTAATTTACATCTTTATACACATTCTCTCTCACCCACACCTTGTCCCAAGGACCGAGGGGAAAGGACTAAGAGACCTCTAACTAGACTAACTACAAACCTTCTATAGACTAAGCGTTAGGATGAAAGGATCCTTCAGATTCCTGCTGCTGATGATGACCTGAAAATGTTTGAGTAGAGGTATGAGCCTACTCGCTCAGTGAATAGCATTTCATTTAGCTATCACTAAACAACTCATCAGGTTTATAAAATTGAAATAAAAGATAAGTATAGAACAAGCAGGGCAGTTTTAATGACATAACAGATTTGTAGATAATAATCACATTTCTATGCAACAACAGATATTTTAAACAAATAAACAAATATATAGAATTGGTACAAAATTCGAATATATTAATTTACTGTGATCCTATATGATTACATATTAATATTATTATTATGCCCTAATCATATGCAGTGTACTCTGCATATAAAGATCCGTAGCGAACTACGATCCCACCGTACAAGACTTAGCGACACACCCGGGAAATGCTAAGTCTGACGCCAGCCCTGCTCTGCCACAGGACCCCAGGCTCATCGGCCTTCAGGCTCATTGGCCTCGAGGCTCATCGGCCTCACTGCACTACATCGAGTGCTCTGAACTCCTCCTCTAACCTGAGTACACAGGCTCAGGAGGTCTGGGTTACCACCGTGACATCACACGCGTTGTTGTTGAATAACCCCTATTTACTCCAGTGCCACCGTGACATCGCACGCGTTGTTGTTGAACACTGTCTTTCCATCCTTGTGCCACCGTGACATCGCACGCGTTGATGTTGGACACGAGTTTCACCCCTAAGAAGCAGACCTGTCAAAGGGGTTCTACGGTGTTAGGGCACCTAAGTCTATTAACTGATTAACATATAACCATTTAAACAGGAATATCACATTTCATGCATATTTCAAGTTTCCAATGAATCAATCATACATTATTGTACGTTCTATACTGCTTAAGAGTCATATCAACTGATACTGAAGCAAATAAGTATTTAAAGTGAGTTAAATAATGATTTCTGAATGAACTGCCACTCACACTTTGAAACTCGGCCGATCACTCTGGAACTCGGCCGATCACTTCACAGTTTCTGAAACTTGGCCGACCAACTTCAGCCAATCAGCAGGAAACTCGGCCGATCCACTGGGAAACTCGGCCGATCGAAACACAGCTCATTTACCTACAAAGAAACTCGGCCGATTCAAGACCAAACTCGGCCGACCAAAACGCTGTTCGAAATCCTAAACAAGGAACTCGGTCGACCAAAACACGAACTCGGCCGAACCGCGCACAGACAGAAAATAAAAACGGACCTGCAGATGTCGATTTCACTCGAATCGACGGGTAAAACCCTCGAATTGAGTTGCAAATCACTTGCAATAGGTGCACACCACCAGGAACTAGCCGGAGGGAGAAAGAAGGTCAAGCTAGGGCTGCTCTTGCACCCTAATCTTCAGGCCATCACCTTGCAAACGCAGCTCCTGCTGCAAGCTAGCTCGAATCGATGGAAAAGAAGGTGGAAGGAAGGAAGAAGATGAGTCGCAGCTGCTGGCCGGAGCAAAACCAAGCTCCAAACGTCCTTTTCCTCAGCTCTCTTTCTCACTCTCTCTCTCTCACGCAGAAGGAAGAAGAAAAGAACGCTCTGCGTTCTCTCGTTTCTGGAAAAATGAAATGAGATAAGTGAGAAAGAATAGATAAGGAGGAAAACCTAGGGGCCAAAATGCAAAGTCCAAGAATTTCCAAAAACTACAAACGGGTCCTTACAAGCCCAAAAACATGCAACTTTTGACTCGAAGGTCGGATTCGAATGATTTTCTCTGGCAACGCTTCAAGCGTAAGATCCTACACATTTTAAGGGCTAGGATTCACACTAAGCACATATCATATCCGTTATAAACATATTAACAAAAACAAGCTTACAGCTTAGCAAAGCAACTAAAACACATGCTTAGCAGCATACTTACAGGTTAAGCTCAACGCGGGTCGTAACAATCTCCCTCCCTTATAAGAATTTTGTAATTCCTAAAAGAGAAAAGGAAACTTGTTACGCATTTCTGACTCAAGCTCCCACGTAGCTTCCTCAAGATTATGGTTCCTCCACAGAACCTTTACCAAAAGAATCTCACGGTTCTTAAGCTTCTTAATCCGGTGATCGACTATTTGCACTAGTCCTTCCACGTAGGACACATCTGTCCTAAGCTGTGCCAGATCTGGATCTAAAATCTTTTCTGTACTGGGATGACACCTTTTCAGCATAGACACATGAAACACATCATGAAGATTTGCCAACTCAGACGGCAAATCTAACCTGTAGGCTACAGGTCCAATCCTCTCAACGATAGGATATGGGCCCATAAACCTAGGGGTCAACTTGCCTTTCTTGCCAAACCTTAGAACTCCCTTCCACAGTGAAACTTTCAGATAAACCTTGTCACCAACCTCAAACTCAAGAGGTCGACGTCGTCTCTCTGCATAACTTTTCTGTCTGTCCTGAGCAGCTTTCAACTGATCCCTAATCACAGATATCTTCTCTGTAGTTATATCAACTATCTCAGGTCCAAGAATTTCTTTCTCACCAACCTCGTACCAACAAACTGGTGATCTACACTTCCTGCCATATAGAGCTTCATATGGGGCCATTCCAAGACTAGAATGGTAGCTGTTATTATATGCAAACTCCATCAGGCCTAAGTGTTCTTCCCAGTTACCTCTGAACTGCAGAACGCATGCTCTCAGCATGTCTTCAAGGGTCTGAATGGTCCTCTCAGATTGACCATCTGTCTGCGGGTGAAACGTTGTACTAAACCTCAGCTCTGTGCCCAACGCACAATGTAACTGATTCCAGAACCTAGATGTAAACTTAGTATCTCTGTCAGAAATAATGGAAACTGGAATTCCATGCAATCTGATTACCTCGTCTACATATATCTTGGCCAGCTTCAGAACATCAAAGGTTGACTTGACCGGAAGAAAGTGAGCAGACTTAGTTAGTCTATCCACAATCACCCAAATCGAGTCTGAACCTCTAGACGTCCTAGGTAATCCTACCACAAAATCCATCGTGATGTGTTCCCATTTCCATTCAGGTATAGGAAGCGACTGTAAAGTACCAGCAGGTTTCTGATGCTCAGCCTTAACCTGCTGACACACTCCACATCTAGCCACGTACTCAGCCACATCTCTTTTCATACCAGACCACCAGTACAGCTCTCTGAGATTCCTGTACATTTTCGTGTTACCAGGATGCATAGCATACATAGAAGCATGCGCTTCTTCAAGAATCTTCTCTTTCAGCTCACTGTTCCCAGGTACACACAACCTGTCATGAAGATACAACACACCGTCATCAGAAAACCTGAATTCTGTTCTTTTACCTTCCAACATATCCTGCATAACCTGCCACAACTCGTCATCATTCTGTTGCAACTCCTTAATCTGATCGTAGAAATTAGGTTTGACCTGCATCTGAGCAATCAACCCACTCTGTCCAGTCACATTCAAGTCTAAGTTCAACTTTCGCATATCTACAAGCAAGTCTCTCTTGAAACATGCCATAGAAAATGCATCTGCTGTTGAACTCGACTTTCTACTCAAGGCATCTGCCACAACATTCGCTTTACTAGGATGGTAATCGATTGTCACATCATAATCCTTGATCAGCTCAAGCCATCTGCGTTGTCTCAGATTCAAATCCTTCTGAGTGAAGATATACTTCAAGCTCTTATGGTCCGTGAACACCTAACATGTCTCACCATACAGGTAGTGACGCCATGTCTTAAGAGCATGAACTATAGCAGCTAACTCCAGATCATGAGTAGGGTAGTTCTCTTCATTCTTCTTAAGCTGTCTAGATGCATAGGCCACAACCTTGTCTTCTTGCATCAACACACAGCCCAAACCTCTCCTGGAAGCATCGCAAAACACTGTATAACCTTTATCTGCCTCTGGCAAAACCAACACTGGCATTGTGGTCAACTTCCTCTTCAAGATCTGAAAACTCTTCTCACAGTTATCAGACCAAACAAACGGTGCATTCTTCCTCGTAAAACGTGTCAAGGGTGATGCTAGCACACTGAAGTTCTTTATAAACCTTCTGTAATAGCCTGCTAAACCCAAGAAATTTCTGATCTCAGTAGGAGTCTTAGGTTGTTCCCACTGAAGTACAGAATCAACTTTCTTAGGGTCAACGCTAACTCCATCTCTCGAGATAACATGTCCAAAAAATGCTACCTCTGCCAACCAGAACTCACACTTGCTAAACTTAGCATACAACTGATGTTGCCTCAACAACTACAATGTCATTCTCAGGTGTTGCTCATGTTTTTCATCATCTCTGGAGTAGATCAGAATATCATCTATAAAAACTACAATAAACTGATCTAAGAACGGTTTAAAGATCTGATTCATCATATCCATAAAGGCTGCTGGGGCATTGGTCAGTCCAAACGACATGACCAGAAACTCATAATGCCCATACCTAGTTCTGAAAGCTGTCTTGGGAATATCAGAAGCCTTTATTCTGAGCTGATGATATCCAGATCTCAAATCTATCTTAGAGAAGATCGTTGCTCCATGCAACTGATCAAACAGATCGTCTATCCTCGGCAAAGGGTACTTGTTCTTAATAGTGATCTTGTTCAATTGCCTGTAATCTATACAGAGACGCATGGTACCATCCTTCTTTTTAACAAACAGCACTGGAGCACCCCAAGGCGAAGAACTGGGTCTGATGAAACCCTTATCCAGCAATTCCTGCAACTGCACCTTGAGTTCCTTCAACTCTGCAGGTGCCATTCTATAAGCTGGAAGTGCCACTGGATGACTACCTGCATATACATGAATCTCAAAATCAATGTCTCTGACAGGAGGTAAGCCTGGAAACTCTTCTGGAAAAACATCAGAAAACTCACTAACTACCGGCACATCATAAACACTGGTGGTGCTCTTCTCTGCTCTAGTATCAACCACATGAGCAAGGAACGCTTCACATCCTTTCTGTAGCATCTTATCATCTACTGCAGCTGATACAATGCACTTAGGCAAAACTTTCCTGTCTCCAGTAAAGACACAAGAAAATTCACCTTGTTGAAAGGTAGCTTCCTTCTTCCAACAATCGAGTTGCACTCGATATGTCTCAAGACAATCCATACCCAAGATGACTTGAAAAGTATTTACATCCAGGGGTATGAGATTAGCAGCAAAGGTGTAACCTCCAAAAGATAACAAACATCCGGGACAGAATTCAGTCAAAACCGTTGGTCCACCTAGTGGAACTCTCAACACTAACTCATCTACCAAAACTTGAGTTAACAAATTAAGTTTACCAACTAAGAACGTCGTATGAAAGAGTGAGTAGCACCCAGATCTATCAAAACTGAAACTGGTATACTATTAAACAAAAACATTTCTCCTGTAACGACTTGTGAAGAGATTATACCTTCCTGAGGTGTCAAAGAGAAGAAACGTGCTGAAGCTCTCCCTCTGCCACGCTGTCCTCTCTGACCACTCCTGCCACTAGGCACTCCACCACCTCTAGAACCAGAAGCCACAGAAGAACTCGGAACATCATGGTACTGAGGCTGGAAAGCTTGCGATGCTGCTTGTCGAAGCTGAGGACATTCCTTTCTGAAATGTCCTACTTGTCCGCAGACAAAACAACTTGCACCCCAACACGGACCAGTATGTGGTTTTCCACATTTGTCACATGGCGGTATCCCTTGTCCCTGGGGACCTGTCACTGACATTGACGACCCAGAAGACTGTCCACTAGCGACACTGCCCCATCTTCCTGGGTTGTATCCCCCTCTGCCTCTAGAAGAAGCAACATCCTCAGATCTCTGTCTACCGAAACAGCTAAAGCCACGCCCAAGTTTAGAAAAGAAACCTCTACCTCCACCTCTGTATCCACTACTGGACTGTCCTCTACTGAAATCTGCAGATCTCTTCTTAGACTCAGGCACCTTATCAGCATTCACAGATTCTTCAACCTGTCTAGCAGCCTCAACAAACTCACCAAAGTTCTCTCTGTTCCTCCTGCTAGTAGCAGAAACTGTATGCCGAATTTCTGGCCTTAGCCCTTCCTAAAACCTTGTGCATCTTTCTAAGTTGTCGGGAACAAGCTGCGGACAGAAGTTTGCTAACCGGGTGAAAAGCGCTTCATACTCAGTAACTGACATGTTCCCCTGCTTAATGTTCTGTGACTGCCTGATTTTCTCATTAAGGAAGGTAGGTGGATAAAACTTAAGATGGAACTCTTCAGAGAAATCCTGCCAAAAAAGCTTTGTACCTCTCCTCTTTTCCTCCACACTACGCCACCACAGCTCTGCATCTCCTGTCAAAAGATAAACTGTGTGATTAATCTTCTTCTCTTCTAGAAGCTCCATTAAGCGAAAAACCATCTCTATCTGCCTCCACCACTCATCTGCCTCTGCAGGATCTGTAGTACCACTGAATTCTGTACCACCAAGCTTCTTTACAAGCTCATAAGATCGCATCAGATCCTTACTGCTAGTAGAAGCAGAATCTCGCCTATCAGCTTTGTACTTCTCCCTGGTCTCCAGAAACATCTTATACATACGAGATGCTTCATCTACGTGGTCACCACCACCTGGACCCAAGTACAGAGGATCAGGGCCAACATGACTCTCAGCCTGGTCATCATGATCATAACCTCTTCCTGCCATCTGCAATAATATAACAGAATATTTCCTGTTAGAAAACTACAGATAGAAGAAATACACCTAAACCTTAATCCTATTGGTCTCTTATCGTCCCCTGACCTGGACTTAGAGTATTTATATACTCAACCTATGCTCTGATACCAAGATGTCACACCCCGATCTCACATTAACCTCGAAATCACGAGATTAGGGCGTGATGGAGGGATTATACACAAGCCAAACCATTCATAACTTTTTAAGAACATTTAGAAGGCATTAAAAGGTAATCTGATTTATGCAGTAAAATAAAACTCAGCAAACTGCGGAAGCATTTTGATTAAGCTGACTAGCAATATAAACAGAGTCTACAGCATATTACATTGTTCGACATAAAATAAAGCATAATAGTTAATTTACATCTTTATACACATTCTCTCTCACCCACACCTTGTCCCAAGGATCGAGGGGAACGGACTAAGAGACCTCTAACTAGACTAACTACAAACCTTCTATAGACTAAGCGTTAGGATGAAAGGATCCTTCAGATTCCTGCTGCTGATGATGACCTGAAAATGTTTGAGTAGAGGTATGAGCCTACTCGCTCAGTGAATAGCATTTCATTTAGCTATCACTAAACAACTCATCAGGTTTATAAAATTGAAATAAAAGATAAGTACAGAACAAGCATGGCAGTTTTAATGACATAACAGATTTGCAGATAATAATCACATTTCTATGCAACAACAGATATTTTAAACAAATAAACAGATATATAGAATTGGTACAAAATTTGAATATATTAATTTACTGTGATCCTATATGATTACATATTAATATTATTATTATGCCCTAATCATATGCAGTGTACTCTGCATATAAAGATCTGTAGCGAACTACGATCCCACCGTACAAGACTTAGCGACACACCCGGGAAATGCTAAGTCTGACGCCAGCCCTGCTCTGCCACAGGACCCCAGGCTCATCGGCCTTCAGGCTCATTGGCCTCGAGGCTCATCGGCCTCACTGCACTACATCGAGTGCTCTGAACTCCTCCTCTAACCTGAGTACACAGGCTCAGGAGGTCTGGGTTACCACCGTGACATCACACGCATTGTTGTTGAATAACCCCTATTTACTCCAGTGCCACCGTGACATCGCACGCGTTGTTGTTGAACATTGTCTTTCCATCCTTGTGCCACTGTGACATCGCACGCGTTGATGTTGGACACGAGTTTCACCCCTAAGAAGCAGACCTGTCAAAGGGGTTCTACGGTGTTAGGGCACCTAAGTCTATTAACTGATTAACATATAACCATTTAAACAGGAATATCACATTTCATGCATATTTCAAGTTTCCAATGAATCAATCATACACTATTGTATGTTCTATACTGCTTAAGAGTCATATCAACTGATACTGAAGCAAATAAGCATTTAAAGTGAGTTAAATAATGATTTCTGAATGAACTGCCACTCACACTCTGAAACTCGGCCGATCACTCTGGAACTCAGCCGGTCACTTCACAGTTTCTGAAACTCGGCCGATCAGCAGGAAACTCAGCCGATCCACTGGGAAACTCGGCCGATCGAAACACAGCTCATTTACCTACAAAGAAACTCAGCCGACCAAAACGCTGTTCGAAATCCTAAACAAGGAACTCGGTCGACCAAAACACGAACTCGGCCGAACCGCGCACAGACAGAAAATAAAAACGGACCTGCAGATGTCGATTTCACTCGAATCGACGGGTAAAACCCTCGAATTGAGTTGCAAATCACTTGCAATAGGTGCACACCACCAGGAACTAGCCGGAGGGAGAAAGAAGGTCAAGCTAGGGCTGCTCTTGCACCCTAATCTTCAGGCCATCACCTTGCAAACGCAGCTCCTGCTGCAAGCTAGCTCGAATCGATGGAAAAGAAGGTGGAAGGAAGGAAGAAGATGAGTCGCAACTGCTGGCCGGAGCAAAACCAAGCTCCAAACGTCCTTCTCCTCAGCTCTCTTTCTCACTCTCTCTCTCTCTCTCTCTCTCTCACGCAGAAGGAAGAAGAAAAGAACGCTCTGCGTTCTCTCATTTCTGGAAAAATGAAACGAGATAAGTGAGAAAGAATAGATAAGGAGGAAATCCTAGGGGCCAAAACGCAAAGTCCAAGAATTTCCAAAAACTACAAACGGGTCCTTACAAGCCCAAAAACATGCAACTTTTGACTCGAAGGTCGGATTCAAACGATTTTCTTTGGCAACGCTTCAAGCGTAAGATCCTACACGTTTTAAGGGCTAGGATTCACACTAAGCACATATCATATCCGTTATAAACATTATTAACAAAAACAAGCTTACATCTTAGCAAAGCAGCTAAAACACATGCTTAGCAGCATACTTACAGGTTAAGCTCAACGCAGGTCGTAACATCCTGGCACCACAAAACTACTTTCGACATGTTGTTCATGTTCTTTAGACATATCTGCATAACCTTAAACCATGGTTAGATATGATGGATATGTAAGAATAGACATAAAAACCTAAGTTCTATGTCCATGTAGACTCAGTAAACCTAAAGCTCTTATACAACCATATCTGGCAACCCATTGTGCTAAATGGGATTACTTCAAACAAAACACAGTTTAACACTAATAAAGCATAGAATTAAAATAGAATGAACTTTCTAAACATGCCACAGAACATTTACACAAAGGTCCAACATCTTGCAGATAAATATGTAACCATACCAGGTATAAGTACATCATTTTTGCGACCTGAGCCACAACCTATTTACAAAAGATATTGTTCACATATTTACATCATTTACATGGAACAAGGTACACTACCAAAACCTTGAGTCGATATACATCATGTGCAAAGCTCCCCATCCAGACCTAAGAGTATAGGGAAAACTCTAGGACTCTACACAACCTAATCAACCTTTTGACTCTACTACTCTTTGAATAGCTCCCTGTCGTTCAACTTCGTGTCTTACGGCACTACCCATCACCTAACAAGATTATGTGATCCATGAGGCAAAACCCATGTCCCAGTAGAGATATAACCACAAAAGTTTTTTTGCTTACAAGGGTTATCCATTAAGACATTTAAAATGGATAGTATTACATAGTTGTAAAATTGAATAACTTGTGTCATAAAAATAGGCCTAGCTACAAACATTTGTATAGTTGATTTCTTTTACCACATTATAAACCATCTACAAGCTAAAAGAAACATAACAAGGGTTATTATCCAATGTGCTTCGTCATGTATCCCTAATAATTATGCTACACGACCAAGTTACATTTTATAATGCCCAGGGTAGTTTGAGGCATACCACTCAAACTACTATTTGACCACTACGAAGTCAAAATCAGCCCCATATACGATCTAGAATGACCTGAATCCTAAGATCGCTTCCCCTTGGTCAATACGAGTAACAACCATAGTTGCACATAAGCTCAACTACACAAAATAGCCTAGTCTACCCTGCGATACACATGTCACGACACTAGAAACCAGGGTATACATTATACAACCCTCAAGACTGAGCTACGACCATAGTTGATTTGCATTACTTTCACACTTGAGACACAACCTAGACCGCTCTCCGACAACCTTGGGATCAAGATAACAGAGATATACCCTCCCTGCCCCTGCATATATTCAACAATATATGACTCTGAGCTTATTTTAGATTACTCATTTCACTATACAATGAGTTCTAACACTGGTATAGTTCTATAGACTCATGGAACTACTTGATTAGGGTTACATTTGATTACTTAAGTCAATTTTTCATCTATTTTTTGCATCAATCAAGTTACGTATAAACACCAAAAATATTCTTACAAAATCATGGGGATTCACAACCTCAAATGATATAAAATGTGCTAAATAGTTCTATAGAGAAAGTTAACCATCCTTGATCGTGAGAGAATTAACCACCAACTAGTGTGCATTGAGCCAGAAGCATCACTATAATTAAGACCACATCAACTTTGAGCCATAAGCATCACTATAATTAAGACCACATTAACTTTGTACAAAAGTCGTGTACATTCAAGATTTAGTATAAAGATGTTACCATCCATATTAGTGTTTTCTCCAACCATTGTTACATCACCATATCCATAAAGAAAAGAAATATGCTACTATATATTAACCACTAATTAGCAAGTTTCAAAGTATGGGTACTAAACATCACTTGTGTGATATTTTTAGAAATCATTTCACCTACAATAAGAATTTAATTCCTTACATGCTTAAAGGAATAGTTCAATAGCCAAAAAATAATGTTCACAAAAATCTGAACTACGTTCAACTTGGCATGGATTATCCTTTAGTTATACAAAAGAACACTTATAAAGGCTATCATCTAGCATGATTACGGGTTTATAGAACAACCATATTGACATGCAAGTAGATAGTAAGCAAGAAATGCTTCAAAGTTATATAACTTTCCTGGTAAAGAGATGAAAACCAAAATCTAAGGTGAAAACTCCCAAAAACAACACCCAAACTTAGAGCTTAACCCATAAAAGCTTTGAGATTGTCTCCTCTCTCAATGAAAAAAGTGGATCTAGGGCAAGAAAGAAGTAAATGTTGGGAAATATGGCGGTATAGCAGGCAGCAAAAACAAAAACTTCATTGCCATATTCCCTTTAATATTAGATTTTTTTCAGTAACTATGTAATGGGAAGGATAGTTTGAAAGGTTGTATCTAGTCCCAGAGTAAGTCCAGCGACAATTCCCTCATTTTACTATGTGCATTTTCTTTAAGCCACACCCGTACAACTCAATGGTATCTCTTGGTTTATCACCATGGACAATAGTAAACCTTGTCCTCCTATCGGGAAATACTCATTGCCTTTATAGTAGTCCATACGGACCACTGAGAACTCCTGTCATTCTAGAAGAATTGACAAGAAGGAGTTTGTACTTCTCGTTGATGTTCTAGCGCCAACTTGCTCCCCCTTAATTGTTCTCCCTTTCTATCCCTCCCTTTATTGGGTAGTACTTGCTCGGTCTCTCTCAATTACCACAACCAGGTAAGACAACAATTGGTAGAGGAAATTGATGTGTCTAAGAAGCCCCCATCCCTCTATTTAGAAGAGGGTTAAAATCAGGGTTCCCAGTCTGAGCAGGAGTGGAAGGGACCAAAATTTCATGAATTTTGCATAATGCGAGCAGAGAAATGGCCGGTTCACAAGTGAACCAATTGGTTAGCATGTTAGCCAATTGTTTCAACCCTTGAACCAATTGTTTCATTATGTTTCCCAATCACAATTGTATTGGCAATAATAATTCAATTAATGCACAACATGACGTCAGAAAAATTCCTTGATCCAATCAAATTGATCCATGAACTAGGTAGTTCATCACATGAACTGGTCATTTGATGAGCTTGGGCCAATCGGTTCACTCAGTGAAACGGTCAATTCATGCTCTGGTTCATCTAGAATTCAACCAATGCAATTTCCAATCAACCTGACACTCCAACTGATAGGTTCAACACTTGAACCAGTCAGTTTAGAGTTAGTCAGTTAATTGTTGTTTAAATTGAATGCCTAAAAACTTTTCTTCATCAAATTAGACATCATTCATAAACAAACTCCTATTCCAAGTGTATCCTATGTGTGTGACCCTATAGGTTCCAAGTTACATTGGCAGTGAATGTCTATAAATAATTTATGACATCATAAGCAATGAGCAGTATCTAGAAACACATCATTGCTAGCCAAGAAATTTGAAAAGTTGGAGAACAACTTCAACCTACAATTTATGATTGGTGTTATAGTGTTTGTATAGTTCCTTTGTCACTAATATCTAGATTGAACTCGAGACATGGAATCATTATCCCCTTCAGCACTCAATCCATGTTCCTTGAACTAGAGCAGACTGTATGAGTTCTATGTAAGCTCAATATCACATATTCACTCACATGAGCATGGTCATGCATTTCTCATTCTCACTAATCAAGTGGCCAGGAAATCATATTCCTACAGGAGGGACAAATCTCAACTATGTAACTCACAGTCATCCCCATGTGTCACAATGCATCCAATCATCACCTTTATGGCAACCCTTATTTAAGGTCACGGTGGATGATGTCATCGTACAATGAACGACATATGATGAGTGTAGTGATTTTAGGTGTAAGAACCACAATCAGCACCAACACTATGCATAATCAGCACCAACACTATGAGATATGATTCTAACTACCACATAATGGTTTCCATGTGTCACTCTCATGGTGGGTCTATATGATACACTATTCTCTAACAAGTATCTAGGTGTTTGGATTGATATCACATATCATGAATAATGAAATTTTGTCATCAACCAACACACACTCTAGTCTTATGTTTTATTGAATTCAATTAACATTCCACAATAATAGTCGACTAGGGACATAACAAGAATATATAACATTGACATCTGTATGATCTCATTGTTCAAGTCATCAACCTGAAGGCATACATAATTGAGTAATATCATTCTCTAGACATTTATTATGTTACATCATTATATCATAACTAAATAAAATAGAATAAATTGTAAGATTGACTTTATTTATTAATCAAATCATTACAAAACATGCCATTACAATCATCATATGATAGACTCTCTCGGCATACATACCAACAAACTCCCACTTTCACTTATAGCTAATCACCCATGGACTTAATCCCAAGTGATATAACATGACCTTCATGCTTCTGTTACAAAAGTTCTTTTGTCAAGGGATCAGTCACATGGTTCTCGGTTGGAACTCTGCAAATCTTCACATCTCCTCATTGTATGATCTCTCAAATGAGATGGAACTGACTTTGTATATGCTTGGAATGTTATGTGATCTGGGTTCCTTAGCCTATGCAATAGCTCCATTGTAGTCACAATATAGCTCAATTGCATCACTAATACTTGGAACCACCCGAAGTTTAGAAATGAACTTCTTGATCCAAACAACATCCTTTTATGCATTGGATGCAACATTATACTCGACCTCTATTGTAGAATCTACAACTATCTCTTGCTTGGAACTCTTCCAGCTTATAGCTCCATTGTTGAGGCAAAACACAAATCATGGTTGTGATTGATAATCATCTTTATCAGTTTGGAAGCTTGCACCAATGTAACCTTTTACCACCAACTCTTCCTCTCCACTGTAGACTACGAATTGATCCTTAGTTCTTTTCAAGTACTTAAGGATTTTCTTCACAACTGTCCAGTGAGAATCACATGGATCTAACTAATATCTACTTGTCAAGCTCAAGGCACATGAGACGTCGAGACGAGTACATAACATTGTGTATGTGTTGGATCCAATTGCAGATGCATATGGAGTCCTACTCATATGTTCCCTTTCTTCATAAGAACTAGGGCTTTGAGCTTAGAGATGGCAAATCCATGAGATGTGAGTAGGTTTCCTCTCTTTGAGTCCTCCATGTTGAACCTCTACAACACTTTTTCAATGTATGTGCTATGACTTAATCCAAGAAGCCTTTTGGATCTATCTCTATAGATCTTGATTTCTAAGATGTAGGATGTTTTGCCTAAGTCCTTCATAGAGAATGCATTTCTAAGCTAGGTATTTACTTTATGTAAAGTAGGGATGCCATTCCCCATCAATAGTATGTCATCTACATATAATATGAGGAATACCATCATGCTCCCACTAACCTTCTTGTACACACAAGGTTCATCTTCATTTTGACTAAAGATAAACTCTTTGACTGTTTCATCAAATCGAAGATTCCAGCTCTGAGATGCTTGCTTCAATCCATAGATTGACCTTTGTAGCTTACAGACTTTATTTGCATCATTTGGATTTATAACACCTTCAAGATGTGTCATGTACACCTTCTCCAAAAGATTCTTGTTAAGGAATGTGGTTTTAACATCCATTTGTCAACTCTCATAGTCATCATAAGATGCAATGGCAAGCATGATTCTAATGGCCTTAACCATGGCAACTGGAGAAAAGGTTTTGTCATAGTCGACACCTTGAACTTGTATGAAACCTTTTATAACCAATCTTCCCTTCTAGGTTTGTACTTTACCATCCATGTCGGTCTTCTTCTTGAAGGCCCACTTGCACCCTATGGGTTTTACCCCTTTAGGTGGATTCACCAAGGTCCATACCTTATTGGTGTACATTGATTCCATCTCATATCTCATGGACTCAAGCCATTTCTTAGACTCTGGTCCCTTAGTAGCATCTACATAGGTTGTTGGCTCATCTTCTATGACCAAATCACTTCCTTCCTAAGTCAAAAGATAACCAAATATTTTAGGTTCTAGGTGTGTCTTCCTAGATCTATGAGGTTCCTATGTTACTTGAGGAATTTGAGATTCCACAATGACTTGTTATTCTCTTTGTTCCTCTTGTACATCTACCGGTTCAATGTTTTCTTGTTGGTCTCGAACCTCTTCAAGCTCTACTTTCCTCTCACTGCTTCCTTTAGAAATAAAATCCTTTTCTAGAAATGCAACATCTCTTGCAACAAACACTTTTTTGTCACATAGGGGATAAAAGTAATATCCTTTGGTTTCCTTAGGATATCCATCAAAACAACATTTAGTAGATTTGGGTCCAAGCTTTTTGGGAAACTGCTTTCTCACATAAGCTTTACAACCCCAAATATTCATAAAAGACCCACTGGGATGCTTCCCATACCATATCTCATATGGTGACTTTTTAAGCGATTTAGATGGTGCACAACTTAGTGTAAATGTGGTAGTTCAAGAACATAACCCTAGAAGAACTTCAGATGCTTAGCCAAACTCATCAGTGATCGCACCATATCTAGCAATGTGTGTTCCTTATTTCTGATACACCATTATTTTGTGGTGTTCCAGGTGGAGTGCATTGTGATATGATACCACAGCCTCATAGAAGGTCCTCAAACCCTTGGCCTAAGTGTTATCCACCTCAATCAGAATGAAGTGCCTTAATACTTTTGCCAAGTTGGTTATGTACTTCATTCATGAAATCCTTGAAGTTTTCAAGGGTTTCTAACTTATGTTTCATCAGGTAAACATCACCATACTACTAAAGTCATCAGCAAAGGTAATGAAGTACTAATACCCACCTCTAGTAGTTGTTCTAAAAGGTTCGCATACATTAGTATGTATGAGTCCTAATAGATTCCTAGCCCTCTCATTGTTACCTATGAAAGGATTCTTGGTCATCTTGCCCAACAAACAAGATTCACACGTCTCTATTGATTCAAAATCAAAAGAGTCCACATAACCATCTTTATAGAGTCCATATATGCAATTCTCATTTATGTGCTCTAGACAAAAATGCCAAAGATAGGTTTTGTTTGAGTTATTGAGTTTTAGTCTTTTGGTATTTATGTTATAAATATCTATCATTAGATCCAGCAAATAAAGACCATAAGACATTGGGACACTAACATAAAAGATCTCATCTTTTGAAATAGAACATCGACCATTCTTAATATGAAATTCATATCCATCCTTGTCCATACAAGATACAGAAATGATGTTTCTATTTATGGAAGATACATAATAGTAGTTCACTAACTCTATTACAAGTCGTGTGGATAGAGATAAATTATAGGTTCCAACTACAGTGGCAACAACTCTTGCTCCATTTGCAACTCGCAATTTGACCTCACCCTTTTATTGTCCTACTTCATTTCAAATCATGCATATTTGAGCATATGTGAGATCCACATCCGATATCTGGTACCCAAGATGAATATGTAGATAAATTTATCTCGATAACATATAAACTTGAATTGTAGATCTCTATCCCCATCTTATTTTTCTTGAATGCCTTCAAGTACAAAAGACAAATTCATCTTGTACGTTTCTTTCTCCTCATCTTGAGTGTTGAAGATTTCGATTTATGCTTAGCCTTAGAACTCTTCATGGCCTTGCTTTCATCCTTGGAATCCATTTTGTTGATCATCATCATGGATTAATCCTTCGTCATTCTTGCTTCGACATTAATCAGCATGCCAAGAAAATCTGACAACAATCTGTCCATGTTATTCAAGTGCTAAAACTCAATAAGATGGATATATGATTTAGGCAATGGTTGTAGAATCATATTCATGGACAACTCTTGGCTAAAAGAGAATCCCAATTCTTCTAGATGTTCCATATGTCCAATCATATTGAGCACATGGGTCTCTACTAGATCTCCCTTTGTCATCTTACACTCAAAGAAAACCTTCGAGACTTTGTACCTTTCTTACTTTGTATGATTATGATTCGTGTTCTTAAGATGTGTTACCATCTTAAGAATCCCCATGTCTTCACACTACTCATGCAACTCATATTTGATGCAGATTAGTGTGAGGTGATTTATGTCTAAGGAATCATTGGTATGGTTCCAGTAATCACCCACTTCATCCCTCAGTGCATCAAGAGTAGGTATTTTCGACACTGGTATTTCTAGGACATAGAGCTTATTCTCATCATTGAGAACCCTTATCAAAGTCCAAAACCAATCATGGAAATTTGTCTTGTTACTTGTCATTCCTAAGGACTAATTGCATCGATGATTTGATTGTCATTTGATTCTATAAGAGAACATTTGCATTTTGTTAAAACACACTCTTAATTTGATTTGATTTAAATAGTATTTTATGATTTTTTATTAGACTTTTAAGTAATTATCGCTCCCACTATTTTATTCAAATTGATAGCCCTCACATATCAATTTAGAACATTGCAGTGTACAACTTTCTAGTGAGCCAAGATCTAATTGAATTATTACATGACCAATGTCAACTTCCATAATCAATTCTTAAGGTAGGCAACATTTGCCAATTGCATCTTATGCAATTCTTGTGGAGATGATATGCACAAATCTTTATCATATTCATCTACATGATTCTAGGTGCTTAATCTCATTAAGGACACCCAGTTAAGCTTCACCTAAAAGCTAACATGATAGTAATGCACCCCACTTGGCATGCCTACATAACTACCATCACACTTCCATGAGATGGACATCGCACCATGCTTGGCGTGCCCATGCATAGTTGATCAAGCTTTTTATGTGTGTTGCTAATGGAAAGAATCTTAGACTTAATATGTTATTGAGGGAGTTCTATTTATAAATATATATACATATCCAATCACCACATACTTACAGTATGTATCATATACATGTTATATCCCACAAATGAAAACTTGCAATAAAACACAAGTGACGGTTATGGCCATATTATTGTAATTCCTTGGAGCTACAAGGAATTACCACCTAGGGTCTACATCTCATGTAGAAATATGTTGTTGATGAAGATATGTACTTGCCAATCTGGGTTGATCGGTTCAACGCTTGAATTGATCGGATCGCCTCCTGGACGATCGGGTGTGTAATGCCCCGGCCCACTGCCCAAGGCTCTAGCAAAGTTTCAGGAATTACGAATGGCCACACATACCACCACTAGCCTTAACTGCACGCTTTTGTCCACTCACGTGCAAGCCAGGATCAACTTCCTGACTGGTCACCCATCCTACTACTACTCCAAGCTGAGCACGCTTAACTATGGAGTTCTTTAGAGATGGACTCCCAGAAAAGGAGGTGCACCTTGGTGATATGGGTAGTCCAATCATTCCTTTTAAGATCATGTTATCCTAGGCCTCAAACTTGGGATGTTACAATCTCTCCCACTTAGACTCTTGACGTCCTCGTCAAGGCTCAACTATATGGCCTCATAATCTGACCCCGTTTTAGTGCAGACCCACAATGGCCCATGGACTCCCAGCTCCCATCCACGGCTACTAGCGCAAGGGCGGCTCCATCTCGTCTCTACGGATAGCCATTTCCAACTTGCCTGGACCGCACGGCTCAAGACTGGCATGCCACATGCCCATGTGGGCCCCATGTACTGGAAGGGTTATGGCTCTGATACCCTTTGTAACGCCTGGGCCCACTGCCCATGGCTCTAGTAGAGTTTTAGGAATGACGTCTGGCCCCACAGACCACCACTAGCCTTAACTGCACACTTTTTGTCCACTCATGCGCAAGCCAGGATTAACTTCCCGACTGGTCACCCATCCTAGTACTACTCCAAGTTGAGCATGCTTAACTATGGAGTTCTTTAGTGATGGGCTCCCGGAAAAGGAGGTGCACCTTGGTGATATGGGTAGTCCAATCATTCCTTTTAAGATCATGTTATCCAAGGCCTCAAATCCTGGGATGTTACAGGGTGGTTGTCTCCTCAGTCATCTGGTCTCTAATCCACCATATTATGGATCCTCTAGTCGATCAGTTGGGCCTCCATCTGATTAGTTTAGCTCATCTTGTCGTCTATCTTCCTTGGTCCTACAGCCCGGTAGGCTCGTCTTCTTCGTTGTAACAAGAATTAAACTATCCTAATGTTGTTACGTATTACATGATAATAGAGAAACCTCGAGTTACATTTAAGGGGAGCATAGGTAGGAATGAATAGTGCTTTTACAATTGGAAGATAAGGTAGAGGCTCAATATGCAAACTGAGATAAAACAGAAATAAACAAATACAACCACCATGCATAGATATATAACTAGGATTATTGGTCATAACCACACTACACATCCACCATCAAAACCATATTTGAGGGTGACGTGTGTAAGTTTCATGTATATATATATATATATATATATATATATATATATATATATATATATATATATATATATATATATATATATATATATTTATATATATATATATATATATATTTATATATTTATATTTATATATATACATATATATACATATATATATCTGTGTGTGTGTGTGTGTTTTTGGGACCATATGTGGTATTTAATTGGATATACATATTAATCAATTTAAGTATTCACATAGTATGCAATAAATACATGAAAAATGAAAAATAAAAAATGATCATATGATTATCCCAAAACATAGTAAATTGATGTGGCTCTGATACCACTGTTGGGAAATATGGCAGCAGAACAGGCAGCGGAAACAAAAATTGACTGCCATATCCCCTTTAACAATAGATCTTTGTCAAAAACTATGTAATGGGAAGGATGATTTATGAGTTCATACCTAGTCCTGGAGAAAATCCAATGACAATTGCCTCGTTGTAGTATGTGCATTTTCTTCAAGTCGCACCCATACAGCGTCAGCAACAACTCTTGGTTGATCACCACAGACAACGGTTGACCTTGTCCTCCTAGCGGGAAAAACTCATCACCTCTATAGTAGTCCACACGGACCACCGGGAACTCCTACCATTTTAGAATAACTGACAAGAAGGAGTTGTCTCTCCTCTCATTGGTGTACTAGCACCAACTTGCTCTCCCAAAATTATTGTCCCTTACTATCATGTTTAGTTTGATATCACATATCATGACTGATGAGATTATGTCACCAACCAACACACACTCTTGTCTTATGTGTTATTATTATCAATTAACCTTCCATAATAACATTCGATTAGAGACATAACAAGAATGTATACTCTTGACATCCGTATGATCTGATTTTTAAGTCATCAACCCGAAAATGTACATCATCGAGCAATATAATTCTCTAGGCATTTATGTTACATCATTTTTTGATAACTGAATAAAATAGAATAAATTGGAAGATTGTCTTTATTTATTAATAAAATCATTTACAAAATATGCCATTAAAATCATCATATTATTGGCTCTTTGGGCATACATACCAACAGTAAACAAGAGTACTTAACCAACATGCACAATGTGCTAGTAAGGAAACACCAAGGAAACTCAAGAAACATCCAAGAACCCAACCGCATAAGGGAAAAGGGTGAAGAACATTGAGGAAATAAGGAGAAAAGCAAGAATATTACTCAAAGGAAGCAATAAACATGATCAATGATTTGATATCAGTCCAAGAAACTTTGATTCAAGCACATGCATCCACAAAAAACTTGAGATAGTCATCCTCGATGAGACCTCATCGACCACCGCCTCCTAGACTTATTCATCAAAATCCTTAAGTTGCAAAAGAAGCCCTTCCAAAATAGTAGAAGGAAAATGAGAGAGAGGGCTTATATATACGACTAACACATAAATCTCATTGGGCAACTACTTAGTAGGTTTGTCTACTTAGGTCTCGTCGAACACCAAGACTTCATCGGCCAAAAAATCCATCAACCATTGAGATCTTTCTGGCCATCAGACCCCATCAGTCAAAACCTCATCGGTCACACACACCATTAAATTCGTCGATCAACTTGGTAGAGAATCCATCAGTCGTCATGCTAAAGCTCTGATGAATGCATATTCATCATGATTTTAAGTCGCCATAGGGGGGCAATTTTGACTCAATGCTTTCACTTTCATCTACTAAATCTTGTGAAATGCAAAATTACTTAATTAGTTCATTTACCAAGATTATTAATTGAGTTTATATTGATTTTTATGCAGAATATGATGAGGTCGAACCATCAACTGGAACTTACCTCTACTCAAGATCCTCTCAACCACGGTCTTGACCCAACAGTCTTGACCAAATGGTCTGATCAAATGGTCTTGAACAAAATGGTTTGATGAATCGATCTTGACCAAACGGTTTGCCCATTCATTCTACTCAACCGATTTTGATCAATTGGTCTCGAAATTGTGAACTTATTACACCTCTATCTTCATCAAATTCACCATCAAAACCACCTCCATTTAACCCTAATCCACCTTCCTCAACATCTTAGACCTCTCATTTTCACCCATGCAACTTGCCCTTATGGTTTGCTCTCCCTATTTTTGCCCTAACAATCTTGGCCTTACTTGATCTTGCCTAATGGTTTCACCCTTTTACTTGCCCTAACGGTTTCTAGCCTTCTACCCCCCCCTCTACACAGTCTCAAGACCGTATGAGCAGTCACGACCCTCAAACTGTATGGAAGCCCCATTCGCACCAAGATCGGTTGGCCCTCGTCCTCCATCTTCTTCCTCCCGCCTGAACTATAACCCTGCTCCCCTTCGCAACCCTAGAGATCCATAGACCTACAGGGAACAGCACCACCTCCCTCACCTCCCTCTTCCTTCTGGTCCCGACGCTGCTCCCACCTGGACCTGCAACCTCAGTCGTGGATCCCTCACTGTCCTCCTGTCGTCTCTCCGCTAACGATGATGGCATCTGCTATCACCACCTACAAACCGCAACGCTTCCTCGTAGTCTCTTTCTTCCTCCCCTTCTTCATCCATCTGCCACAGACCTACTCCCTTCCCATCACGATCCTACCTCCTCCTCATCTGCTCCACCTCACAATCATGCCCTCAAGCCCTAGCGCTCCTCGACCCACAACACCCACTGTCGACCTCCACCACCTTCCTTCTCGATCTTGACAAGCCGCACCTACTCGCGGTTTTCTCATTGTGACCACCACCCTCGCGGTCTGCCCCTCTTGTTCTCCAAACCGCAAGACGACCGCACAATGACCAAAACCGCTTGCCCAAGACCATGAAGCCGAGACCGATTGGAGGCCAATGATCCTCGAGACTGAGAAGCCAGGAACGGGAAGCCGCTGACTTTAGGACCAATAGGCGTGGGAACTGTTTACCCTAAGGCTGTGAGGATGATCACCTACTGAAGACTATTTGAGGAAACAAACGCAAGACTGTGAGGACTGCAGACCGCAAGGTCACGATCGATTTCCAAAACCATTTGGACGGCGATCAGGAGAAGCTAAGACCAGTTGTTCCAAACCGTATGAACATGAGACCCAAACCATTTGCTCCAAGACCGTATGGACAGAGACCCAAACCGTTAAGAATACCAAACCATGAAGAACTTAATGGTTTACAAAACCATGTAAAGTGGTCTCACACCAAAAACGTGAAGACCCCATCTGAGCCTATAAATAGGACCAGCAGGGTTCTCATTTGGGCATCGGACCCAAGACGCTGACAGGCTGCCTGAACACAGGTTTGGTCCACGTACATCCACGCCATTGCCACTTCACCTATTGCTCCTGCTACGAGCAAGGAGGTCAATAAGAGAAAGAATGTGGAAAAGAAGATCTTCTTGGCATGCCTTGGTGGTTCTTCCTCCTTGTCCATATCTGCTCCGACACGACGTAGAAGACCGCATCATCTTCACCGAGCTGCAACTATCTTCTACATCATGCTCATGGTATAACCTTCCCTCTCTCTTGTTCTTTTTGTTTCTCGCATCATGAGTGAGTAGTTCCTTTTCGTTGGGGTGTGGGGACTAGCCTCGCTGCCCATGCAAGCATGTTCTCTTATTAAACATTCCATGGAAATGTATATAACTTTTCATTTCGTTGTTAATTGTTAATGTTTGTGGATTGATTATCTGCTTGGTTTTATCTTGTTCTTCCCTATGTTTCGAGAACTTATATATGTAGGATAGAATGTTGATTAACAAGGTTAACTCCCAAACTAGAAATAGAATGGGATTCCTTGAGGTTGTAAGTATATGATCCATGAGAGGATGAGCCATCTAGCCTACGATGATGCTTCTGTGGCCTAAACATCCCTCAGGGAGGGTTGTAGCTTCAGTTGGATATCTGTATCTTTGTTGTCAATCATCAATGCTTGCTTGTAGATTAATTATTTGCTTGCTTGTCGATTAGCACGGTTGACTCCCTTACTAGAAATAGAAAGGGATTCCTTGAGGTTGTAAGTGTATGATCCGTGAGGGGGTGAGCCATCTAGCCCACGGTGACACTTTTGTGTGCCTAACACCTGTATAGGGGGACCACAGCTTCAGTTAGATATATGTATCTTTGGAGTCATAAGTGCATGATCTGGATGGCGACGAGACATCTGATGCCTAAGGTGATGCTTACATGAACCTAAACATCCCTTCGGGAGGGTTCGCAATAGTTTTATTTGGATAGTTATATCTTGCCTAGATGTTTGATGTTTGATGTTTGGATATGTTTGAATGTGTAGTGGTGGTGAAACCCCGTACCATCCCAGCGATTCCATATCATTAATCTAGATCAACTTTAATTATGCTCTTTACTTTCCTGTATTTAGTTTAATTAACCTCAATTCAACCAATCATTTTAAATATTAGCCTTACTTAAACTAGACTGGACTAGCAAAGATTCTTAAAAATGTTGTCCCTTAGGATTCGATCCTTAACTATACTGCGATAAGACTCGTCCACTTGCGAGTGGTATTATTGCACAAGGTTTTGTTCAAAGCTCTAGGATTTTAACCCTGAGTGAATTTGTTAGTGCGATAATAAACCACATCAAATTCTGGCGCTGTTGTCGGGGACAACGGAATCAGTTAGTCAAATCTAGTTCTTTTAAGGCTAATCTAGGTTTTTGCTTTTTCTTTTGAAATAATTGATCATCTACTTGAATTCAATTCTACTCCATCAATCTCACTTCTGAAAAATCTTTCCATCCTAGGTACCATCAAAGACTAGTGCATGCACCGCTCGAACAGTCCCGGTCTCACTGCTAGCTTTGATCCTGATATAGAGAGAACCTTTCATTGCCAGAACAGAGAAAACCAAGTAAGAATGGCTCAAGAGGAGGAAATAGCCCAAAGGGTTGCTCAAGCCATTGCTACACAAAGAGATAGGCTTATGTAAGAAGCCAGATTTGTAGTTGAAACAGAGATCCGAGCAGCTCAAGCAGCAGCATAAGCAGTAGAACTGCAAAAAGACCTTAGGGAGTTCTCAATCCCTAACTGCTTACGTTCACCACCCAGTACAACCTCCTCCTATCAACACTCCAAATTTTGAAATAAGGTCACATTGGATCACCTTGCTTCAAAACAGCCCATTCTATGGTAAGCAAGGAGAAGATAGTCAGGAACATCTTCTGAGGTTTATTGATCTTTGTGCTATGACAAAGCAAAATGGAGTATCCAACGATGCCATCCGACTTTGTCTCTTCAAGTATTCTCTTGCTGATAGAGTTATAAGTTGGTACAATTCCTTACAATGTGAACCCATCACCACTTGGGAACAACTTCAAAATGTCTTCCTGGAGAAATTATATCCTCCTTCTCTCACCTATGAAATCAGGGGATGTATAACCCAATTCATTCAGGTCCCTGGAGAATCTCTTGCTGAAGCACGGGAAAGATACAAAGAGCTTCTATGCAAGTGTCCACACCATGGCATTCCTAAGAATCAACTCATCGAGATCTTCTATAGGGGTGTGGATGATGACATCAAAAGGTTCTTAGACTCCTCATATGGTGGTAACTTCATGCATCAAAGTTATGACAATGCATGGAAGGTTGTCACCCTGGGAGCTAAAAATCAAGCTAATTGGGGTAGATCTATAGTCAAAGGAGTATTAAAGGTGGCTATGGTTGAAGATATTCTGGAGTACAAGTCTATTGCTAAAATCTTCTAACTCTTAGTTGCCAAGCAAGACCATATTGAATCATCTCTTACTGCCTATGAAAGAAGACACTCACTCCCACAACAACAAGAACAGATCAAGTCAGCTTCATTGTTCTACAAAGCATGTAAAGGCACTGATCATTCTACACTAGCATGCAATGTTCTCTATGATGTTGTTCTAAGCAACATTTATGGCCAAGGAGATAATGGTCAAATGGAAAATCTTAATGCTTTCAACACCATCCCTAGTCAAGGATATTACAATCCAAATCAGAATAGGAACTATCCTGGTTTTCAATATGGAAATCCTTCAGGAGCAGAAAACTCGCTACAACTTGGTTCAAATAATCAACAACGAGGACCACCAGGATTCCAGTATAACCAACAACCAAATTTTGGGAATCAAGGGAACTTTAGGGGTAACTTTCCGAATAGGAATTTCAACAATTATCAGAACAATTCTCAGTTCTAGAATCCCAACCAAGTCCCTTACCAGAACCAACAACAAGGGAAACAAGTCGGCCCCGTCTCATCTTATGACAAGCTAACAGCCATTTAAAAGATTCTACAGTCACAGTAGACTATGATAGCTAACCAGCAAGCCCATCAGAAGGCAATTGAAACTCAACTAGCTCAACTTACAGCTAGCATGAAGCCGCCTGCTGGAACTTTTACTGGCCAACCAGAGAACAACCCTAAGCACCCTGAGCAACTAAAGGTTGTCACCACTAGGTCTGGACAAGATTATTCTGATCCTCCTGTCAAGACACCAGTGGTTATTACAGAAAAGGATGACTCGGTGATTGTACAAGACTCTACCACGCATGAGTCTCAACCAAAAGAAACATCAACTGCTGATAAGACAGATGAGCAAAGTTCTGAGAAACCAAATGATGCAGAACCAAAAACACCTGAGTCAGATGTGCCAATATACAAGCCTCATATACCTTTCCTAGCTCATTTGAGACAGATAAAGCTTGACACTCAATTCAACAAGTTCAAAGAAGCTATGAAGAAGCTTCATGTTGATATACCCTTTCTTGATGCGCTGGCTGAAATACCAGCGTGGACAAAGTACTTAAAGTCTCTCCTTACAAGGAAGTATATAACTGAAGAATATGAGATAGTCAAGTTAGCAACGACCACTTCCGACATTATTCAGAGCAAGATGCCAAAGAAGCAGAAAGATCCAGGATCCTTTGGGATTTCATGCCACATCGGTGACTCTTCATGTAAGAAAGGATTGGCCGATCTTGGTGCTAGCATCTCTATCATGCCACTTAGCCTTTGCAAAAGGCTAGAATTTTCTTAACTGCTCCCGACCGACATGACCATACAGCTTGAAGATAACCATGTGACTCTTCCCTTGGGAATCATTGAAGATGTACCTGTCAAGGTAGGTAAAGATTCCTATGTTCCATTTGACTTTGTCATTATGGACATAAAATAAGACGCCAGATACCCTCTCATATTTGGTCGTCCATTCCTTGACACTGTAAGATCTCTGATTGATGTTGAAGCAGGAACCTTGCTGCTCAGACTAGACAAAGAAACTCTCGACTTCAACATTTTTGAAAGTATGCGAAGACCAAGCATGCAAGAAGAAGTCTACTTGATTGAGTGCATAGAGCATATGTCACTCCTCACGCAAAAGGATTATGAACAAGAAGATTCTTTAGAAGTGGCTCTTACTAATCCAAATGTAGAAAGTTTAGTTGACAAACAAATGAAAAATTTTGTTCACCACCTCGACACTGCTGAAGAAGATCCTAAAGCCAAATTTGAGGAACTCAGGGTTGTGAATGTTACTGAAGAACCGAGTGAGAAACCAAAAGCCCCTGAAATGAAACCCCTACTCAAGGGATTGAAGTAGTGTTTCTAGATGATCTCAAGGTCTTCCCAATAATGATAAATTCCGACCTAACAACCAAACAAGAAGATAAACTCCTGAAGGAATTAAAGGAAAGAAGAAAAGCCATTGGCTACAAGATGAGTGATCTCACTGGGGTGAGTCAGGCACTTTGCATGCACAAAATCCCCATGATGGAAGATCACAAGCCTACCGTGGAACATCAAAGAAAGCTTAATCCAAACATGAAGGAAGTAGTTCGTCGAGAAGTCATTAAACTGCTCACTACTGGAATCATTTATCTGATATCTAACTCGCCATGGGTTAGTCATGTACATGTTGTCCCGAAGAAATGTGGAACTACTGTGATACGGAATGAAGACAATGAACTCATCCCCACTCAAATAGTTACTGGGTGGAGGATGTGTATTGATTACAGGAAGTTGAATAAGGCAACCCGAAAGGATCATTTCCCGATGTCTTTTCTTGATCAAGTCTTAGAGAGGTTGGCTCACCAAGAATATTTATGTTATCTCGATGGTTACTCTGGATTCTATCAAATACATATACATCCAGATGACCAAGAGAAAACAACTTTTACTTGCCTGTTTGGAACATATGCCTTTAGAAGGATGTCGTTCAGCCTCTGCAATGCGTCTGCAACTTTCCAACATTGCATGGCGGCTATATTCGGTGGCCTCACTGAAACTATTATGGAAGTTTTTATGGATGATTTTTTTGCATATGGAGATTCATACGACTCGTACCTAAATCACCTCTCCCTTGTCCTTAAATGCTGTGAAGAAGCACATCTCCTGTTGAATTGGGAGAAGTGTCACTTTATGGTAAGGGAAGGAATTGTCCTTGGCCATAGAGTCATTCGAAGAGGTATCAAAGTAGACAGAGCAAAAATCGAAGTGAATTCCAAACTCGCTATCCCGAAAAATGTAAGAGAAGTCTGCGCTTTCCTTGGTCATGCAGGATTTTACAGACGGATTATAAAGGATTTCTCCAAGATAACCAAGTCGATGACGAATTTGTTGCTAAAGAACGCTAATTTCCATTTTGACGAAGAATGTGTCAAGAGTTTCAATAACCTAAAGCATGCCCTTACAACAACACCCATCATAGAGCTCCTGATTGGGATCACCCATTTGAAATTATGTGTGATGCTAGTGATTATGTTGTGGGTGTGGTTTTAGGCCAATGTATAGAGAAGAAACATTATGTGATCTACTATGCATAAAAGACCCTCGACGAAGCTCAAAGGAACTACGCAACTATTGAAAAGGAACTCCTTGCAGTTGTGTATGCCTTTGACAAGTTCAGATCCTATCTCATTGGTTCTAAAGTCATTTATTACACAGATCATGCCACTATCTGTTACCTCCTAGCGAAGAAAGATGCAAAACCTAGGTTGATAAGATAGACTCTCCTCTTACAAGAATTTTATTTAGAGATAAGAGATAAGATGGGTACAGAAAATGTTGTAGCAGACCACCTAAGTCGCATCCACACCTTAGAAACTGAGAAGATCCCAATTAACGATTCTCTTCCAGACGACCAACTAATGAAAGTTTAAGAAGCTACCCCTTGGTACTCGGACTATGTGAACTATCTCACCGTTGGTGTCATCCATCATGAATGCACCGGAAATGCACTGAAGAAATTCATGCATGATGTGAAGCAGTATCACTGGGATGAGCTGTACCTCTTCAAGCTCTGTGTTGATGGCCTCTACAGACGTTGTATCACTGAAGAAGAAGCTCAACTTATTTTAGAGCAGTGTCACTCATGCCCAGTTGGAGGCCATATGAGTTCTAAGAAAACAACTTTGAAGATTTTGCAATGTGGATTCTTTTGGCCAACCATATCCAAAGATTCCTACAACTTTGTTTTATCATGTGACAATGCCAAAGAACGGGTAATATAACAAAGAGAGATGAGATGTCGTTAAAATTGTGGCAAGAAGTCGAGATATTTGATGTTTGCGATGTGGACTACATGGATCCATTCCCATCTTCAAATGGATTTTCCTACATCCTAGTGGCGGTGGATTACGTCTCAAAATGGGTTGAAGCCATACCGACTGTCACTGGCGATTCCAAACCATCATCAAGATGTTCAAAGATATTATTTTTCCCCATTTCGGAGTCCCATGCACTGTGATATCCGACGGAGGATCTCATTTTCTAGAAAGAAGTTTTGAAGCCTTATTGAGAAAATATGGTGTAATACACAAGGTAGCATCACCCTACCATCCCCATACAAGTGGGCAGGTAGAGGTTTCTAATCGTCAACTCAAGGCTATCTTGGAAAATACAGTAGGCCGCAACCGAATGGATTGGTCAGTAAAAATCAATGACGCCTGTGGGCTTACCGGACTGCTTTTAAGACTCCTCTCAGAACTACACCATTTCGATTGATCTATGGGAAGTCATGCAACTTGCCTGTATAACTCGAACACAAATCATGGTAGGCAATAAAACAACTGAATTTTGATATGAAGAAAGTGGGCCAAGCCAGGATTCTACAACTTCAGGAGCTGGAAGAACTCTGGATGATAGCTTATGAGAATGCACGAATCTACAAAGAATGCACCCAACTTTGGCACGATGTTCATCTGAAAAGAAAGGACATACAAGTGGGAGACCAAGTTCTATTGTTCAACTCAAGACTGAAGTTATTCCTAGGGAAACTCCGTTCTCACTGGTTTGGACCTTACATTGTCAAGAGCATGTATCCACATGGTGCTTTCTCTTTATGGAGTGAAAAGTCAGGTGAATATGTAGCTAATGGTCAACGCTTGAAGAGATATTTCACCTCAACTGACATAGGCACCGAAGCAATGCTGGAACTCACCAATCCAACATATCCACCATAAAATTGAAGGATTCAGTCAAGCCATCGACATAAAATAAAGGCGCTTGTCGGGAGGCAACCCGATCAATAAATTTGGTTTACTTTTAATTTTGAATTCGAAATTTTTCTTAATTTTGTTTTACCTTTTAGATAATTTTGCACTAAATAAAAATCACATCACGAGATGCTGCCTTAAGTTCTGATTAGTCTTCATTTTTGAGATTTTCATATGGAGGACGCACGCTGACTGGAATGCAACCACACCTTGTGATCCAACTGGCATGAATTTTCCCCTCCATCTCAGATTTAGAGTCTACTCAGGACGAGCAAATTTCTAAGTTTGGGGTGGAGGGTGGGTGGTACGTACTTTACTTTCCACCTTCACCCATCTATTTCAGACTTAAGATTTCATCGTTGCATTTTTTATCAAAATTTTCAAAAAAAATAAAGTTTTCAAAGAAATTGAACAGAAAGTTGATGAAATTTTGACGTTTTCTGTTTCAATAAAAGCCATTACCTAATCGTCTAGTTTTTCTTTCTATACATTTTTAATCATTATACCCTCCTTATTCGAAGCAGATCCTCAAAAGGGACATTTTCTGAAAACTAGCCTATTGATTGAAATCATCTTGTGAAGCTTATGAATCCTAACATCATGGTCCCTATACTTCCTAACTGATAAGTGGAACAATAACATGGAATCTCCACCGGATCCTCATCAAGTCATTATTTGAGCAGAGTACGATAAAGAGAACGACCCAGTGCACTCAATTGTAAATCAATTTGCATTCTGATCTGAACTCTCTTCTACACTTCTTCTATCATCTTCGCACCCCTCCATCCATCAAAAAGAAACAAAAATAGACAAATTAGTGCCAAACCCTAAGGTCGGGGTGGCACACCACCTCTCTCTATATCCGCTTCTTCCATACCCCTCACAAAAAATAGGGGCGTACCACAAGAAAAGATCCTGATGTGCACACAAAAAGAAAATGCAATCTCGAGTCAAACAGAGGAGAGATTCACACAAAAAAATGCAATAAATGAAATTGCAAAGCATATAATAAAAATCTCAAGTAAAATAGAGGGGAGATTTATTTATTCCTTCCATACCACCCTTCACTCCCTTTTCTACCTAAAGGCATAATGAATGCCTCCACTATCTTGAAAAACACTAGTGTCATATCAGGTGCGCACTTGTTGTTCTGCGGGTATCTCTGGACTCTTACAAAACTCCTTGACATGCTTGTTGTAGGAAAAAGTGAGGGGGGAATGATGTTGGAAAACAAACTCAAGAATGAAGATATTGTAAGATGTGTTCAGTGATCTCAGGAAGTTGAGATGCTTAGTCATGCTAAGTAGAATGGAAACAATCGTGATGTGAAGATGAGGCAACCATCACGAGTTGAAAGTATTCATTTGGCGACTGTCTCAGATTTTGTGTTACTCGAGGACGATCAACATTTAAGTTCAGGGTATTTTGATGAATGCATATTCATCATGATTTTAAGTCACCATCTGGGGCCAATTTCGACTCAATGCTTTCACTTTCATCTACTAAATCTTGTAAAATGCAAAATTACTTAATTAGTTCATTTACCAAGATTATTAATTGAGTTTATATTGATTTTTGTGCAGAATAGGATGAGGTCGAACCATCAACTGGAACTTACCTCTACTCAAGATCCTCTCAGCCCCGGTCTTGACCAAACAGACTGATCAATCGGTCTTGACCAAATGGATTGCCCATTCGTTCTGCTCAACCAGTTTTGATCAATTGGTCTCGAAACCGCAAACTTATTACATATCTATCTTCATCAACTTCACCATCAAAACCACCTCCATTTAACCCTAATCCACCTTCCTCAACATCTTAGACCTCTCGTTTTCACCCATGCAACTTGCCCTTGTGGTTTGCTCTCCCTGTTTTTGCCCTAACGGTCTTGACCTTACTTGGTCTTGCCTAACGGTTTCACCCTTTACTTTCCCTAATAGTTTCTAGCCTCCCCCCCAGGACTCCCATCGGGCACTAGGAAAACCATTTGAGCATCGGGAAATTTGTCGAACGCTGAGAGACAAGTGTCCATAGGGAAAACTATCGACCGATGATAACACAACAAGGGTCACCAAAAAATCCATCTACCACTGAGAAATAATTAAGGGTCATAAGATATCATTGCTTGATGAGACCTATCATGATCATCTCACTTAACTTATGTAACTCCATTAAACCAAGATTTAAAAGCTTCCAAAGAAGAAGTATAAATATAAAATCCTTATGTAATCATGAATAAAATCAAGAAATTGTCACATCTATGATCATACTACCAGAAAAGGGTAAATTACATAGAAGTCCATAAGTTACATAAATCAGTAACTTGAGTAAACAAGGTCCGTCCTGATTCAAATTTTAAACATAGATACATCAATCAGGGTGACATCACAAAGTGAAAGTAAACTTTTAAAATTAAACATCTAATTAATCCAATTATGTCAAAAAAATTATTATTAAAAAATAAGCAGGGTTAGGGGCCTTACATGTACAATGAGATTGTAGCTTGTTGTGATGCTTTCACATGTTGAGGTATACCTCATGTGGGTCCAGTGGCATAATAAATGGACTAAAAAATTTGTGAATTGATTTAGTTTACCCTTTTAATCCAGCCAATATTAGATTAATTTCCATACTTATTGATTTGAAGTTTTAAAAGTTCCATGCTTACATGCTTCTTTATTTAACTTCTATTAATTACATACATCTAAATTATCATGGTTACTTGTTGATTTTCTATGCATTGAGCCAGTAGCTCATCAACCTACTAAAACATTCTTTAGGTAAAGGACCAACTTCAATAGAAGAGGTAGAAACCGGCTTTGTTAAGACTAGAGAAGAGATCTTATGAAGAAGTAGTTAGATCAGCTAGTCCGTCTATTATCCTACCTCTAGGTCTTGGGAATGAGTGAGTGAGAAAATATAGTAGTTTGTAATGAGTTGTAATTGATGCAAATTAAATGAGTACTCTTTCTTATATGTAATAGTCAAACTCTATTGTATCCTTTAATGTTATCTTTAAATGAGATGTTATCAGCTAGTTATATAATGTTACTATATTTCTGAGAAAAGAAAAGAAAATTAAGGCTTATTTTAAGTTAGAAATTATAAAGGTGAGTGGTTAGTTGTAATCCCTCCTTGACGAGCCCTAACCTTGGTTAGTCGGTTTGGGTCACGTCAACTTTTTGGTATCAGAGCATTGGTTGAACCTAAAATGAGTAAGGTTTGGGACAAGGAGATAAGAGGATTAGGATTGTTTCCTCTTTAAGCTATAATTTTCTAACATATGTGTTTTGTTATGAACATGCATATGGTAGGAAGAGGGAGTAGTCTTTGTGAGGAATAAGATAAGAGTCACTATGTCTCTAACCCTCAAACATTGGCTCAAGGAGGAGAAGATAGGGATGAGGTGACAAGGATGTATTGTATCTTCTTGGAAATATAAGAGAAATATAAGACGGGCAGAATGTCTTATGACTCGAGTGAAGCAAGAGGTACTAGTGCATCTTGGACCGCCTTGGGTTACAACTAGACAATTAGATTTGATTAGATGCAACTTAGGCGAACACACGTGGATCTTTCAAATTTATATAAGGGACCTAGTCTAACACACCGGCTTAGACAGTTTGCACTTCACCTGCAAGCACACGAGGTCATGTTGTAGTATAGGCAAGTGTCAAGAGAAGGGTCGGTCCTCAGGGAGAGAGGGGACACTAGAGCTAAGTCAATGTGAACTACGTTCCTAAAGTGAAGTGTAGGGTTTTAGGGTTTAAAGGTTGGTTTTGGTTGATTACACTACAATTGCAAGCAATTAACAACAATAAAGAAGCTAGACGACCAAAAAAACCTAAATTACCCTAAGTAAGTTAGGACTAAGAAGCTAGGCTAAACAAATAACTAAGCAGGAGCAAACAACTACAACTACATACACTAGACTAGCAATTCAAATTAACAACTAAGAGGTAAGTTAAGCACAACAACAAGAAAGAACTGAGGTTATCACTAGCAAACAATATTAGCACAAGCAAGATCCAAAGGGCACTAACTACTCAAGCAAATCCTAACTATCATGAACTAAGAAATTATCTAAGAAGCATCAAAGGCAATTAACTAAACTAGCATTAACAAACTAAGATGGCAAGGTGGGGTTTAAGTAATAAGATGAATAGGTGGGCCGTTTGGGAATGATACTTTGATATTAGTTGGGTAAGGTTACATAACAAGCAAATTTTTATATCTTCGATTTAGATTGACAAACCAAACAATGAGGCAAGTGCTATTGGAATATACCCTATGCTACTAGCTGGGGAACTAGAGCTAGGTGTAATTCTAGTAGGACTTGGAAAGTCTAGGTTTCTAGGGTAAGTGGTATTATGGCAATTGAGAGCCAAGGGTAGGAATGGGAGTAGAGATGAGGGGGTTTCACCTCATGTTACTTACCATATAGCCTTTAAAAACCTCTAGGCAGTTGCACTAATCACACTTACACTAGCTACTTAGATCTCACACCTACTTGTAGGAGAAGGGAGTTGTATATGGGAACAAAGGGTGCTAGCTAGGGATCCACTATTGGACCTAGGAGAAATTCCTAAGCTAGCTACATACATGTTATTTCCCCCTAGAAGCTAGGTGTCATCGAGCATCATATATCAAGCAATCCATGTTTAAAAGCACAAACTACAAGCAAGATAATTATAAATGAGATAGAAGCAAGAGGAAATCATCATAGAATGCAAAATATGTTCATTACGAGTTATTTTCCCCCAACATGGTATCAAAGTAACATTTTAACCCCAAACAACCCACCACTGGGGGCTTAGCTAGATATGATCATATAAAAAAGCAAAAAGGAAAGTAGAAAGAGGTAGATGGCCATGGATCTTGTGGAAGCTTCTTCTCCTTCACCTCCGAGCTACTGTAGAACGTCACTCCTCCTCTAAAGTAGGTGAATAGCATGGAAATGTAGGGGATTATGGTGGGAAATCTAGAAAACTGGGTTTGTATGGTGGAAATGGAGTGAGAGGTAGGTGAAAGGTTTGGAAAGAAAGTAAATGGCTAAGGAGTAGCTAGAGGGGTGCTAGGGAATCTAACCTTTATGATGTGTATGCCACGTATGTATATAGGTGGTGGGGAGGCACTAGGGTAAGTGGGGGCAAAAAGGGAAAAACATTGGAGAAAATGTGTAGGTTTAGGTGGTCACCATGGCCATGGAGAGGTGCCACAGCCATGGTGGGGGTTATAAGGCATTGTCATGGGCTATGGAATGGATGAGGTGGAAGGAGGAGGTGAGATGTAAGTATGTATGGTAGTCATGGCCATGACGGGTGTCACAGTCATGTTGGGTAGATGGTAGTTGGAGGAGGTTGCCACGGGCGAGGTTGATCTGAGGTTGTCATGTCTTCATCTTGCCACGGTCATGGGGGTCACCACGGGTGAGGTGTCCTTCAAGGGCCACGGTCGTGTTGAGGGCCACAACTATTGTCATTCATGTGTAAATTGAGTCGAGTTACTGTTGATTTTTGGGGTCTTGAAGAATAAATCACCACGGGTGTCGCATGGGCCACGGGCGAGTTGGGGCTCCCTGGCCACAGTCATTCTGATGACCACAGTCATGGTGTTTTCAATGACCACAATCATTTTGCTAGTCGCGTCTGTGGTCATTCATGTACAAAGTTGGTGAAGTTACTATAACTTTTGGAAATTAATTCACCATGACCGTGGTGATTTACTATGACCATTTTGGAGCTTCTTGTTGTTGATCTCAACTTCAACTTCTTCATTTGACCTCCTTTTGCTTTAGATTGATTCTTGTGCATCAAAAGAGAGCTCGGGGAAGAGTTAGGTCCAATCTTGTGGTGCAAGGACCCAAAGATGTTCGTTATCTCCCTCCCTTGCATCAATGCATGCATAAGTACCCTGAAAAACACACGAAAGGAGGTATAAGTGCATTTGACATAAAAGATCACATTGAGGAAATAGCTTGCAATCTACAATGTTTAAATGTGATTATAATGCAAAAAGACACATAATGAAGCCCTAAAATAGGGTTGCATGATGTGCACAAATCATATCATGTTTGGTTGCATATCCATGTTGTTTTGACTCAATTATCACTCTCATTCATGCTAGATTCTATATTTTTAGCTATTCTTACTTGTCTCATGGTTTGGATTGTAGGTACTACATTTTGCAATGAAATGATGAGGAATATATCATATTATCACTTATTGGATCACTCCTCAAGTATCTACATGTTTTGGGGTGTGAAACTATACAAATACCACTTTTTACAGCATATAAAACGGACCTACACGCTGAAAGTTATGAGCAGAATACACAACAGCCCAGAACAGCCAGGTGCACGCCGTGTCATAAAAATGAACGTCGTGCACCTGGGAGCGTCGAGCGGACTGAAAGCTTCTAAAAAGTTGCACGCGTACACGCAATTGCACGGTGTGTACCTGGGAGCTGAAAGTTTCTGGAAAGTTGTACGACGTGCATTTCTTCAGCACACGTCGTGCACCTGGGAGATAAAGGTTTCTGGAAAGTTGCACAGTGAGCATTTCTTCTACACACGCCGTGCATAGTGCATTCTAGAGCAAAGTGAAAGTTTCTGGAAAGTTGCACGGCGTGCACCTGGTAGTTTCAGAAATTTGAAAAATATGAGTTTTTGTTTAAAACGAAAGAGAAACTGAATGGACAGTTATCTCTAGTCATTTTGTGGAAGTTCCCTCATCCCAGAGCCAGAGGAGAGCAGAGGAAGGGCAATTTTGGGTGGAAGAATGTGGTTTCTTGCCAAAGAACCTCCAATCTTCTCTTCTTCTCCAAGGTGTACCAGAGCTTCTTCACTCCACCAAGCTTCTTGGGAGAGAGGTTTGCCCAGTTTGGAGCAGTTGTAGAAGTGGGATTTCATCCTCAAGTCAGAATTCTACCTTTCTTTGGTTACACCTTGGAATTACATAGTTTTTCCTTCTCTAAATCATGTTAAATTCTGAAAATTCTGCACATTTTCTGTTGTACACTATCATGGACGAGTAGTTCCTTTTTCTTAGGCATGGGAGAGTAGCTCCCATGTCATAGATTGTATGAACATATGAATTTCATACTAAATGTTAATTTCTTGCATGTTCTAAGAGTTGTTTCGGATCTAAAATGCTTGTTTGTGTGATTGGTCATCATACTTGCATGTTTTATGCTTTCTTTCATAATTTGAGAAGATGTGTTTGAGAGTATGGAGTTATACTTTTAGCAACTTGTCCTTGACCGCGAGAGTGGCTGGGATTATGTTGAGGAGCAAGGTTTGTGATTTGAAATGAAATACATACACGAGAGTGATGTATGGAGTTAAAATCATCATCACTTCACCAGGAGGTGAGTGGTGACTACAAACCTCCTTTGCAAGTTAATTAACATGTTTAAATTCATATTTTAATATAATCTATGATGTGATAGTGAAATCCCAAGTTTAAGATCCTTCCATATCTGAATCTTAACCTTTCTTAAGTGATAATTTACTGTTTTGTTTTAAATCTATAATTTAGTTGTTCTAATCCAATCATCGTGTGTACAACAATCTAGATTATTGAAAATCATAACTCTTGCGCCTAACTAACCAACGCTCCTTGTGTTCGACCTTGACTACAACTACTCTCGTATACTTGCGGGATACAGCTGGTTGAGTAAAACATCATTCTTAATTATTGAAACTCGTTAGTGTAAACAACCAACAAGTTTTTGGTGTCGTTGCCGGGGAGCATCGGTATTCCTGTTAGAGTAAGAGTTGTTGATAAGTAAATGAGACTAGATCACAACCTTCATATCCACCATCATATCCATATATCATAATTCATCATGATCATCATAATTTGTTGTATCTTCCATGTTTGTTTTTGTATCTCACTCACCTTGTTTTTTTGTAGGAGCATATGGGGTGTTCATAAAAAGATCCTTGAACTGTGCATATCTCTACATTCAGAAAATGAACACATCATTTGCAGCCCTCATGGAGCAAGAAGGAGTGAAACCCAAACATGTATGGAGGAATCACTACCCACACAACCATCACCCATGTCACCATCATCTAAACGACATTCACCCATGCCACCTACATCCACACCACCATCAATCACACCTAATTCACCGCCATCATATATACCATCAACACCCATACCACAGTCTTCCACACCCTCATATCCACCACCTTCATCCATACCGCATACACCACCACCATCTACGCCACATCCACCTAATCCTCCGGATTCACATGAAGAACTAGTCAAGGAGGATGACCTTCCTCTTAAGGACTACTTTGGTATAGCTGCAATGCACATGAGTGGGCCTACTAATATTTCCGAATATGAGGCAAAGGAGTTTTCTATCAGCCCATCCATCATACAATTGCTACAGCTGAATGCATTTGGAGGGACACCAATGGAGGATCCAAACCTCCATATTGCTGAATTTCTGCAGTTGCTAAGCACTATAAAGATATATGGCATTCCTACTGATGGGATACGCCTATTCTTTTTTCATTCTCTCTTAAAAATAGAGCCAAGGCATGGCTCTATAGTTTTCCAAAGAAGTCAATTGGCACTTGGGAGGAACTTCTAAAGGTCTTTTTGGTAAGATATTTTCCACCTAGCAAAACTTTGCAGCTGAGGATTCAACTCATCAATTATTCTCAAAGGGATGGAGAGACCTTGTATGATACATGGGAGAGGTTCAAAGATCTTCAACATCTTTGTCCACATCATGGTCTAAGCAATTGGCTTCTATTGCAATCTTTCTATAATGGATTGTACGACAATACAAGGATGTCTATTGATGCAGCTGCAAATGGAGCTTTAATGAACAAATCTTATGGAGAAGCCTATGCTATTATTGAAGATATGGCAGCAAATCATTACCAATGGAGCTCGGATACAAGATATTGGCCATCTTATTCAGCTACTACATCTGAGATACAAGTGGGGAGTCACATGGTTGATGCTATAGACATGATTGCAGCAAAGCTAGACACTTTATCATAAAGGTTTGAGAAGCTAAGCAGACAGCCATTTCAAGCAGCCAATATTATTTGTGATGCATGTGGGTTGCTTGTCCACTCATCTTATATATGTTATGCTTCTTCTATTTATTCCCCAATGGGATACACTCCACCGGACAACTATAGCAATGTCAACCTAAATTTCATTCAGCCACAACAACCACAAGTATCTTCCAACTTAGAGTTTATGATTGCAACATTTATTTTAACTCAAATGCAGCAAAATGAGGAGTTCCATCAACAAAGACAATCTATGATGGATGCTATTGGCCAACTCTCTTCTAAGGTGGGGGCTATAGCCACTCATGCACACACCTTGGAGAAACAAATTACCCAGCAAGTTCTTCCTAGCAAATAAGTATTTCCACCTTTCTTGCCTAGTCCACCGGAGACAAATCCTACATATTTTAGGCCGGTGACATTGAAGAATGGAGTTCTTATAGAGTTATATCCTTCAAAGTATGATGATGTTAATATCCATGATGATTATGAAGTTTCAACTAAAGGGGAGAAAGCTACAACACATGCTCTACATGTTGATTCTTCAAGCAAGCCACATGTCTTTCCTCCTCACACTCTAGATGACACATTGTTTTATAATGAGAACACTCTTCCCATCTCATATTTTGATGATGCTTCAAAGGAGAATGAAAAGACAAATAGTATTGCGTACAAAAGACTATTCTTGCTACAGCTCATAGGTGTTTTCGCTTGCCCCAAATCAAGGACATATTTTCAAGGAGGCATAAATCTTTAGCACAACAATTTTCAGTTGCAAATCAGAGCACCGGTCCACCATGATGAGGTACCCGATTGCAACCTTTTTAGTTTGATTTATACAGTGAGGACACTACAGATTACAAGCTAAGTGGGAGCAACCGGATGGTAACCTAGTTCTTCTAGCTTTTCCCTTTCATGTTATTTGCTTCTTGCCATTTGCTTTTATTTTGTGTTCACATTTTAGTTGTTGTTTTCAGTTCTGCTCTTCTTGTGGCAAATCTAGTATGATATGAGATTTATCTTTTATATGTGGATAGAACTCATATGCTTAACTGAATGTCCTCTTTTGATGAGAAATATCATTTAGAGAAATTGTAAAAGGTGTGCATTACTCAAATGAAACCTTTTGGCCATCAACATGTGTTTAACTCTGGTTTATGCTTCTAGACTGAACATTTGTCTTTCACATCCTTGATTGCTTAAAACATGTAATGGTTTCAATTTTTGTGAGTAAATCAACTTTTCAACATCATTTGGAATACAGGATGCCCTTGCCAAGCTCTTAGTGCATTTTCAACCACTCTTTCAATGAAATTTTTTCAAAACAAATGAATGAAATCTAGCTAATGTTGCAATTTAGTTAACTCTTCTATGTTTTTGGAAAAAAAAAATCTTTTGTCGTATCTCATCTTTATACCCCATAAAAGATGGCTAAACTGCCCACATATCATACTAGCCTAGTGTAAGTCCGATCTGGCCACGATGATTAGGTGGTATGTCTTAAAAGAGGGTAAAATACTCCAACCGGCATTCCACATGTGCATAAGCCTACATTAGTAGCCGAGTGTCGGAACCCATAATCTATTGTCATATCATTTTTGGGAAAGAAGGAGAGTACATCTAAAATTGTCAATTTTAACTAAGATTTCATCATTTGTATCCTTAATAGTTGAGAGTTTGAGTTGCACATCCACTAATTGTTTGGCTTGGTCATCCAAATTCTACTTAGTGTTGTTTAATTGATTGATTCATTTAATTGTGACCACCCTTGCTGAACTAAAAATCTCTTTCTTGGGTGTTTAAGTTGAATTGATGGCTGTGAGTATAAACATGTTGATCATGGTTGGCTTGGTCTTATACACATCTTTCTTTTCATTTAATCTATGCATGAACTTGAAAATTCTTCATTTGTGTTTCTATACTCTTTTTGCTTGAGGACAAGAAATGGTTTAAGCTTAGGGGGATTTGATGTGCACAAATCATATCATCTTTTGGATCATGTTTGGTTGCATATCTATGTTGTTTTGACTCAATTATCACTCTCATTCATGCTAGGTTCTATATTTTTAGCTATTCTTACTTGTCTCATGGTTTAGATTGTAGGTACTACATTTTGCAATGAAATGATGAAGAATATATCATATTATCACTTATTTTATCACTCCTCAAGTATCTACATGTTTTGGGGTTAGAAACTATGCAAATACCACTTTTTACGGCTTGTAAATCGGACCTACACGCTGAAAGTTATGATTAGAATACACAATAGCCCAGAACAGCCAGGTGCACGCCGTGCACCTGGGAGCGTCGAGCAGACTGAAAGTTTCTGGAAAGTTGCATGGCGTGCACCTGGGAGCTGAAAGTTTCTGAAAAGTTGCACGACGTGCATTTCTTCAGCGCACATCGTGCACCTGGGAGCTAAAGGTTCTGGAAAGTTGCACGGTGTGCATTTCTTCTGCGCACGTTGTGCATAGTGCATTCTGGAGCAAACTGAAAGTTTCTGGAAAGTTGCACGGCATGCACTTACGGTGCACGACGTGCACCTGGCAGTTTCAGAAATTTAAAAAATATGAGTTTTGGTTTAAAATGAAAGGAAAACTAAATGGGCAGTTATCTCCGGTCATTTTGTGGAAGTTCCCTTGTCCCAGAGCCAGAGGAGAGCAAAGGAAGGGCGATTTTGGGTGGAAGAAGGTGGTTTCTTGCCAAAGAACCTTCATTCTTCTTCTATTCTTCTCCAAGCTTCTTCTTCAAGGTGCAGTAGAGCTTCTTCACTCCACCAAGCTTCTTGGGAGAGAGGTTTGCCCAGTTTGGAGCAGCTGTAGAAGTGGGATTTCATCCTCAAGTCAAAATTCTACCTTTCTTTGGTTACACCTTGGAATTACTTAGTTTTTCCTTCTCTAAATCATGTTGAATTCTAAAAATTCTGCACATTTTCAGTTGTACACTATCATGGACGAGTATTTCCTTTTTCTTAGGCATGGGATAGTAGCTCCCATGTCATAGCTTGTATGAACATATGATTTTGTACTAAATGTTAATTTCTTGCATGTTCCAAGAGTTGTTTCAGATCTGAAATGCTTGTTTGTGTGATTGGCCATCATACTTGCATATTTTATGCTTTCTTTCATAATCTGATAAGATGTGTTTGAGAGTATGGAGTTACTCTTTTGGCAACTTGTCCTTGACCGTGAGAGTGGTTGGGATTATGTTGAGGAGCAAGGTTTGTGATTTGAAATGAAATACATACACGAGAGTGATGTATGGAGTTAAAATCATCATCACTTCACTGGGAGGTGAGTGGTGACTACAAACCTCCTTTGCAAGTTAATTAACATGTTTAAATTCGTATTTTAATATAAGCTATGATGTGATAGTGAAATCTCAAGTCTAGGATCCTTCCATATCTGAATCTTAACCTTTCTTAAGTGATAATTTATTGTTTTGTTTTAAATCTATAATTTAGTTGTTCTAATCCAATCATCTTGTGTACAATGATCTAGACTATTGAAAATCATAACTCCTATGCCTAACTAACCAACACTCCTTGTGTTCGACTTCAACTACAACTACTCTCGTATACTAGAGGGATATAGATGGTTGAGTAAAAGATCATTCTTAATTATTGAAACTCGTTAGTGTAAACAACCAACACTGCATCACCACCCCAAACTTAAAACATACTTGTCCTCGAGTATGATCCAACTTAATTTCTGTTTCAATTCAATCAAGGAGCAAAGATAATGTAATCATTGTGATGTTTATTGGTTAAAACGAGCTCATAGGAATTAGGCATGCAATCCACTACTCTCTACTCATTTTCATTCTTTTCAAGTGTGAATCAAGCACAAAGCACAAGAACTTAGAATATGGGTCACCATTCACATATGCAAGTAACACAATTTTCATAATGCTCCAGGTAAATAGTATCATGCATGAAATACATTCAAAATGTTAGGATTACTATTTCACTTGCTAGAGGTACCTCATACACTTCATTTCACTACTCATGATCCACTTGTCTTGTGTAGGGGGATGAGGGCTAGAGTTGATATACCCTAGCCCTACTAGGCATAAAAAGAGAAGAAATGGTTATGAAAGGGAGTGGAGTGCTATTACATTCATCTTTTCTTTTTTTGAATGATCTTAAATAGGAGCACCCTTTATTTTCTTTTTGCTTTTTCTTTCTTTTTTCTTTTATTTTTTTCTTTTCTTTTCTTTGCCCTTGGTGTAGATAGGGCATATGATGACAAGAGTGAAGCATGGGGTAAAGGTATCGTCGCCCCAAACTTTTGGGGGTGGCCAAGGTTGATATGTGCACTATGGCATCCTTAGAAGAAATGTCCAGTCAAAGAGGGATCATAAGCAGTGGAAATTCATGTATAATCTCACTCAAGTAAGTTAGTCCATGTAACATTCACTAATCAAACAATTCATGCATAAAATGAACAGTATAGTAGATTGCATCCTTTTAGAAAGAACAAATAAATCCCAAACGTTCAAGACTTGCAAGAATCACCTTTTTATTCAAAATAACAAATTATTTCAAGAGGCTTGGAGCACATGCAAAATTCCTACATAAGACTCATTCTAGCCAAAAACATCAAAAGCAAGTTACATTATCCAAGATTTAATCATTCACATCACAACAAATAGAGATTCAGTTGAAATACACTTTTGGACAAGAACATTCAAATTTGGGCAAAATTGGCCAAAACAGTGCCATTTTAAATCCAATCGCATCTAAACCTACATTTATGGAAATTTAAAAGATAAAGAAGAAAATCCTAGTTTAAACACACAAAAATTACCAAAAACTACATGGAAATGCAATGCATGACATGGAAGAGAAAAAAGAACAAAATTTTTGAAAACTTACACAAAAATTCATGAAATTAAACTACATGTATGCATGAATGCTAACAAAAAGAAATCTACACTAGAAAGAGTCAAGTCAAACAATCCAAAATCAGGTGGAACATGAATAAACAAAACTGAGAGAGAGAGAATGGTTCATACCACCCTACCACCCCAAACTTTTGCATCATGTTGTCCTTAGCATGAAATTAAAGCTTAGGGACAATAGGGTGAGAGTGATGGCTGGTGTGGCAAATCAAAAGGCAGGCCTCCCTGTTATGGCTAATCAGGATGGTGTTGATACTTGCTAGAGGAGGTGGAGGACCTAGATGGGCTAGAGGGAACTGGTAGTAGTGGCCCCAATAAGGATCCTGAGGGAGAGGGTAGGCCTCTTGATATCCCAAAATACCACCCCAAAAGTCTTCACCCCATTCAGGGTTTCTCTATGCTTGAGCATGGTGGTAGTGATACAAGTGGTTTACCTGGAAGTACATCTGTTGTTAGTCATGCCACATGTACTAATGGGTGAGCTGCATTTCTTGTTGTGTCTTTTGAATACCTTAAAGTTGTGTCAGTATGGATGACAGTCATAGGCGTTTGTTGAAGGCTCTTGCAGCTGGGATTATGACGCCCTGCACCATAAACAATGAGATAACTCCAAACTAAACATGGGACACAAAACTAAACAAGTATATTGCCTAAAAACACTAAAATTTAAAACCAATTACAACAAGAACCAACATCAAGAAACTTATTACATCAAGGTCCAAAAAATTTCCATCTGAATTATATATCATAAAGCATCGTTATTTACAACATGTCCATGAAAGACCACATGTCTCATGTGATATATGTTCATTTACATAAACATGTACAGTCAGCCAACTATATACAACAAGGGTGCATAAACCAAAAACTCATATCAATAACACCATCGAGGAACATATGTAACTCCCCAAGACCTGACTGTACAGGGACAACTCTAGGACTCTAACCACAAAATACCACAAGAAACATTCCCAACCTTAGTTGCTACTATCCTTCTTGCTAATACTCTTCCTCCACTACACGATCTCTACCTCTTTGTGCGCGTCCACCTAAAAGATATGGGAAACCCATGGGGTGAGATTCCAAATCTCATCGAGAGATATAACTCTCCACCAACACTACTATTAACACAGATTAAATATATAAAGAACAAAAGTGAGGCTATAACTACAATAAGTAGATTCAACTAATGATATCAATAGGGTAGTTAATATTATCTAACAGTTCTAAATGAATATGAAGAACATGTATATTCACTACCAGCTATAATGTACAAAAGCAAGCAAGGACTCATCCAATGTTTTTTTATTTGATCCTAAGCATGTACACTACACGGCTGATTATGTATTTTATTATGCCCCGATGATTTGATTCATACCATCCAAATCCAATCGACCACTATTAAGTCAAAATTAGTGCCATATAAGGTCTATGGAAGAGCAAGAACCATGACCTCACCAAACATCATGGTCAGTACATGAGTGCACAACACAGACATGCCAGTCAACTACAACCTGTGACATATAGTCAAATAGTGAAATTCCTATCCCACCTTGGTACAGGTCACGACACTAGTGAAACTGAGATACGACCCATAGACGCACTCCTATTAGGGTATGGCCTGCATCCAATCATGTGAAACCACATAAGCAACATATCACTGATCTACGACATGCAGCCTCACTCCTACCATGGTATGACCCACAGCCAATCTTGTGAATGCATATACTCAATAGTATATGACTCCAGGCTTCCTCTAAGGGAAAGCCCATTTCACCATCCAGTAAGTGATAAAACTGAGATGGGTCTATGGCACATGGCAAAATTACGTGTTCAGATTCCACTTGATTAGTTAAGTCCATTTAAATGCCTTTTAACATTAATCAAGTTGCAACGTATAAAGTCATAACAAACTCTACAAATATAAGGGCATAGTAAACTTCAGAAAATATAAATGTATAGGGTGTATACTTGTCACACTATCACCATATGAAGTCTGTATTATGGACACTCACACCATCCATCAAGGCCACATATCTGGGATACCAATCCCTCAACTCATCACTTCATATTATGCAACAAGTCATTGCCAAGTCATAGGACCCATTCACATTATTCATGTATCACAAGTGCCTCATCATGCGTTACAAGGGAAAATTCAACATGTGTCATATCATAACCATCATATCCTGTACTAGCTATTTCTTCTATTGAGTATCGATCTATACTTTAATAAAACCCCTTGTATTCTGGTGATGAACATTGCCCACTCTACAACATTGCAGATCTTGATGCCATTGGTGATCATGCTGCCCATTGTCGCTCATGACCAGGATATAAGTTCCATCATGTGTTGTTCATGGTGCCCTTTTTGATCTCATCTCTCGTTCTGGGATAAAGGTGGTGAAGGAAGCTCATGTGGCCTTCCTTGGGACACGTGTTGATGGTCTCCATGCTCAACCTCCTACTGATATCTTATTATTTGATTGGACAGATGGCAAACAGACTTGTGTGGATCTCACTGGTATTTCTCCTCTAGCAGACATCCTCTCAAATAGCTTTAAGCTAGGACATGCAGCCTCTAACGCTGCGACCCAAAAGGTCTACAAGCATGGAGAAACTTGTGAAGCTAATCATCATCATTTTCTACCTTTTGCTTTTGATAGATTTGGGGTGCTTACTGATGAAGCAATTTCCCTTCTCCAACACCTTCAAAATATTTTAAATAGAAATCTTATGGTTTCTTCTTCTATGTCAAATAATTTTGTTTTTAGATCCATAGGTTTCACCATTCAGAAAGGACTAGCAGCTCAGTTTGATGTTCGTGCTTCTGTTAAGGCATTCCTTATGATTGTAATAAAATCTATTTATGCATGAAATGAATTTACGTATATGTATCAGTCACCTTCATGGTTAGAAGTTCACAAACAAGATAGATAACCACATAACATCATAACCATTCCATGAGAGAGAAACAAGCAAGATCATTGCTCATTATTAGGGTTAGGGTTTCCTCTTAGCCGATTGGAGTTTACAAGACTAGGTTCAACCATCACCCTCTATCATCTAGGGATGTGTGAGGATTAGGAAACGTCATTAGAGTTGATTAGATAACATTCTAAATAGCATTATATATGGCTTATGTATCATTCATATATGAATATCATTAAGTGTTCACATGTGCTTCTCATCCATCTACCATCACCCTATGTTGACCACATAACATCATAGGTCGCGACCACCCATCATGGTCCATGTCATGACAGCAACACTCATGTGTCTCGACCATCCACCTACATGTCTTGACCTCCACCCTCTAGGACATGTCGCGCCCACAACACATAGAGTTAGGGTTCCATAAGGCACATCAACCAAAGGTGTCTCGACCAAACCTATCTTGACCTCAAGGGTGTCTCAACCTCCACCCATGTCATGACCCAAGACCATCATGGTCGTGACCCTACACTCTAGGGTTTGTCTCAACCCAAACAAGGCAGGAACAAGACACCAACATTGGGGGTAACTAGGCCACTTAGCACTAAAATACTTGACCTAACATCATTAGGTCAAATACAACCTCAAAGGAGCATCTCGACCAAAATCTATCAAGGTTACAACCACCAAGAGGGAAGTGTTGTGACCACGCTAAGATGCACCATCTAGGTCTCAAAATAGAACTAGACCCAAGGGAAGAACCACGGTCACCCTGAAGGAAAACTCAAGCAACCGATCACCAAACCCTAAGGCATAGGTCAAGTGACCACTGAGGAAGAACCTCTTATAAAGAAGGGAAAAGCATGCTCAAGATAACCAAAACCAAACCTAATCATGTATACAACTTCTAGGTATATCAACACCATGCATGGGAGCAAGATCAAGGGAAAAACTTAGATAAGATCCCCCATAACTCATCATCTACTAAACTGGGTACACATAGATTAGGGTTTTTTACTTCTCCCAAACCAAGCAAGGGATCTCCACCAAACAAGCTCTAGATATTACCACTAAGTACAAGCATGATGAGGAAGAAATCTAGAGGGTGAAGACGGTAATAAAATGCATAAACAAGTGCAATAATAGAGTAGGTTTAGTGTTATATAACCCACCTTAAGATGATGACCACCAAGAGCTCCAGGCACACAATCTAAGGGTTGAAGAAGCTTCACCAAAAGCTCCAAACTCGGCCACAAGAGCACCTCAAGAAGGAGAAAAAACCAAGGACAAAGGTAGACCAAGGAAGGAAGCAAAGACGCTCTTGGCCGAATCAAAAGAGAAAGGGAGAAAGAGAGGATAAATCCTCTTCACACTTGGGTATACCTTATCCAAACATGGTCTATGACCTTTTGATGAGGAGTTTCACTCCCAAAACGACCACCATGGAAGAACCATGGTCTAGGGCTGATAAAATAGAGGAAGATGAAGGTAGGAGATCAAAAGAAACGTCAACTTAGAAGACAAACACTTACCAAGGATGGAAGGTGAGCTCGGGTCACCACCAACACATGCAAGAGGATATTGATCCCCCAAGCTCCAAGGACAAACCTCCTTGCTCCACCAAGCTCTAAGAACAAGCAAATAAGGAGGAGGAAGATAGATGGCCAAAAAGGGTTGCAAGCAAGAAGATATGAGGGGTTATATAGATGTAACATGAGAGAGAGAAAGGGGTGAGGTGTCAACATACTAAGGGACCCAAGTGACACTTGTCCTCACAAAATACCAATATGCAACCACTTAAACATGACATGACATGGTGATACACTCTAGGTAGTGTCTCAACCACCATGGACTCCCACATGGTCGTGGTTGTGACCCTCCTAGGTTGCACCATCCATGGTCGCGACACCATCTATTAGGTCGAGACAAAGCATCTCTACAAACCCTAGGTCAATACAACCCAAGATAGGTCAACCATCTCGACCCAAGACCACCATAAACTACCTAGGTCATGACCCAAACACCTGAAGGAAGTGTCTTGACCATTAAACCTTCCAAAACCTACTTTGGTCGCGACTCAGGGTCGAGACAACACAAACAACACACATGGTCAAGGCACTCAACACTCATATCAACCCTAATCACCACCTAGGGTGATACTCCTCAACAAAAGCTCAAACAAGGCATAGTACTCTTTATCTTTCCTCTAAATGATGTCAACAAAGAGAGGGAACACTTTAGAGGTGGCAAATTTCACACCAACCCCCTACATTGGGTAAATTGCAATTTGCACCAAAACTAGCACGGATAGCACAAACTTCATCCAAACAAGCTCAAACTCAAAACTTAAGCTCTCCACAAGCCATAATCACATATCAAAAGATTATAGAAAGGTTCTAAGAACATGATTAATCCAAATAAAATAGGGTTACCCCAAAACTCAGGTTAGGGTCCTTACAGGGATGTTGCCTCATCCCTTCTTCTCACCCTTAGGGCTTGTCTTCTTTGCTCCTCCTCCTCTCCTTCTTGTTGTTGTGCATTTGATTCTCCCACTTTTTCATGTGAAGTAGTGGGGTTATAGTTATCTCTAGGATTTTTTTGCTCCCACTGCATCAGCAGTACATCTAAAAGGTCAGCGACACCACTAGCAGCAAGGAGTGGGATAGCATGGTATGGTAGCTCCACGTCTATTTCTGCTAATCTAGGTCTCACATTACACTTTAACATTTTATCTTTAATAGTGATTATCTGGGAGCGAATGAGGTACTTTGAATCAAAAAATTGAGCTCCCTCATCCTCTGTGAAACCTAAGACATCACATCCTAGGGACACTGCGATTGAGATTACAATCCCTCCAATGATAAATGGAGCTTTGATCTTAGAAGGAATTGATCTCATGTGGTCTATCGACAGTGCCCCTAGATTGAGATATTTTCCCTTGATAATCATGTCTATCACAAAGAGGTCTTTTTGTGATATGCTACCCTAATTGTCATACCTTCCCACAATCATGTTGGCTATGACTTTCTGCACATATCGGACCAAGGGGTTGCTTATTGACATAGTCTTTGATTTTACAATTGTATACCCTCATGTCCCAGTTAGTTCATACTAGAAGTTATAATATGGAATGTCAGTTTCCTTCTCAATCCATCCATTATTCATCTTTTTAGCTTCCTCAGGGTTCGCAGTAAAAATGCAATTCAATTGAGATGTAGTGAGAGTGTGCATCTTGTTCATCATCTCAAACTTGATTGCTTCCTCCCCTTTTACCTCAAACTTTTCAAGAGTGGTAAAAAAAATTTGAGTCAAGTCCACATGTGGTTTGTGCGTGAAAAGAACCTTCCATAAATTGATTCTCTTCAGCTTGTTTTCCACCTCTACCTTAGTGCCCAGGTCATCAATCACCTTCTTACACCCATACCTTGTGGAGATGACTCTCCTAGTCATGCATTCAAGATACATGGGTGTGATTTGCATTTTCCTCTGACCCCTGCCATAAGAAGTCCCCACTGGAGATTTACCAAATCCTTTCAATTTATCTGCCTCCAGGTAGTTCAAGGTATCCTCTTGCCCGATATCTAGCTCTTCCTCATCGGTACCATCTTCTTCTTGTTCATCTTGGTACAATCTTGACCTCGAGCTTGTGTCAAGGTTGAGCGGTATCCATTGCTTGGGGTATTTTCATTGTGCTTCATCTTCTTCAATGATCAACTGTCGCCTCACCTGCGGCTACTATTGTGGTCTCTCCCCTAGTAAAGAGGTGGAGTGGCGAGCTAGTGTAGGCCATGGAGGGACCCTCGATGAAGATGGGGATGTTGCCCCCTTGCCTTGCTTTTGACGAGTAGTGACCTCCGATTCTACCTCATCAATCATGGTAATGAGGTTCTCCTCATATGACTCCTCCTCCTCCCAATAGGTCTTATCAGTGATATGATGGTTGTCCGACGACTGGGTGCGGGAGGTACTCACATATGTCAAACGATGGGTGAAATTCGATGGCGATGGAGTGTGGGAAAGTAGTGAGACTAGAGAAGAGGTCCTCTTGGTGTGCACTTTGCCTCCAGTTATCACCTCAAGGATCTTTTAAGTCCCCTTCTTCACATCCTTCCCTATCCCCCTCATTGTGTGGAGGTGGTGGTGGTATGAGGGTTGTGATTTTTGGATTTTTTAAGAGAGGGTGAAATGGAGGTTGAGGGATGGGTGGGATGGGTTAGAATGGTTGATGTGATGGTGGAGGATGGATTATCTAATGGTTTTGGGTGAGATTTGGTGGATTTTTGTAGGCTTTTAGATGGGGTGGTTGTAGATGGGATGGAGGACAAAAATGGAGATAGTGGCTAGATTGATGGAGGATTTGGGTTGGAAATGGGAGAGGGAGAGGTGGCAGAGGTGTAGGAGATTATTGGAGGTCGATTGGTTGAACGATGAGGGCTGGAGGAACAAGATCAAAGGAGCTGGGGTGCTGCTCATCACCACGATCGAGGAGAGGTGCATGAAGTATATTAGAATGGGGGTCGTGGTGGATTTGAGTAGTTTAAGTGAAATTTTGGGTGGGGTTGGGCCCCTCCACGGTCGTGGTGGGGGTTAGGAGAAATAGCCCTGGCAGGTGCCATGGTCGTGGTGGTTGGCAAAGAAGTCTAGAACTTGACCCTCGCCATGGTTGTGGTGGTCGCCACAGTCATGGTGGCCTCCTCTCGCCTCAGTCATGGTGGTCACCACGGTCGTGGCCGTTCATGCACAAAATCACCTCCATCAATGTAAGTTTCTCAAACTTTTGCAACTAAATCACCACGGCCATAGTGGGCTCCACAACCATGTTGCCATCATGTCACCGCCCTCGTGGTGGTGGCGACGGTCATGTCATGTTGCGTGTACCACGGTTGTTTTTTTCTCCATGGTCGTGGCCATTCATTCACAAATCTTCCCATGTTACTATAAAATTTCTAATTAATTCCACCATGGACGTTTTGGACTGCCATGGACATGGTGGGCCTTTCCTCTATATTTTGTCAATGCAATATCAAGAACTTTGATATTTTTACACTACTTTGATACTTTTCCACATTTTAACATCAAAAGCCATGTCTTTCCCTCTTTTTCACTCTCTCTTCAACCTCTCACCTTCATCTCATCAAAAATTAAACAAAAACTATCAAGCACAAGTGTGTGTGTGTGTGTGTATTCTTGGAATCATGTAAAAGCAAAGAAAAAAGTGCAGTTAAAATAAGAGGGGTTTGAGAATCTCAAACCACGGGGGTTGCCTCCCACTAGCGCTAAATTTATAGCCTTCAACTGGGCTTGTTGCTTTCTTCATCAAGTGTTGACACCCCATGTGTCTCCTTCCTCTTCTAAAGGAATCCTTTCTAGGGTCCTCACGACGTGGTCTTCATCCCAAGGAGTGTATATTGATTGGAAATAAGGGCTTGTCCTCCACAATTCCAAGGGATCAGGGTAGTCTAAATTGTTACCAAAATCCTCTTCGCTCAATATGTATCTTTACTCCTTAGTGAACATAAAGAAATCTCTCTTCATCCTTCCATGGGTGACTGACAGAGTAGCTTCATGCACGTTGATTTCGGCACCAGCTATGGACAAGAAGGGTGTGCCCAATATAATGTAATCTTTCCCTTTCATTGGATTAATGTCCATGACCAAAAAATCTGTTGGAAAGGCAATGTTCACCCTTCTATCTAAGGCTAATATTGTATTCTCATAAATGACCAAAGGATTTCTCCTAGATCTGTCTCCCAATATTACAATACAATCTGTCGGTTTCAATCTTGATAAATGTAGCTGGGTGTAAATGTAAAATGGTATGATACTCACAGTTGAACCCAAATCTAGGAGAGCACGCTCAAGCTGGTGATTGATGTATCAAGCAATGAGGGGTGTCCCTGGATCACCCCTTTTTCTGGTAGGAAGCTTCCCATGATGAAATTTACATGTTTCTTATCTATGATTTCTCTTGGAGGCATCAATACCACATTCCTTCTACCCATGCAAACATCTTTAACCAAGGAAAATCATGCTTGGATATTTGTCGTCCTTTGTTTCAAGGATTCAAGAAAGCTCCAAGCATAACTATGTTTCTCTTGGGGAAAAGGGTCTTCTAGAGCGTCATGAAATTGTTGACCCCTTGCACCAACCTCTTTTCCTGGAAGTTGTGGACCTTGAGGTGGTATGATTGTGATTTTTGTCTCATGGGGTGGAGTTTGGGTTATCGTTAACTCCCAAGAAATATCAGGTGTTGCCATCTCAAGAGCATGTGGAGTAGCAAACATGATTTCATCACAGAATGACGAGAAAACTAAATCTCTAGCACCTTTGGCATTTCTAAGAAAGGGTGGGACAATTGATCTCATGAACTCCAATGGGGGTGAAATGCAAGATATCATCTTCTCCATCAATGGTATGAAACTTGGGGGTACTTCTTCATTACTAGAGGAGGTGTCAAGGGCTTTGATGTACTCAGCACTTTCTAGCAAAATGGCATATCAGATTCTTTGGTGCTCTTACAATCTCCACTAGATTCTTCTAGCAATGGATCTTCATCACAAACCTTGATCATTTTATCTTCCCCTCTTTCAAGCTCTTGGGCCACCTTATTCTCCCATATGATTGACACCATATTCACTTGCTCATGGGTGGTAGAAGAAGAATCTTGTAGAGGTGGCTATTGAGGTGGTAGTGGTCTTGGGTGTGGTGGATTTGGGTTTTGGAGAATGAATTGTGGTTGAGGTTGTGGTTGTGGTGGATGAGGATGATATTGTGGAGGGGGTTGTTGGTATGAATGAGGTGTAGGTGAAGGGTATTGGTAGTTGAATGGGGGTTGTGGAGGTGGAGGAGCATAATGATTGGGTGGTCCATGGTACTGAGGTGGAGCATAGGCACTTTGGGGAGTGCTCATAAAACTAACATCATTGTTTGGGTTAGGCATAAGTTGAGACAAGAGCCTCCCTTCTTCATGACAAGCAAGTGAAAGAGAAATATGATCTATCCTTTGCTCAAGGTGTATAATCATTTGCCCATGAGAGAACACATCTTTCTTCACTTCATCAAGGCTCCTTAGCCTCCCAAGCACTTCCTCTTCAAACTTTGAGTTGTACTTAGGGCCTTTATGTTGCCTTGGCTGCCCTTGCCCCTCCTCATTTTGTTGTTTCCATGAAAAGTTAGGATGATTTCTCCATTATGGAGTATAAGAGTTGGACATGGGACCTTGGTTGTTGTGGTTGCTAAAAGCATTCAAACATTGACTTCTTCATCAACGACATCAATTGCCATTGTAGATTGGCTAATAGAACCTCCAACTTGGTTCTTCATCATATTCATCATATCAACCATCATCTTCATCATTTGGGGGTTAGCTTCTGTTCTGATTGGAGCTGCAGAAGGGTGAGGAGGAATGTAATTCTGGTCACAATTCTCCCCTTTACTTGGAGTGTGGTGGCAAGAGTTCTCCACAAGATGCTCAAATAGGGGCCAAGACTCCTCTAGTGGCTTTGCCATGAATGTACCTACACATGAGGAATCAAGAGTAGTCTAGCTCATCTCAACTAGCCCAGTGTAGAATGTTTGGACAAGCTACCATAGAAGTACTTCATGATGCAGGCAGTCATGAAGGAGCTTTTGAAATCATTCCCAAGCTTCATGAAATGGTTCATTATCTTTTTATGTGAAGGGGGTAATGCATATCTGCATCTGAGTCAACTTGATGATGGGATAAAACTTCTTAAGGAACTCATTCTTCATTGCATTCCATGTCACTAACTCAATCTTAGACATGTACCACTCCTTATCTTTTTCTTTCAGGGAAAAGGGAAAGAGGGTTCTTTGGATTGAGTCATTGGTGACAGAGGGTGTGCAGAAAGTGGAGCAAGTTTCAAGAAAAGCATATGTGTGGTGATAGGATTCTTGTTCTCCACCCATAGTAGGTAGGAAGGAGTCCAATAAGGGCTAGTGGAATGGAGAATTTATGACTCGGCATTTGGTCAACAAGGGTAGCAATTGGGGAGTTGTAGTTCCCCAGGGTGAAGTAGTCATGGAGAGGATGGTTGGGTAGTGATTGAGCTTCACCATTAAGACCAGTGCCTTCCATTTCAGCTGATTGGTGTTGTTTGCAGTGGCTTTGGCATCTTCTTCTACCTATCTTGGGGTCATATGGCACCAATTTGGTACAAGTTAAACGTGTATTGCTCATGCACAATTGTCACCTGCATAATACACAAACAAGCAACAAGAGCCAAGTTAGACATCTAGTATGCCAAGTTAGACGTCTAGTATGCAAGCTACACTAACTAGCTAGACCGAGTGCATCTACTCCCCATCAACGGTGCCAGAAAACTTGGTGAGTTTTGAACCACCTTGGGTTATAACTAGCCAATTATATTTGATTAGATGCAACTTAGGCGAGCACACGTGGATCTTTCAAATTTATATAAGGGACCTAGTCTAACACACCAGCTTAGACTATTCACACTTCACCCACAGTCACATAGGATCATGTTGTAGTATAGGCAAGTGGCAAGAGAAGGGTTGATCCTCAAGGAGAGAGGGGGAACTAGAGCTAAGTTAATGTGAGCTACGTTCCTTAAGCGGGTGTAGAATTTTAGGGTTTAAAGGTTGGTTTTAGTTGATTACACTACAATTATGAGCAATTAACAACAAGAAAGAAGCTAGATTACCAAAAAAATCTAAAGTACCCTAAGAAAGTTAGGACTAAGAAGCTAGGCTAAACAAATAACTAAGCATGAGCAAAGAACTACAACTATCTATACTAGACTAGCAATTCAAATTAACAACTAAGAGGTCAGTTAAGAACAAGAGCAAGAAAGAACCTAGGTTATCACTAGCTAACAAGATTAACACAAGCATGCTCCAAAGGGCACTAACTACTCAAGAAAATCCTAACTATCAAGAACTATGCAATTAGCTAAGAAGCAACAAAGGAAATTAACTAAACTAGCATTAACAAGCTAAGATGACAAGGTGGGGTTTAAGCAATAAGATGGATAGGTGGGACATTTGGGAATGATACTTTGATATTAGTTGGGGGAGGTTGCATAACAAGCAAATTTTTATATCTTCAATCTCATTCGCCAAACCAAACAACAAGGCAAGTGTTATTGGAATATACCATGTGTTGTTGGTTGGGGAACTAGGGCTAGGTGTAATTTTAATAGGACTTGGCAAGTCTAGGTTTCTAGGGTAAGTGGTATTAGGGTAATTGAGAGACAAGGGTAGGAATGGGAGTAGAGATGAGGGTGTTTCGCCTCATGTTACTTACCATCTAGCCTTTAGAAAACTCTAGGCAATTGCATTAATTACACTTACACTAGCTACTTAGATCTCACAACTACTTTTAGGAGAAGGGAGTTGTATATGGGAACAAAGAATGGTAGCTAGGGATCCACTATTTGGACCTAGGAGCAATTCCTAAGATGGCCAAATAAATTCCATTTTCCCCTAGAAGCTAGGTGTCATCAAGCATCATATAACAAGCAAGCCATGTTTAAAAGCACAAACCACAAGCAAGATAATGGGAAATGAGATAGAAGCAAGAGGCAATCATCATAGAATGGAAATATGTTCATTACAAGTTATTTTTCCCCCAACATGGTATCAAAGTAATGTTTTAACCCTAAACAGCCCACCACTAGGGGCTTAGCTAGACATGATCATATAAAAGGTCAAAAGGAAAGAAGAAAGAGATAGATGGCTATGGAGCTCATGGAAACTTCTTATCCTTCACCTCCTAGCTTCTGTAGAATGTGGCTCCTCCTCCAAAGTAGGTGAATAGCATGGAAATGTGGGGGATTATGGTGGGAAACCTAGAAAATTAGGTTTGTATGGTGGAAATGGAGTGGGAGGTGGGTAAAAGGTTTGGAAAGCAAGGAAATGGCTAAGGAGTAGCTAGAGGGGTTATAGGGAAGCTAACCTTCATGATATGGCCTCCACCTATGTATATATCGGTGGTGGGGAGGCACTAGGGTAAGTGGGGGCAAAAAGGAAAAAACGGTGGAGAAAATGGGTAGGTTTAGGTGGTCACCACGGCTGTGGAGAGGTGCTACAACCGTGGTGAGGGTTATAAGGCACGGTCATGGGCAATGGAATGGACAAGGTGGAAGGTGGAGGAGAGATGTAAGTATGTATGGCAGCCATGGTCGTGTTGGGTACCAAGGCCGTGTAGGGTAGCACAGCCATGTGGGAGGAGGTTGCCACCTGTGAGGTTACTCTGAGGTCATCTTGTCTTCAGCTCACCATGGTCGTGGGGTCCACCATGGGTGAGGTGGCCTTCAAGGGCCATGATCATGTTGATGGCCATGACCGTGGTCATTCATGTCTAAATTGAGCTGAGTTACTACTGATTTTTGGGGTCTTGAAGAATAAATTGCCACATATGTGGCATGGGCCATGAAGGAGCTGGGGCTCCCTGGCCATGACCGTTCTGATGACCACGATCGTGGTGTCTTTAGTGACCACTGCTATTTTGCAGGCCACAACCATGGTCATTCATGTACAAACTTGGTGAAGTTATTGTAACTTTTGGAAATTAATTCACCACGATCGTGGTGGTTTACCACTGCCATTTTGGGGCTTCTTGTTGCTAATCTCAACTTCAACTTCAACTTCTTCATTTAACCTCCTTTTTGCTTTGTATTGATTCTTGTACATCCAAAGAGAGCTCAAGGAAGAGGTAGGTCTAATGTTGGGGTGCAAGGACCCAAATATGCTCTTTATCTCCCTCCCTTGCATCAATGCATGCATAAGTACCCTAAAAAACACAAAAGGAGGTATAAGTGCATTTGACATAAAAGATCACACTGGAGGAGATAGGTTGCAATCTACAATGTTTAGATGTGATTATAATGCAAAAGGACACATGATGAAGCCCTAAAGTAGGGTTGCATCATGTACAGAGTGACTCGGCCTTCAGGGAGAGGTACAAAGTGACTCGGGAGAAGTGAGAGGTACAAAGTGACTAAACCTTTAGGGAGAGGTACAAAGTGACTTGACCTTTAGGGAGAGGGATGAAGGAAAAATGAATGAAGTGTCATCATACTGGGATCATGGGCCCCTCTGATGTCTTTGACTCAAGGTGCAAAATTGTCGAAAGATCCAAAGACATTCTTTAGGTTAGGTATACCTACCACGCGCGGGTTGCTTCCAATCCCAATCTGAAATGGTTTTTTTAATAGAGCAGTTTTCTCTACCCCTTGATCATCCAAGAGGAATGGAAGAGAAAAAAAGAGTAAAGGACTTTTGCATCTTCCAGTAAGGATCTAATGAGATCCTATGAGCTTATGAAGAAACTTTAAGGGACTGCATTTTCTGGAACAACATATCCAGCTATCACATATGTGTGGCTCTGGCTACTAGAAAAGGTTTATCACCTATTGGAGTTACCAGAGGATAAGCAAACCAATCGTGTTCTCTATTTACTTAAAGGAGATGTTGTTTGGTGGTGGCATGGAGTGGAATATAAGAGGAGAAATACACTGATGACATGTAAGGATTTTTTGGATGAGTTCCACTTAAAGTACTTTCCTTCTATCTTTTCGAGTAAAAAAATTAGACAGTTGGAAAATATCAAGAAAGCTAGTATGATAGTTATAGAATATGAGGTGTATTTCACAAGGTTGGCAAATTTATGTATATATATATATATATATATATATATATATATATATATATATATATATATATATATACATACATACATATATACATACATACATACATACATAGCAGCTTGTACTATATGACATAGAAAAGTGTAGGAGGTTTCAAAAAGGATTAAGACCAAAAATTTGACGCAGCGTACTGAGAAAAGTTTGAGGAATTTGTGGAAGCAACGAGACGTGTAGAAGAGTCAGTTAATGATGATAAGCAGTCTGAAAGTAGAAAAAGATCTAGATATTTCAATAGAGGAGGATAGAGTAGTGGTGGATACGGAGGAGGTGGTCTTTTCTTTTCCAAAATAGGATGAGGTCTCAGTTGTTTTAGAAGACAAGGATCTAGTTCTTCTCATAGTGGAGGGAGATTTAGTTCCAGTAGATGGAATACACCACCTAGGTGGGCACCTCCAGTTATGTCTTCATGATTTTTAGTATCAGTGACGGACCCACAGGGGTAGGGTACAACTGTATGTGACAATTGTAGTAGAACACATTTTGATCAATGTTGAGGAGTTAGTACTCAAACATGTTATCACTATGGATAGATGGGGAATATTAAGACAGGCTGCCCAAAGCTTCAATTTACACATGAAAAGAGTTCACAATCACAATTTTAGACTCCTTAGAGACATGCTTCATTTAGAGGAGTAAGTTCTTCAGTGGCTTTAGGCTCTAAAGGGGCAACACCTAGTACCAATAATGGACATCATGGTAGAGGGAGAGTTACAAGATGCTTCTTCTCAATGACACCATTTGAAGATGTAATCTCACCCAGAGTTGTGACAGGTGAGATTTTTCTCTTTAATAGCATATCAATTACAGTAACGCCCCTCCAAGTACATATATGCCAACAAAAGAAAACCCTATGTTGTCCATAACATGGGTCGCTTGGCTTGGAGGGACATTGTAAAACATGATATGCATAGCAACAAGATAAACGAAACACCATGCATTAACTCCAAATATAGATTCATACATTGTTCTTAAAAGGGAAAACATAAATTGTCTCATCTTAATTCCAAACCCGATACACATAGGCTAAGAAAATCTAAAGCATGAAATGATAAACTAGACTAGATAATCTATTGAGTGGTAGATGACATCCCACCAAGATAAAGTCTCCTTTGATGTCAGCTATGCCGAAGGGCTTGCTTTAGTTCTCCTTTGCTCCTTGATCTAGGGACATCCCGTCCCATGACCATGTGAAACAAAGACATACATCAACAAGCAGCACTATACATTTTATAAAAACTAAAAAATAAGCATATATACTTGATTGGGAGAAAATATTGACATGTATTTGACTTAAACCCTAGATCCTTCTTCTCTATCATTGCCTTAGACACACAATGTTCCTAGAAAGCTTCAACAAATCCTTCCCACATGAGTGGAGGTGCATCATCTGCTCTTGAGTTGAGGAAGTTCTCCCACCATGTACGGGTTGCTTCCTTGACCATGTGGGTTGCAAAATGAACCATGGAGTGTTGTGGGCACTCTACATCTCGAAAGCAATGCTCCATGCCTCTAATCCACACCCCAGCTTTTGTGACCACATTAATTTCTCCTTCAGTCAAGAAGGAATCATGCCTTATCTTTAGGAAGTCCACTAAAGTTAGCTCATGATGTCTAGGTTGATGAAGTCCTTTCTCTAGGGCATTGGTGAGTGCTTCGAAAAGATCTTCTATGGTTGTCTTATGGTTTCCTCTTGATCCACTTCCCCCACTAGAAGAGATAGCACCATCATCCTCATCCTTTCCCTTGTCTTCTCTCATAGAGTCCATCTAAAAAAAGGGTCACATAAACCTAGGTTTAGAACATATGAATCAGGTTGCTTTCTGGTGGCCATCCATATATTGACTCTTATACCGAGAATGTAACACCCCACCTTATGGTATATATATTATAACTAAGAGGAAGCATCTATCTTGAAGGGGGTGTCACATTTATGAAATCATAGAAAATAAATACATAAATCACCATTGAGATTCATGCATTGCTCTCTGAATAGGAAACTATAATTGAGTTCTATAACATGTATAAACATTTCTAAACATGGAAAACTATTCATAAAGGTAAGCATGTCTAGATGATTGGATCGCCTAGTATGGGTGGAACCCCACCAGTTATCTCTTGAAGATCTTCTAGTCCTTAATTGCTCCAACTCTTGGGGACGTCACGTCCCCAGTCATGCAAAGGGGAAAATAACACATCAGTAAGCAAAACTGACACTTTATAATATGATCAAAGTAATATACTTGACATGTAAGAAAACTTGACATGAATTAACTATAAGCATTCTTGAATCATTATTAACATGAAGAATAGAAAAGTAATTGTATGCATCCCTCTATGACGCCCCCTTAGGTGCACATGATTTCTAGGAAAGCCCTTGATGACCCCTTGAGGTATGTGATTCAGGATCATATAAAGATTATTTCAATTCCAATTAACTTGATCATTAACATGACATTAACATTATTATTAACATGATCCTTGAACTTAGCATGATGAGATTTCTCCCTCTTAACATGATTTCTTAACATGATGGGATTTCTCCCTCTTGAACATTAACATGAATTTCATGAGTAAATAATCATAAACTTTAATTGTGGTAAAAAAATTAACCATAGGACATAACATATAGCAATCATCAGGCAACTTGATATAGTGAGCATGATTTAAAACTTTAAACTTGGAATCATAATGTCTACTTGTACTTACCATGCAATCAACCATAAATACTTGTGCTCAGTAGCATGACCCATTTACCTTAGAGCAAATTTGATCCTAAGATGGTCTCTTTGATCCTTGAGTCAAATGTAGGTCAAACCTTCTCTTGTCTTGATTAGGCTCTAAGTACCTGTACATGATTATTAAACATCATAAATCAATACCTTGCATTGATCCTAGGTTGAATTAGGGTTTCATGGGTTAAGTTAGGGTTTATAATAAAACATCAGAACATGGAAGAAAATCATAGCTTGAAAACCCTAAAATCATATTGTACTTGAAAAACCATTTGCAATGACTATTTATTCATAATTTTTTGATCATCCTATGATTTATGGTGAATATTCAAAAATTGACCAATCAAAAATTGAGAAAAATCCACGTGTACTTAATTATCCAAATCAGCAGACATTGGACTTGGGCCTATGTTGACCTAGGCCAATCGATGCTCGCCAGCAAGCAAAGAGGCCAAAGAATATGAGGTACAAAATTCCTTAACTGCCCTTATAACTTTAATTGTTCACTTGAAGTAGCGGGGACACCAACGTCATAACATGACCTGAGTTCTTCCCCCTTTTTGAACCAGGATGTGAGGGAGCGAGACTAGAGGTGGAACTCTAATCAAAATTGGGAAGACCAAGACATTCCCACAAAGATGGGGTCATTGGCAGGTTTCTCACCACCAAACAAAGCCAACGAGCCATCTAGAGGCTTTGTCCTACATTGAAGTCTCAGTCCCATTATTGTCGCCATGGCTGGCAGCATCTAGGAGGAGCAAAGTGGGAAAAACTAAATTAAAGAACAAAGTAAACATGTCGAATGAAAACACGAGGGGTCTTCAAATCTACAACAACAATTCTAGTGGTGAAAGGACCATCATGGGCCTAGAACACCTCAGTGACGAACTGAAATAGGGGAGGAGACTTGAGGTTCAAAAGCTTTTGTCAGTGCCTCCAAGTAAGCAAATCAACCAGGAACACCTTCTTGGAGTGAGACAAAGATAAAGAGAATGTATCAGCATCATAAGATTCACTCACGTGCCAAGGCAGTGTGCACCGGCGATGGTCAGAAAATGCATGTATAGGACCCGATCTTCTAGGGACCTTAATGGTGAAATAGAGGTGGGAAAAGAGGGGGGAAAGGATCATGGATGCTTAACGAGGCTTCAATTAATCAGTGGTGGTGTAGAAGGCTGGGGTGAGGCCGTTGTTGTCGAAACTAAAAACTAGTTAGGGTGGGGTGGCTCAAAGTACATGAGATAAAATTAAGGGGAGAGGAGGGTTGCTCTGGTCCTGGCAGTCATCATAGACCTCTTAAATATAGGTCGGGGTGGCAGGGGAGTCCTCTGTGACTAAGCGGTGGTGAGGGAGGTACATGCCCTATTGGTGTTTCCTTTCTAGGATAGGAAACCCCTAAAAAATCGGGGTGGTTAGGCTTGCAATGATATCCCAAACTTGTTGGAAGAAAATTTTCTAAAAACATGCCAAAGTGGAGGAAGAACGGGATCGATAGAGGAGAGCCAGATGACCGTGTTCCAACTGTGAGAAGGTCGGGAGGTAGGGGATAAACTAGCGATAGTTGGATCGCAAAAAAAAGGAAATAGGTAAAGCAAATTTTTTCGATCGCGTGAAAAAAAAAGGAAAACAAAAAAGAAGTGTGTGGCAGCGCATAAATCTCAGACTATAAATCAATTTGACACATGAAATGCATTTTTGATTAAATTCTTTACAAAACTATATGGAAACTTGTATAGTTAATTTCATCGATCAAACATGTTAAAAATGCTACCAAAATTGGACCACATGTCCAAGAAGGTGTCTAGATTCTTCCCATAAAATTAGATTTATGTCTTTCACATGTTTTAACCATTATTTCTACAAATACCATTTCACTTATTTTTTAATGCAATAATTGGATAATACTCTTGTGTTTCTTGAGGTTAAATTTTGAGATAAATATTTATTACTCACTCCATTATCTTTTGAGAACCTTTTTCTTAGAGGAGAGAGAGAAAGCAATTTTCTTCTTATTAAAACTATAAATGGAAAGAGGATTACTTCTTGCTTAAGTTATACAAAGTATATTTTCGAATTTGGAATCCTTTATTTCTCTCTTTCACTTTCTTTAAACATTTTTAAGGTCAAGAAAGAGAAAAGGGTGAGGGGATCCAACAACTATTTCCTTGTGTGCATAATTCATATGTATAATGGAGAAAAAGTAGATTCAACCTCATATTGTTTTCTATCTTCATTACTCTTTGAGGAAATTCCATTTCATGGTCTTTTTAGCTTAGACCCCTCAACTATAATAATTTATGAAAAACTCCATCTATGGTTTAAGTTATCTTTGAAATATTGGGATGTGACAATTCTACCCACCTTAAAACAAATTTCATCCTCAAAATTTCATAGGGTACTACCCACCTTAGGGTTTATCTTACATCTTCATTCAATGGAAGCTATCATACTCAAATTTGCATGAAAAGGAATATATTATGAAAAGGGTTCATGTGGACATAAATTAACTATTACATCATTCCTCATCTTCTTTTTCTACTTACATAGTGAAAATTCTAGCTTGTCTCTTTGGAGGTGGATTCTGGTTCCTATCATGAACCTGATGTGGATCCTTCTTCAGCTTTGGGAAATTTGACCTGAGGTGTCCAGTCTCTCCACAATAGTAGCATGCTCCCGTACCATAAATGCATGGGCATGAATGGTGCTTTTTGCATGTTGGGTGCTAGGGCTTCTCAACTTCTCTTGCAGGCTCGGGTACCTTTCTCTTAGGGTTGTTGGGAGGTCAATATCAGTTGTTTTTCTGAAGAACCTTCTTCTTGTAGGTTCTTCCAGGGTGATCTTCAAGCTCTAGGGCTACATCTACGGCAGCCTAGTGGGTCATGTGGCCTCTTTCTGAGAGGGCAAATCTTAGCTCAGGCTTGAGTCCTTGGATGAATTTCTTGGTTCTGCGTCGTTCATTATAATTGTAGCCATACTTATATAGGACCCTAAACTTCATGGCATATTGGGTCACAGTCATGTCACCCACTCGAGCTAGGTTGGCAAACTCAAGCTCCTTCTTCTCTATCATTGCCTCATACATGTAATGTTCCTGGAAGGCTTTCAACAAATCCTTCCCACATGAGTGCAGGTGCATCAGCTGTCCTTGAGTTGAGGAAGTTCTCCCACCATGTACGGGTTGCTCCCTTGAGCATGTGGGTTGCAAAATGAACCCTGGAGTATTGTGGATAGTCCATATCTCAGAAGCAATGCTCCATGCCTCTAATCCACTCCTCAACTTTGGTGACCACATCAATTTCTCCTTCACTCGAGAAAGAATCGTGCCTTATCTTTAGGAAGTCCACTAAAGTTAACTCATGATGTCTAGGTTGATGTTGTCCATGTGCTAGGGTATTGGTGAGTGCTTGGACAAGATCTTCTATGGTTGACTTATGGTTTCCTCTTGATTTACTTCCCCCACTAGAAGAACTAGCACCATCATCCTTATCCTTTCCCTTGACTATTCTCTTAGGGACCATTTGAAGAAGGGTCACATAAACATCATGTTAGAACATATGAATTGGATTGCTTTCTGGTGGCCATCCATTTATATAATACCATAAATGTAACACCCCACCTTATGATATATATTATAACTGAGTGGAAGCATCTATCTTGAATGGGGATGTCACATTAATGAAATCATAGAAAATAAATACATAAATTACCACTAAGATTCATATATTGCTCTTTCAATAGGAAACTATAATTGAGTTCTATAACATGTCTAAAACCATTTCTAAACATGGAAAAATATTCATAAAGGTAAACATGTCTATATGATTGGATCACCTAGTATGGATGGCACCCCACCAGTTATCTCTTAAAGGTCTTCTAGTCCTTGCTTGCTCCTCTTGAGTCCTTAATTGCTCCAACTCCTGGGGACATCACGTCCCCAACCATGCAAAGGGGAAAAACAACACATCAGTAAACAATATTGACACTTTATAATATGAGCAAAGTAAATATACTTAACATGTAAGAAAACTTGACATGAATTAACTATAAGCATTATTGAATCATTATTAACATGAAGAATTGAAAATAAATTGTATGCATCCCTATATGACACCCCCATAGGAGCACATGATTGCTAGGAAAGCCCTTGATGCTAGGAAAGTGCGCCCTTGATGACCCCTTGAGGTCTAGGATTCGGGAGAATATAAAGACTGTTTCAATTCCAATTAACTTGATCATTAACATGATCTTTGAACTTAGCATGATGGGATTTCTCCCTCTTAACATGATTTCTTAACTTGATGGAATTTCTCCCTCTTGAATATTAACATGAATTTCATGAGTCATATCATAATGTCTACTTGTACTTAGCATGCAATCAACCATAAATACTTGTGCTCATTAGCATGACCCATTAACCTTAGAGAAGAGTTGATTATAAGATGGTCTCTCTGATCCTTAAGTAAATCTAGTTCAAACCTTCTCTTGTCTTGATTAGGCTCTAAGCACATGTACATGATTATTAAACATCATAAATCAATACCTTGTATTGATCCTAGGTTGAATTAGAGTGAATTAGGGTTTCATGGGTCAAGTTAGGGTTTCTAATAAAACTTCAAAACATGGAGGAAAATCATAGCTTGAAATTGTAGAATCCGGTTCTACTCAAAAAACCCTTTCCAATCATTATTTATTTGTAATTTTCTGATCATCCTACGATTTATGGTGAATATTTGAAAAATGACCAATCAAAAATTGAGAAAAAAACCTTGTCTGCTCAATTATCCAAATCAAAGGACATTGGACATGGGCCCACGCTGACCTGGTCTAATTGACACTCGCCAATTAGCAAAGGGGCTCGCCACAGAGGTCAAAGAAGATGAGTTGTGAAATTCCTTAACTACCCTTGTAACTTTAATTGTTCGATTGAAGTAGCGGGGACACCAACATCATAAAATGACATGGGTTCTTCCCCTTCTTCAAACCACGGTGTGAGGGAGTGAGACTAGAGATGGAACTCTCATCAAAATTGGGATGACCAAGACATTCCTACAAAGCTGAGGTCATCGGTAGGTTTCCCACCACCTAATGAAGCCAATGAGCCATCTAGTGGCTATGTCATGCACTGGAGTCTCCGCCCCATTACTTCTGCCATGGCCAGTAGCACCTGGGAGGAGAAAATTGAGAAAAACTAAAGTAAAGAACTAAGGAAACATGTTGAATGAAAACACAAGAGGTCTTTGAATATACAACAACAATTCTGGTGGTGAAAGGACCATTGTGGCCCTAGAACACCTCGGTGACGAACAATAGGGGAGGAGGCTCAAGGTTCAAAAGCTTCTATCAACTCCTCCAAGTAACCAAATTGGCCAAAAATACCTTCTTGGGATCAGATGAAGATAAAGAGAAATTATTGGTGTCATAAGATTCACTCACGTGCCAAGACTGTGAGCATCGACGATGGACAGAAAACCCATGTACAGGAACTGACGTTATAGGGACCTTAATGGCAAAACAAATGTAGGAAAAGAAGGGGAAAAGGTCATGGATGCTTATTGAGGCTTCAATTCGTCGATGGTGGCACAAAAGACTGGGGTGAGGTCGTTGTTGTCAAAACTAAAAATCAGGTAAGGCAGGGTGTCTCAAAGTACATGAGATAAAAATGAGGGGAGAGGAGGGTTTCTCTGGTCCTGGAAATCATCATGGACCTTTGTAATATAGGTTCAGGTGACAGGGGAGTCCTTTATGACTGAGCGGTGGTGAGGTAGGTCCTGCTCTATTGGGCATTTCCTTTCTAGGGTAGGAAACCCCTGAAAAATGGGGTGGTTAGTTTCGCAACGATGTCTTGAACTCATTGGAGGAAAATTTTCTAAAAATGGGCCAGAGTGGAGGAAGAACAAGATCGAGAGAGAAGATCCAGATGACTGTGTTCCAACTACAAGAAGATTAGGAGGTAGGGGATAAACTAGCAACCGTTGGATTGTGAAAAAAAGGAAATAGGTGAAGCGAGCCATCTGATCATGTGAAAAAAAAAAGGAAAACAAAAAAAGAAGCACGTGACAGTACATAAATCTCAGACTATAGAGCAATTCAACGCATTAAATGCATTTTTGATTAAATTCTTTACAAAACTATATGGAAACTTGTATAGTCAATTTGGGGTCAAACATGGTCAAAGTGCTACCAAAATTGGACCACATGTCCACAAAGGTGTCTAGATTCTTCCCATAAAATTAGATTTATGTCTTTCTTATGTTCTAACCATTATTTATACAAATTCCATTTCACTTTTTTTAATGCAATAACTGAATAATACCTCTCCTTTGTGTTTCTTGAAGTCAAATTTCGAGATAAATATTTATTACTCACTCCATTATTATGTTATCTATACTTTATGCCCTTTTGAGAACCTTTTTCTTGGAGGAGAGAGAAAAAGGGATTTTATTCTTATTAAAACTATAAAAGGAAAGAGGATTACTTCTTGCTTAAGTTATATAAAGTATATTTTCGAATTTGAAATCCTTTATTTCTCTCTTTTACTTCCCTTAAACATTTTTAAGGTTAGGAAAGAGAAAAGGATGAGGGGATCCAATAACTATTTCCTTGAGTGCATAATTCATATGTATAATGGAGAACGGGTGGATTGGGCCTCATATTGTTTTCTATCTGTATTACTCTTTAAGAAAATTCCATTTCATGGTCTTTTTAAGTGAAACCCCTCAACTATAATATTTTATGAAATCCATTTATGGTTTAAATTATCTTTGAAATATTAGGATGTGACAATGTTGATATTGGTTGTTCTTCTGAGGAGCTTCCTTCCGGTAGGACCTTCTGGGGTGGTCTTCTAGCTGGAGGGCTGCTTCTAGAGTAGCTTGAAGGGTCTTGTGGAATCTTCCTGACAGGGAGAAGCTTAGGTGGGGCTTGAGTCCTCGGATGAACTTTTTTGTTCTACGTCGCTCATCATAATTGTAACCATACTTCTGTAGGATCTTAAACTTCATGGCATATTGGGTAATCGTAATGACACCCACCTGGGCTAGATTGGCAAACTCTAGCTCCTTCTTTTCTGACATGGCTTTAGACACATAGTGCTCTTGGAAGGCCTCCATAAATCCTTCCCATTGAGTGTAGGTGCATCGACCTCTCTTGAATTGAGGAAATTCTCCTACCATGTACAAGCATCTCCTTTGAGCATATGGGTCGTGAAACGAACTCTAGAATGTTGGGGACAATCCATGTCATGAAAGCAATGATCCACGCTTCTAATCCATTCTTCTTTGTTGGTGACGTCATCATCTTCTCCTTCTCCAGCAAAGGAGTTGGGGTTGATCTTCAAGAAGTCCACTAAAGTCAGCTTGTGGTGTCTGGGTTGATGTTGTCCTTGTCTTAGGGCATTGGTGATCATTTGGACTAAGTCCTCCAAGGTTGACTTAGGGTTGCTTCTTGGTCCACTTCCCTCACTAGAATAGCTAGCACCATCATCCTTATCCTTTCCTTTGTCTGATTTCTTAGGGGCCATATAGAAAAACAAGGTACACCTAGGGTTAGAACATGCAAATCTTGAGTTTAGTGACCATCTACTCATGGCTTAGATGCCATATTGTAACACCCCTCCAAGTACATATATGTCTGTGTAAGAAAACCTAATGTTGTCCATAACATGGGTCACTAGGCTTGGATGGACATTGCAAAACATGATATACATAGCAACAAAATAAATGAAACACTGTGCATTAACTAAAAATATAGATTCATAAAAAAAATTTGAGAGGGAAAACATAAACTATCTCATCTTAATCTCAAACCTAATACATGTAGGCTAAGGAAATCTAAAGCATGAAATGATAAACTGGACTAGATAATATATTGAGTGGTAGATGGCACCCCACCAAGATAAAGTCTCCTTTGATTTTAGATGTGTTGAAGGGCTCACTTCAATTCTCCTTTGCTCCTTGATCTAGGGACATCTCATCCCATGACCATGCAAAAACAAAGACATACATCAGTAAGCGGCACTATACATGTTAATAAGAACTGGAAAATAAGCATATATACTTGACTTGAGAGAAAATCTTAACATGTATTTGACTTAAGCATTATTGATTACTTGAACATTATAACATTAAGAAGTTAGTAAGTAAAATATGCACTCTCTATGATTTGCCCACTTAAGAGCCCATAAGGACTACTTGAGGTCCATTATGGCGAGAGCATATAAAACCTTATCAAATTCTTATAACATGATTCTTAACATGAACATTAGCATAAATCTTTAACATTAAATCTTTAACATGATGGGATTTCTCCCTCTTGAAACTTGAAGTTTAAATCCATTAATTATTAAAAATTGATTATTAATCTAAATATCTAGTCTTAATGGGAATGATAGCCATAAAACATAGGATAGAACTCATCAAGAAATGTATATATGAACATGATTAGAGGATCGAACTTGAACTTGGAAGCATAATTCATAAATCATGCATATCATACAATTCAACCATGGTACTTATGTATAGTGGCATGGCCCACTTACCTTAGAGCAAAGAAGATCCTAAACCGGTCTCTCTGATCTTGAGCCAAATCCTAAATCTCCTAAAATTAACATGATTCCTATTAGTTATCACTTTAATTAATGTCTTAAACCCTAAATTGATCTTTAAGAAAACATGGTCTTATGGTACTGAATTAGGGTTAGGGTTACTAATCAACATTATTAAATTAGAAAACTTGGTTAGATGACTAATTTAGGTTGCATTAATCACATGTGATACACTTTTAGCATTTAAGGAATAAAATTAGGGTTTCTAATAAAACATTAAAACAAGAAGGCACAACATGGTGAAAACCCTGGAATCATGTTCTACTCAAAAAATCCTTTCCAATGACTATTTATTCACTATTTTCTGACAAAGCATCGATTTACTATGAAATTCAGAAGAATTGACCAATCATGAAAAGGAAAAAGCCATGTGGGTAACATAATCTAACTCAGTGCACAACTGGTCCGATCCCAAAGCTGGTGTGGCCCAATCAGCTATTACTGTTTGGCTAAGCAATGTGTGCAGCTGGAAGGCTAAAGCAAGAGTCAAAATCACAAGAATATCCTTGTGAGAGTTATTGTTCAATTAACATTGTGGGGATACTAAGGTCATTTGATGACCTGGCTTGTTTCCCCTTTGACCATGGTGCCATACGCTTTGATAGAGCAAATTATGGGGCTCTGAGGCTCCAAAAGGAAGGTCATTCACGGGAAACTAATACCATCGAAGGCTTCCTCACACCAACTCAAGAACATAGAGCCAAAGTAGTTTCAAAGGAGCACAACAACTTAGGGATGGTTCTGGACATGGCCAAGCACGGCAACAAGATTGGAAACAGGGGGAAAAGCTCAGGAACATGCCAAATTATGGTCGTCAGTAGTCAGGAATTGGTCATTTGAAGACGATGGGAGAGGAACACGAGAACGTTGAGATCAAGGCTTTGTGATTTGCATCCAGGAGTCGCCACAAACTGGGTAAAAAATGGGTAGATGGAAACAGTGTTAGTGTTGGGAAATAAGAAAACAAAGTGGGATAAACATTCCCCAATGTCTCACAAAGCCAGGCAATGAAAAACCAAGGTTGGGGACCCATTGAAACATTATGGTGGCAAGCACCGACAGACACCTCAACTGTGGCCTATAGGGTCCAGAGGTTGGGTCTAACTCAGAGAAAATAGGCGTCAGAAAAAGAAAGTTGGGGGTTTGTAGATGTCACCTAGGCTTGAATTGCACGGGAGATGAAGCAAGGACTGGAATGAGGTGGAGGTCGTCAGAATGGAGCACTGAGTAATTTTGGGAGGCTTGGGGTTCCTGGGAAGGAATTGGTGGTGGAGGATTGACTTCTATGGGCTGGCGATGCTCAAGATCTCATTATATAGGAAAGATAATGTCTGAGGCAACCTCTACAAGTCAGGGTGGATAGAAGAGGGAAGCCCTAATTAGGCAAAACATCTACAGAGAAAAATAAAAAGTGAGTTATAGCTTGTTTAATTCAGGGAAGTCTCACAAACTTAGAGCAAGAGAAATCTCCTAAAAAGATCAAGGGATGACGAAGTAAAGGATTGGGAAACAAACCACTGAAAACATTATTGTTGCTGCAAAAAAGTCAGGGTAGATGACGACTTCAGTGTTATTGGATTGGATGCTGAAAAAATGCTATCCATCAGATGCGTGCAAGGAAAAGGAAAATAAAGGAAAATAGGCGTGTGATAGAACAAATCTGGAACTTTAGGTTAAATATTGACATTTAATGAATTCATGATAAATGCTTAATCAAACCATAGGTAAAACTTCTCTAATTCATTTGGAGGCTCAAATATGGTAAAAACCTGACCAAATTTGGACCACATGCCCAATAAGAAGTCTAGATTCTTCCTATACACGTAAATTTACGTTTTGCACATGTTTTACCCATAGTTTCTATAAATGTCATTTTACTTGGTTTTAATTTTTTAATGGAAGAAATAAGTGGATAATACTTATCCTTTGTGTTCCTTAGAGTCCAATTTCGAGATCAATACTTATCACTCACTCCATGATTATGTCATCTATATTTTATGCCTTTTAGAACCTTTCTTAGAGGAGAGAGAAATGAAGTTAATGGTACATTCTTCTTATGTAAAAAGAAAAGGAAAACTCCTTACTTAAGTTATTCAATGTATATTTTTGAATTTCAAATCTCTTATCTTGCTCATTTATGTCCGTCAAGCATCATGAATGGTAGGAGAGAGAAAAATAAAGGGATGTTACATACTTTTGAATTAATTGTAACACATAATGCACATGTAAAATAGAAAATGTTGCAGACAAGGAGTGGCTCAAGTGGTCAAGCACAATGTCTCCTAACAAAGGGACCCGAGTTTGAATCCCAATTGTCGCCTTGATTTACCACCCTCTCGGGCATTCGACCTCCACCACGAGTGTGCAAGAGGGGGGAGAAATCTTTCTCTCTTAATACCAAAATAGAAAATGTATTTTGGGTCTTATTTTATTCTTGTCACTTTATGTTTCATTTCATGGTCTTTTGCATTAAGCCCCTCAATTGTTGTTTATTTAAGAAAACCACATTTTAAGGTTTGAATTAGCTTTTAAAAAATTGGGGTGTGATAGTTATAGTTTTGGTAGACCCTGGTGTGACTAATACTTTTATTTAGAGGTCATTAGTTCGTGGATTAAATATTTTACACATGATCTATCTTATGGGTAGATGTTAATAGTACCATTAGGTGAATCGTCAATTTTATTTTGACAAAAGTATGTCCTGCATGTGTGTTGAGCTTTAGTGGATATACTATAGCAGGTAATTTCATACCTTTGTATATTAATTCTTTTTAAAATATTTTTGGGTATGGACTACCTTGAGACATGTCATGTCCGATTGGTTTTTTGGAAGAAAGAAGCTATCTTTTAGCAAGGTGGCTTTTCAGTTGTCTTTACTAGAGATAAGAAAGTTTTACCCACATGTATATTATCAGTTGTTGTAGCTGATAAGATAATGAGAAAGGCATGTGAGGCCTATCCAACACATGTGGTAGATGCTACGGCAGAGTAACGAACAATCAATATAGAGGATATTCCAATAGTATGTGAGTTTCTAGATGTCTTTCCTGATGAGTTACCATGTCTACCTCTTAAAAGAGATGTTGATTTTGAGATACAAATTCTACATAGTAGTCACCCAGTAGCATTACCAGCCTATAGAACAACACATGCAATGTTAAAGGAATTAAAAACTCAGTTACAAGAGTTATTAGATAAGGGCTTTATTCAACCTAGTACATCACCTTGGGGAGATCCATTGCTTTTTGTGAAAAAGAAGGATGGAACCGTGCAATTATGTAGATACTATAGGCAATTGAATAAGGAGAACAAGTATCCTCAGTGTAGGATCGATAACCTATTTAATCAACTACATGAAGCAACAATCTTTTCAAAGATAAAACTCATGTTGGGTTATCATCAGTTAAGGATAAAGACATTTGATGTACCTAAGTCGGCGTTTAAAATAAGGTATGGACATTATGAGTTTGTAGTCATGTCGTTTAGACTGACAAATGCCCCCAGCAACCTTTATAGATATGATTAGGATCTTCAAACCCTACCTAGATCAGTTTGTAGTAGTGTTTTTGGATGATATTCTTATATATTCCTTAGATGTAAAACAACATGAGCAACATCTTAGGATAACCCTACAGTTATTGAGGCAACATCAACATTATTATAAGTTCAAGAAATGTGAGTTGTGGTTAGCTAAATTTTCTTTTCTTGGACATGTCATATTAGGAGACGAAATTAGTGTAGACCCTAAGAAGGTGGAATCTATTCTTCAGTGGGAGCAACTGACAAACCCTATAGAGATCATAAGTTTTCTAGGGTTAGATGGATATCATATAAGGTTTATAAGAAACTTTAGGGCTTTAGCGGCACCTTTTACATGTTTAACAAGGAAGTATGCACCTTTATTTTTGTGTGAACTATGTGAGAAGAGTTATCAAACTTTATAGAATAAGTTAAATACATATTTTGATTTTACCAGAGGTAGATAAAGGTTACATGATTTTCTGTGATGCGTCCAAGAGAGGTTTGAGATGTGTTCTTATGCAGGAAGAGAAGGTGGTGGCCTATGCTTCTATACATCTTAATAAGAATGAAGTGAACTATCCCATCCATGATCTTGAGTTGGCAGTAGTAGTACATGTCTTAAAGACATGGCATCATTATCTCTATGGTCAGTCATGTTAGGTCTTTACCGATCATAAGAGTCTAAAGTATATTTTCACACAAAAGGATCTTAACCTGAGAAAAATCATATGATTAGAGATAATAAAGTACTATGATGTTACCATTGATTATACCAATGTAGTAGTAGATGCTCTGAGTAGGAAGTCAACATCATATTCAAAATGTTTTCAATAACATGTGTAAAAAGAAACATGTTGATTAAGATGAGAGAGATTAATTTGGATTTTAATGTGTCTGAACAAGGTGAACTCATTACACATATGAAGTTAGGCCTACATTCTATGATCAGATCAAGGAGCTTCAATAGAGTGACACTGAATTGCAATAGATAATGCATGATATGACAAAAGGTAAGAGAATAAAATTCATATAATCAAGTGAAGGGATATTGTATCAACAAGATAGATTATGTGTGTTGAGTGATCCAGAATTAAGGCAATGGATTCTTGAGGAAGCACACTCTTCTATGTATGCAATGCATCCCGGTAATACAAAGATGTACAAAAACCTTACAAAAATGTATTGGTGGTTAGATAAGAGGGATGATGTGGCTCAGTTTATAGCAAAGTGTGGTGTGTGTCAGCAAGTCAAGCCTAAACATCAGAAGCCATCATGAACTTTGCAATCACTTTCTATTCCTGAATGTAAGTGGGAGCATATTACTATGGACTTTGTGGTTGGGTTACCTAAGACTCCACGTGGATATGACTCTATATGGGTGATAGTATACATACTAACGAAGTCTTCTCACTTCCTACCAGTTAAGACAGCATGGGATATGCTTAAGTTATCCAAAGTCTATGTAGATGAGATAGTCAGAATGCTTGGGGTACCATTATCTATAATATCTGATAAAGATCTCAAGTTCACATCTAGATTCTAGAATCATTGGCATCATTATTTGGAAACAAGATTGAAGTTTAGTACGTCATTCCACCCTCAAACAAATGGACAGTCAGAACAGACCATTCAAACCCTAAAGGACATGTTGAGAGCATGTGTTTTGTAGTTTAATGGCAGTTCGGATGATCAACTTAGTCTTACGGAGTTTGCCTAAAATAATAGTTATTGTTCCAATTTAGAAGTAGCCCCTATGAGGCTCTATACAGAAGAAAGTGTAGATCACCTATATGTTGGTATGAAGTAGGAGAAAGACAAATTCTAGGTCTAGAGTTGGTATAAGAGACAACAAAAAAGATATTTGTGATCAGACAGTAGTTGAAATTTACACAAGATAGATAGAAAAGTGATGATGAAAACATCATAGACCACTTAAATTTGAGGTTGGGGATGAGGTTTACTTGAAAGTCTCATCGTTGAAAGGTGTGATGTGGTTTGGGAAGCGAGGCAAACTAACTCCTAGATGCATGAGTCCCTATCCAATCATTTAGAGAATTAGACCAATAGCATATAAGCTTGAGTTGCCTCATAATCTAGCCAACTTACATGATGTATTTCATGTATCCATGTCAAAGAAGTGTCATCCAAGAACAGAGAAGATCATAGACCCATAACCAGTACAACTAAGGGAAGATGTCTTCTATGTTGAAGGTCCTATACAAATTCTAAATCGTAGAATTTAAAAGATCAAAAAGAGGGAGATGCCTTTAGTGAAAGTCCTTTGGAGGAACCATGATGTGTAGAATCCATGCGGAAGTTAGAGTCAATGATGTGTGACAAGTATCCCTTCCTCTTCTAGGAATTTCGAGATGAAATTTTTATTAGAGGGGGAGATGTTACGACCCATACCTTTATTTACTGGTAAATGAGGATTTAAGATTACATTTGTTTTATCTTATTAACTCATCAACTGGTTGATTTATATTTTAATTTAACTCAAACATGTTCTTTGATAAATTAAATAAATTATGTATGGTAAATACATCAAGGTTTGAATCCAATTTGATATAGTAATGGCCCATATATGTATCTGGGATAACATAATAGATGTTTAAGGAATTAATTAATTAATAAATATAAAGTAAAATTATATTATAATTTACCTTTAGGATTGTAGAGAATCAAACTATGAATCCAACACAAAAAGAATAAATTAAACCGGAGTTAAAATGAGGAAGTTATGACACTTTTAGTTTTCTCCTAGTTTTACCATCGGTTGATAAACGGATGGTGGGCCTTCTGGTAGAGGTATTCCAAAGGTGGGTTACTTTCCATGGAGGGCCTTTTAATGGTCCAAACCAATGGGTTTAGTGATGGTTGACCAACACAGTCACCCAAAATAACCAATCACAAAATTGGCCATAACTTTTATTATACTTATTGAATTCGACAAAATTTGTTTTGTTAGAATTGTCTTTCAATCATCTACATAACCAAAGGATTAAGTCAAGGAATGGACTACCTAAAAAATAACTATTAGGGTTATTTTTGGGGACAATGAAGAACAATAGAAGTTGAAGGTTTTGTTATAGATTCAACTTGGTAAGTAGTTCTTGATCGTTGATCCTTCATTCTGTTTGTGTTCCCTTGCTCAAAACTCCCTGATTCATCAACCAAAGGTTTTGTTTGACCTTATTCCTTCATCTTCTACCTCCAGTACGCATCTCTTAGGTTTGTCTACTTGTTGTCTAGCCGTTCAGACTTGATTTTAGGTCCTAAGCTCAAATCTAACCTTTGTAGTCTGAGATCCAAACTACATCAAGTTAACACACACGATCTGTAAGCTAGAATGTGTGCAAATTAGTGGAAAATCACCTTCTAATACTAACTTACAACATACAAATTCAAAATAATGATTTTTCAGTGCTGAATCTTACTTTGTGATAACTATGAATAATTTCATAAGTTTGTACAATGGTTTTCAATAGTATAAATGATTTATTAATTATTTTTAGTGATGTGATACCATGTCAAAAGATTGTTATGTGAGATTCTATGTATGACATGTGATGAATTGGTAGATTTAGAGGCACTGGAGAAGTTGGGGTTGCCCTAATCCAAATCTAAAGGATCTATTTATGGTTGATGAGAATGATGAAAGTTGCAAATTAGTCGGAGAATTTTGTCTTAAATTCTTAATTGGCAAAAGTAGGGTAATCATTAGAAATGATGATAATATTGTCATAATGAATTAAATATCATTAGACAATAGATACCATGGACATCGTAGAATCCCCACAGGAGGCCTACATTGTGGGAAGTAAACGTGCTTCCCAATTGGAGGTTATATATCTAGATCGAGGTAAGCTAGAGCGCACCAGCAGGATGTGGGGGTCTAGGCCAGTAAGGGAAAACTCCTTATAGTTTTATGGTATCCAACACCAACCAAAGATGTCGATGGTATATGTGTTAATAATCAATGGACATCTTTGGTAGGTCCACTTATGCACAACAAGCCTAAGTGCTTTGACTCTTCATCTAAGTACCCATGTTTAGAGGAGCAGTCAAAATATCCAACCACTCCCATTAGCCTCTGAGACCTAGACATGACAATACTAGCTATAGACGTGGTATTGAGAATAAAGATTCAGTAACATGGGCATGCTTCTAAGTTTGTAGAGCGAGACCGTAGCTTACTCTAATGCTTTCACATGTTGTGGTGGACCTCATGTGGGTCCAATGGCATAATAAATGAACTAAATCATGTGAATGGATTTAGTTTATCCTTTTACTACAGTCAATATCAAATAAACTGCCATGTTGATTGATTTATAGTTTTAAATTTTCCATGCCCACATGCTTTTGTATTTAAGTTTTATTAATTACATACATCTAGATTATCATGGTTACTTATTGATTTTTTACACACTAAGCTAGTAGCTCATCAACCTACTGAAAAAAAATTCCCATGTAAAGAACAACTCCAACAGAAGAGGAAGAAGTCAATTTTTATCAAGACTAGAGAAGAGGTCTTATGAAGAAGTAGTTAGATTATCTAGTCAGTTTCTTATCCTTCCTATGGATCCTGAGAAGGAGTGAGTGAGAAAAGAGAGCATTTTGTAATGAATTTTACTTGATGTGTATGAAATCGGTACTCTTTCATTTATGTAAATTTTGAACTATGTTGTATCTTTGATGTTATGTTTAAACGAGATGTTATCAGCTAGTTAAATGATGTTACTATCTATATGAGAATAGAAGAAGAAAAAATTAGGCTGGTTTTCAATTAGAAATATTAAAGGTGGATGGTTAGTTGTAATCTCTCCTTGATGGGCCCTAATCTTGGTTAGTTGGTTCGAGTCGCATCAAGTAAGCGTTGGAACACAAGACCAAAGAGTGTTGATACACTAGAAGTAGTAGTCAATGTGCATACAAAGCATGAATAAGAAAAGAGTCAACATGCATAAGGCACAAACAAGTCAGGGAGTTTTGGCACACAATAATAAAAATTAGACAATGTATCCGGATAGAAGACTCGTGTGCAAAGTAACAAGAAAATAAATGAGTGTAAGATCCAACTTAAATGAAACTCCATGCCTAACAAAAATTATCATCATCTACTCTCATCATGATGTATCCATCACAACAACATATGTCACAGTCTAAAGAGTGTTGGGTCAGAATAGTGGCAATAGTTGATATGTGAGAGCATGAACAAATAGTCAATGTGCAAATAGAGCACATACAACAAATAGTACACAAATACAAAGCAACAAGTAGAATGTGCTAATCATAGCACAAGTAGCTAGAATGACAGTGCCGGATAGAGAATCAGTCAACAAATAGTACAAGTGAAGTAGATAACTTTTCATCGACAATAATCATTCAACATGTAGCACAAGTGAAGTTAAGTAGATAACTTTCCAACAACAATAATTAGTCAACTAATAGCACAAGTGAAGTAGATAACTCCATAGTAGCAGTAATCCGTCAACATATAGCACAAATGAAGTAGATAACTTCATAGAAGCAATCGATGATGATGAATAAGCTTCTCAAATTAGTCATGAGGTAGTAATATAAAACAATAGCATCAGAAGGATCCACATAGCAAAAAAAACAACATCACATAGTAGCAGAAAAGATAGCATAAAGATCCATATAGATATTGTAAGGACCCTGACCCAGGTTTTGGGCTAACCCTCTTTACTTTGCTTATGGAAGGTTCTTAGAACCTTAATCTACTCTTCTAAGATATTTTCATATCACGTGACAAGCTCATGTTTCCAGTTTGGTCCCATTTGGATGTTTGAGCAATATTTGCTTGTTTTGGACCAAAGTGAAATTTACCCAAAGTAAGGGGTTATATTGCAATATGTCACATGTAGAGAATTCATTTAGTTCTCTAGCATCATTATAAAGAGAATGATGAGGTAGGTCTCCTTATGGAGGACCTATGTTCCAAGTTTGAGCTTGGCTAGTTGAAGCTTGTGCTTTGTGTGCTAGTTTTGGTATAAATTGCAAAATACCCAAAATGGAGGGGTTAATGTGCAATTTATCGTCTCTAGAGTCTTCTTGATTATGTGTTACATCATCTAGAATGAGTATGGATGACGGGGTGCCATGTTTGGTTGATAGATGAGGAATGACATCTTTATATGGACTTTATAGCATATATATGTCACATGTGTATCTTGTCTTATAGTATATCGGCTAGGACATGAAGGTCTGTCACCTAAAAGGGGTGTATCAGCCATGGTAGCTGCCCATATGCACGATACACATTCTAGAGTGTATCACCAGGCCATGCATGAGCTGCTAGGGTGAAAACAAGTGGCGTTTAGTGCTAGAGCAAGTGGCACCTTGGTTTATGTGGTTATGACACCTCTCCCTTGCTACCTCTCTCTTTCTTGGTGTATATAACTCCCTTCCTCCTTATCCAAGCAATCCTTTTCAGCAACCTTCCTTCCCCTACCTGTATGGGACGAGCATGGGAGCTTGGGAGCTAAAGGAAGACTCCCATGGAGCTTAGGAGGGCGAGCTCCTTGGCCATGGAAAGTCCTTATTCAAGATCTTACCTTGGTGAGTCATGCTTCTTGCTAGCCTTTCCTTATGCTTTCTCCTTCATCACCTCCCTACCCTCTCGGCCATGGATGGGCCCTTGATATGAGTAGGTTTGGCCATGGTTATCTCCCCTCTTTCTTCTTCTTGAAGATATATATAACCATGGTACCTTCTTCTTCTTCCTTTGTTTCTTGAGGTGTTGATGTTGGAGCCGAAGGCAAGCTTTGAGCTTTGGATGGATGGCTCTCATGGAGCAGAACGTTTGCTTGGTGCTTGGATCATGGATCTTTGTGCCTTTCATGGAGATCCTCTTAAGGCGGGTTACATAACTCTCAACCATCTCTATTATGTATACTCTCCATATGCACATATATTGATCTTGTTCTTTAAATTGGTATCCATCTTTATGATGTTTTTGCATGTGGAGAATGAGATCTATTTTGATAGAGATGGTTACGTTTTACTACTGTCCATATGTTGTCTTTCTTGTACTTGATGGATAGAGGTTGAAGATGGCTTGCACGATATGGGTCTTTAGCTGATACAACTAGGTTGCTCGACATGGCTTGCTTACCCGATACAGTACCTTGTTCTATAGTGTATGCTTCGGTTGATAGTTATGGAAACACCCCTTTCTCTCCTTTGGATTTGAAAGGCAAGCCTATGGCCTAGATGTATGGGTGATATGATGAGTTGGTAATAGTTTTACCTTGGTGCCCGATATCCCTTATCGACCCTATAGTTAGGGTTTAGACGACATGGTTGCTAGACCCTTGGATGGGCTCTTGGCCGACATGTGTTTCCTTGGTGACATTTTGAGTATGTTGCCTGATACCCTCATTAGGGTTAAGTCTTGGATGATATGAGGAGTTAACTCCTTATGGATCTTGTGGTCGTTATGCCCTTCTGCCTGACATGGTGATAAGTGAATTGGTAGTTGGCCGACACAACCCTGATCCTTGTATCTCGGCCAATATAGAGCCTCAACCCTAGCTTGGGCGTTAGAGTTGCTTTGGGCGACATGAGTTGTCTATCATTGATGCATGATATGTTCTTGAGGAGGAATCCTTGGTAGATATGCTTTCTTGGGTGTTAGTTTGATCCTTGTATCCTTGGTCGATATGCCTAGTAAAGCTTAGTTGGTGACCGTTATGGTCCTTTGGCCGATATCCCTTGTGGAGATGATGGATGGGTGATACACTATGTTGAGTGCCCTACCCGATACACCTTATAGAGGTGGTTGCCCAATACACCTAGTCAAGATGGTTGGATGATACACCATGTATAGAGGATGCTTGATACACCCCCTTGTCTTGAGATGATCTTGGATGTTATGTGAAGTTAGCTTAGTGCCCGACATGGTCTTGGCCGATAAGCTTTGATAGCTTGGTTCCCAGCACAGCCTTGGCCATTATCCTTGATTAGATGATCTTGGGTGATATGGTATGGTGCCCATGATGGCTTTGGCCGATACCACCATGTCTTAGTTGAGCTTTGACTTATATGAAGTGTTGGACGATATGGCTTGATGCCCGACATGCTAACCCTAGATGTTGGTCGTTATGCTGCTTCATGGCCATGCACGACTCCGTTCTTGGACGTCATGGGTACCCTGGCTGATAGGGTTAACCCTTGGATGATGCTGAGATGGTTGCATGATAGGGGCGCCTTGGGCGACACCCCTTTGGTCGATATGGCTCATGTTTAATAATAAAAGTATGACGAGCCAAGATGAAATGGGTTGTGGACCATTGTGTAGTGGTTATTTATGGGTAATGATAGATGAACCTTTGATAAGGTTGGATGGTGGGTCATGGTGTATGATCCTTAAGATAATCCTTAGGGATGATGTGCTTAATAGTTAAAGATGCGGGATATGGTGGGATATCCCTGACTTGATAGTTGTGGTGTATTGGTGAATACATTAGTCATGACATTAATCCACATATGTTCATAATGATGAAAGAATATACCAATGTATAAACCTTAATCTTGAAGATATGATAATCAAAGATATGCTCATGAGATATGAGGCATGATGGGTGTTCACAGTTTAATAATAATAATGTAATTGCATTGCTTGCATTTACAGCCTTGAATCTCATGTATATATGAATATGGATGATGTTCCAATTCTGTACACTTGAATTCCTGATAGCATGATAATCCCAATATGTTCTATGCTTGGTAATCCAGTTATATCTTTTTATGCAAGCTAACTATGCAGGTATATTGAATTCATAGCCAAGTAAGAACTATGGTGATTATATGATTATGTGCTTTATGTAGCACTTGATGAATGTGCAATGACTGAATAATAATGATGATAACTATGTTGAAAAGATAACATGTAACAACAAGTATAATGTGAAAGGTCTGAGGACCTGATTAAGGCTGAGTGCCTAGTTGAGGGATGCGTTCCCAAAATGCTGATGCATAATGTTGAAGCCTTGAGAGGCAGTGGCAATATGTGACAGAGGGATTGAGATCCCATGATGATGTATGATGTGAAAGCCTTGAGAGGCAATGGCAATATGTGACAGAGGGATTGAGATCCCATGATGATGTGCGATGTGAAAGCCTTGAGAGGCAGTGGCATTGTGTGATGTATGAGGGATGGATATCCCATGGTGATATGATGATTGTTGAGGGTAATGAGAACAACAAAGGCAGTATAACATCAATACAATGAGATCTAATGTTGTTCATATTCTCTATATATATATATATATATATATATATATATATATATGTTCAGTTGTTCAATATAACTTGATTACCCCAACAATCTACTTAAAATGCATTAACTAATTATAGATGAATCTCTCATGTAGTTTGCCTTGGCCATAGATCCATCATCGTCAGTAATTAGGTGATGGTGAAATGGGTTCGCCTGCGGGATATCCCGAAGCACATATTGTTGAATATGTGGGGGTTTCTCCTAGCTGAAAATAGGAGGATTAGAGTGCAACTATGGTTGTGGACTCAAGATGTGATAGAGCATGGTGAACAGGCCCATGGCTCAGTGTTATAGAGCATGGCGAATAGGCCCATGGCTCAGTGTGAAAGAGCACGAATGCGTTCATGTCTTGGGAGCACGGTGAATTGGCCCGTGGCTCATATGTATACTAGTACTGAGACTTGTACCAATTCGGTCTAGAGAAAGGGCAGCATGTGGGACTGACCTTGTGGCTGAGGCCACTTTGTTGGTTATCGTGCACTGACCACGAAGAGGAGAGGTCGTGGAGTCTGGATCATCCATTGACCTTGTATGGCACCGGCTTTGGGCTTCGCAGCCGAAGGTTGGAATTGAGCGGTACGGCTCACTTCCTCATGGCATAATAAATCATAATCCAACCATATAGAATATCTTGCTTAAGGCAAAACACGGAACATTGATTGAGGACTTTCTTGTGTAGATGATCTAATTATATCTTACAATTATATGTACATTCTTTATATCTTGTGATAAGATCTTATGAAGCTTATCTTGTCAATCATGTTCATACAGAATGTCTGGTTATATGCCTCTTGATAGTTTGGTAAGAAGATTAATAAAGTTAGCTTTACTCAGTATGTTGCTCCTATAATATTCTTATACCAGTTATCTGTGATCATTACAAAGTTGGTAGAGGGTTATGTTTCTCGTTGGGACTGTGTGTCTCACCCCACTGGTTAATAACCCTTTTTAGGTGGACATGTCTGGAGAGATGAAGATCATGTGGCTATGGATGATAAACAGAGGTATCATACCCGGTGGGCTAGATAGTGTCTAGCAGTAGAGTCCTATGTGTCGTCCCTGTACACTCGGGTCTTCGGGAAGGGCTTTTCGAGGTTTCTTGCATAATGATCGATGAACGATTTTCGTTATGTATCTTGATGTAAAGCAGCATGACAAATAGTTATTTCATGTAACGAGATGATGGGAAATTATGTTGTAGCACCTTGGAAATATGCTATGAAATGAAAAGTGTTGGCTCAGATATTATATGTTTCATCTTGTGGTGCTTGTTGTAAATCAATTTTAATTTCCTGTGAATTTCGGTAATCCGCTGGTTAGCATGTAATCGTGTTTTTGTGTGGATGGGGTGTTACAGTGTTTGGTATCAGATCTCTAGGTTCGCCGAGTCTATAGGGACACTAGGACTAGGATTAGGATGGTGTTTAAGGTTGGACCGAGACATAAAGAATGGTGCATACTACCTTGTCTCAGTACTTAGATGCCCTGGCCAGGTATTCAAATATTGAAGACATAGGTAAGTGTGGAGCCTTAGATTGTTTCCTCCTTGATTACTCTGATCAAGTAGTCATTCTGGAGCAATCTAAAGAGCATAACAAGTTAGAAATACAATGTAAATATCTTAATCATGTCATAAAAGAGGTAAGTGAATGCACCATAACTCTTTAAAACATGTATGCTTGATAATCAAAAGAGGAAGTAATGGCTCTATGAAACCTAAATATGTATAAGAAGATGATGAGATAAGTTCTTGAAACTATAAACTCAAGAGATATACATGATAAAAGACAGATTAACTTGTGATAACAACGTAAGTTAAAGCATAGAACTTACACAAGATGAAGAAAGTACCTGAAAGCAAAGATAAAGTTAGAACAAAGAGAAGAACAAGTGATGAGTAAACAAGATGGAACCTGAGATAATCTCAGACCAACCAATGAACATTAGCAGAAATGTGAAAGTATAAAGTGCAGATCCGTGACAAGAAAGAGAAAACAAGGGAGATGATCCCTATCCAGTAGCATATATGTGAAGAGTAATGATCTTTTTCACACAAAGAAAACAAAAATCTGATATAATCAGGGACTAATCATGATCATGATGAAATGGTAATGAGAGAAAGAGAATAATAACATGTAATGGTCTTGATGTTTCCTGTGTTGAGTGCAAGGAACCCAAGAAGACACAAGATAAAAACCAGATGGAACAAGGTTTAACGTTGTATAAACAGTTGGAAACTCATGTAAGGATCAAAGAAAGTGATAATATCCTCCCCTTTGATATGAAACCATAGATGTTGATGGGTTGATGGGAGGAGTTTGTTCTTTTGCATCCCTTCCTTCCGAGGGAGTGGCAGTCAAGTGGACCTTGTATCACTTGATATGTGTGCCTTTGAAGTGATCGATGTTTGGATACTTAGAAAAGTATCAGCTGATCTTGGACTTTGGTTTCCAAGATGGAGATGTTTGTGATAGATGATGATGGTAGGATCCTCTTGGCATGCCTTCTGAGAAGGGGTTGAGAATCAAGATGCCTAGATCATGGAGGTATGAAGCTGAACCATCTTGATCGATCATCCTTGACCTTGAACCTACAAGCTGGAAGCTTGTTTTGGAGTTTGGATCTATGTGGTGACCCTCGAGGCAGCAGATCAGCATCACAGAGGAACACTGATAAGGATAAGCGAGGACCGGATGGTTTGACCAGGCAACAGATGGCAACATGTAACAGTTGGATCTCGAGGCATGACCTGACCAGAAACGATAGTATGACTAGTGTGTGGTGGCAGGTTGAATGGTGTCACTCCATTCTGATTTGTCTTCTTCTTGCCTCTTATCTGCTCTAGTTGATCCAGTTCAGGTTGTACCCTCCTATGAGCGCTTGTTGTATGCTTGGTAGATGGTTCCTTCCTGATAGTCAGAAGAGAGATAGCCTATTGTCGAGCACCTTGTTGATGACCTGGTTGTGCAAGATGAAGTATACTCTTCTCCGTATCCTTTCTTTTCCTAGATGTGCCAGTCGGGTGAAACCCTTTCCCTATGACATGTCAAGGATCGTTATAACCCTGGGAATGGATATCCTTAGAAAGGTGTGAAGTTGCCTCAGATGGAGAAGTTGGTTTTGGCTTGACCTGGCTAAGTGACGATAGTATGACTACCCTCTGTTAGGGGTTTATGCTCCGCATAAACATAACATCAGAAGGTATGCACCCAAGAAAAAGGAAGTGTGGTGAGGTCATCTTGGGAAAGTTTATCATGTTGAGCCTGATTCCTTGGCAACTCCTAGCTAAGTTTCGGGTAACAAAAGATCTAGGCGGGATGTGCAACGGTTAGAGATGGATGAACAAGGTTTGGGAATCCTATCCTGATCAGTTGAGATAGTGCATATCTGTTACCATCTGAGTCGGTACTCGTTGTGCACTTGGGAGCTGACATGAACACATGACATGCTTGAAACCGAGGAGATATGGTTGTCGATAACCAAGATGTTTAACTCCTTTTCATGTTCAGCATTAAGCAATGCATAATGAGATGCCTCATGAGCCTTGTCTTATGCATGCATGTGTTTTTTAGAGTATGTATCTTGTGATAATCTCTTCTGAGATAGATCTTCCTTGGATTAGAGACATCTTTTATGAAAGGAGAAGGAACAGTTGGAATGCATATGGTAGAAGGATAGTGATACTAGATATGTGAAGATTAAGTAGAGAACATGTGAGATCAGAGTAGCATAGTGAAAACATAATGAGGAATATGATATGTCAGTAAAAGGAAAGAATACATGAGTAATACAAGTTGCATGTGATGTTCCAGTATCACAAGGATGTACCGGATGAAGGATGATAAAACAAAAAGGGGTTGAGTTGTAACCAGTGCAAGGAAACCCTGAGTTAGCTCTGGGAGAAGAGTAAGTATAACGATCATGATCTGTGACACTTAGGAGCTTTACAGAGTTGTATGATGCGACACGCAAGTAACACTCGTCTTCCTTCCGCTTGGGATTTCGGGGACGAAATCTGTGTTAGGGGTTTATGACTTATAAGGACCCTGACCTAGGTTTTGGGCTAACCCTCTTTTCTTTGCTTATGTAAGGTGCTTATAACCTTAATCTAATCTTCTAAGATGTTTTGATACCATGTGACAAGCTCATGTTTCCAGTTTGGTCCCATTTGGATGTTGTTTGAGCAATATTTGCTTGTTTTGGACCAAAGTGCAATTTACCCAAAGTAAGGGGTTATATTGCAATATGTCACATGTAGAGCATGCCTTTAGTTCTCTAGAATCATTACAAAGAGAATTATGAGGTAGGGCTCCTTATGGAGGACCTATGTTCCAAGTTTGAGCTTGGCTGGTTGAAGCTTGTGGTGTGTGCTAGTTTTGGTATAAATTGCAAAATACCCAAAATCGAGGGGTCAATGTGCAATTTATCATCTCTAGAGTCTTATTTCTTGTGTGTTACATCATCTATAATGAGTATGGATGATGGGACTCCATGTTTGGTTGATAGATGAGGAATGACATCTTTATATGGACTTTATAGCATATATATGTCACATGTGTATCTTGTTTTGTAGTATATCGACTAGGACATGAAGGTGTGTCACCCAAAAGGGGTGTATCGGCCATGGAAGCTTCCGAGATGCATGATACACATTCTAGAGTGTATCACCAGGCCATTCATGAGCTGCTAGGGTGACAACAAGTGGTGTTTAGTGCTAGAGCAAGTGGCACCTTGGTTTATGTGGTTATGACACCTCTCCCTTGCTACCTCTCTCTTCCTTGGTGTATATAACTCCCTTCCTCCTTAGCCAAACAATCCTTTTCGGCCACTTCCTTCCCCTACCTGTATGGGACGAGCATGGGAGCTTGGGACCTAAAGGAAGACTCCCATGGAGCTTAGGAGGGCGAGCTCCTTGGCCATGGAAACTCCTTGTTCAAGATCTTACCTTGGTGAGTCATGCTTATTGCTAGCCTTTCCTTATGCTTTCTCCTTCATCACCTCCCTACCCTCTTGGCCATGGATGGGCCCTTGATATGAGTAAGTTTGTCCGTGGTTATCTCCCCTCTTTCATCTTCTTGAATCTATATATAACCATGGTACCTTCTTCTTCTTCCTTTGTTTCTTGAGGTGTTGATGTTGGAGCCGAAGGCAAGCTTTGAGCTTCGGATGGATGGCTCTCATGGAGGGGAACGTTTTCTTGGTGCTTGGATCATGGAGATTTGTTCCTTTCATGGATATCCTCTTAAGGCGGGTTACATAACTCTCAACCATCTCTATTATGTATACTCTCCATAAGCACATATATTGATCTTGTTCTTTAAATTGGTATCCATCTTTATGATGTTTATGCATGTAGAGCATGAGATCTGTTTTGATAGAGATGGTTATGTTTTACTACTGTCCATATGTTTTCTTTCTTGTACTTGATGGATAGAGGTTGAAGATGGCTTGCACGAGATGGGTCTTTGGCTGATACAACTAGGTTGCCCGACATGGCTTGCTTGCCCAATACAGTACCTTGTTCTATAACGTATGCTTTGGTTGATAGTTATGGCAACACCCCTTTCTCTCCTTTGGATATGAAAGGTGAGCCTATTTCCTAGATGTATGGGCGATATGATGAGTTGGTAATAGTTTTACCTTGGTGCCCGATATCCCTTATCCACCCTAGAGTTAGGGTTTGGACGACATGGTTGCTAGACCCTTGGATGGGCTCTTGGCCGACATGTGTTTCCTTGGTGACATTTTGAGTATGTTGCCCGATACCCTCATTAGGGTTAAGTCTTGGACGATATGAGGAGTTAACTCCTTATGGATCTTGTGGTCGTTATGCCCTTCTGTCTGACATGGTGATAGGTGAATTGGTAGTTGGACCCTGATCCTTGTATCTTGGCCGATATAGAGCCTCAACCCTAGCTTGGCCGTTAGAGTTGCTTTGGGAGACATGAGTTGTATACCCTTGTTGCATGATATGTTCTTGAGGAGGAATCCTTGTTAGATATGCTTGCTTGGGCGTTAGGTTGATCCTTGTATCCTTGGTCGATATGCCTAGTAAAGCGTAGTTGGTGATTGTTATGGTCCTTTGGCCGATATCCCTTGTGGAGATGATGGATGGGCGATACACTATGTTGAGTGCCATGCCTGATACACCTTGTAGAGGTGGTTGCCCAATACACCTAGTCAAGATGGTTGGATGATACACCATGTACAAAGGATGCTTGATACACCCCCTTGTCTTGAGATGATCTTGGTCGTTATGTGAAGTTAGCTTAGTGCCCGACATGGTCTTCGCCGATAGGCTTTGATAGCTTGGTTCCCAGCACAATCTTGGCCATTATCCTTGATTAGATGAGCTTGGGTGATATGGTATGGTGCCCAAGATGGCTTTGGCCGATACCACCATGTCTTAGTTGAGCTTTGACTTATATGAAGTGTTAGACGATATGGCTTGATGCCCGACATGCTAACCCTAGATGTTGGCTGTTATGCTGCTTCATGGCCATGCACGACTTTGTTCTTGGGCGTCATGGGTACCCTAGCCGATAGGGTTAACCCTTGGATGATGCTGAGATGGTTGCACGATAGGGGCGCCTTGGGCGACACCCCTTTGGTCGATATGGCTCATGTTTAATAATAAAAGTATGACGAGCCAAGATGAAATGGGTTGTGGACAATTGTGTAGTGGTTATTTATGGGTAATGATAGATGAACCTTTGATAAGGTTGGATGGTGGGTCATGGTGTATGATCCTTAAGATAATCCTTAGGGATGATGTGCTTAATAGTTAAAGATGCGGGATATGGTGGGATATCCCTGACTTGATAGTTGTGGTGTATTGGTGAATACACCAGTCATGGCATTAATCTACATATGTTCATAATGATGAAAGAATATACCAATGTATAAACCTTAATATTGAAGATGTGATAATCAAAGATATGCTCATGAGATATGGGGCATTATGGGTGTTCACAGTTTGGTAATAATAATGTAATTACATTGCTTGCATTTACATCCTTGAATCTCATGTATATATGAATATGGATGATGTTCCAATTTTGTACACTTGAATTCCTGATAGCATGATAATCCCAATATGTTCTATGCTTGGTAATCCAGTTATCTCTTTTTATGCAAGATAACTATGCAGGTATATGGAATTCATAGCCATGTAAGAACTATGGTGATTATATGATTATGTGCTTTATGTAGCACTTGATGAATGTGCAATGACTGCATAATAATTATGATAACTCTATTGAAAAGATAACATGTAACAACAAGTATAATGTGAAAGGTCTGAGGACCTGATTAAGGCTGAGTGCCTAGTTGAGGGATGCGTTCCCAAAATGATGATGCATAATGTTGAAGCCTTGAGAGGCAGTGGCAATATGTGACAGAGGGATTGAGATCCCATGATGATGTTTGATGTGAAAGCCTTGAGAGGCAGTGGCAATATGTGACAGAGGGATTGAGATCCCATGATGATGTACGATGTGAAAGCCTTGAGAGGCAGTGGCATTGTGTGATGTATGAGGGATGGATATCCCATGGTGATATGATGATTGTTGAGGGTAATGAGAACATCAAAGGCAGTATAACATCAATACAATGAGATCTAATGTTTTTCATATTCTATATATATGTTTGGTTGTTCAATATAACTTGATTACCCCAAAAATCTACTTAAAATGCATTAACTAATTATAGATGAATCTCTCATGTAGTTTGGCCATAGATCCATCATCGTCGGTAATTAGGTGATGGTGAAATGGGTTCTCCTGCGGGATAGCCCAGAGCGCATATTGTTGAATATGTGGGGTTTCTCCTAGCCGAAAATAGGAGGATTAGAGTGCAACTGTGGTTGTGGACTCAAGATGTGATAGAACATGGTGAACAGGCCCATGGCTCAGTGTGATAGAGCATGGTGAACAGGCCCATGGCTCAGTGTGAAAGAGAATGAATGCGTTCATGGCTCGGGAGCACGGTAATTGGCCCGTGGCTTAGATGTATACTAGTGCTGAGACTTGTACCAAGTCGGGCTAGAGAAAGGGCAGCCTGCGGGACTGACCCTGTGGCTGAGACCACTTTGTTGGTTATCGTGCACTGACCACGAGGAGGAGAGGTCGTGGAGTCCGGATCATCCATTAACCTTGTATGGCACCGGCTTTGGGCTTCGCAGCCGAAGGTTGGAATTGAGCTGTACGGCTCACTTCCTCAGGGCATAACAAATTATAATCCAGCCGTATAGAATATATTGCTTAAGGCAAAACACGGAACATTGATTGAGGCCTTGCTTGTGTAGATGATCTAATTATATCTTACAGTTATATGTACATTCTTTATATCTTGTGATAAGATCTTATGAAGCTTATCTTGTCAATCATGTTCCATACATAATGCCTGGTTATATACCTCCTGATAGTTTGGTAAGAAGGTTAATAAAAGTTATCTTTGCTCAGTATGTTGCTCCTATAATCTTCTTATACCAGTTATCTGTGATCATTACAAAGTTGGTAGACGTTTATGTTTCTCGCTGGGACTGTGTGTCTCACCCCACTGGTTAATAACCCTTTTTAGGTGGGCGTGCCTGGAGAGATGAAGATCATGTGGTTGTGGATGATAAATAGAGGTATCATACCCGGTGGGCTAGATAGTGTCTAGTAGTAGATTCCTATGTGTCATCCTTGTACACTCGAGTCTTCAGGAAGGGCTTTTTGAGGTTTCTTGCATAATGATCGATGAACAGTTTTCAGTATGTATCCTGATGTAAAGCAGCATGACAAACAGTTATTTCATGTAACAAGATGATGGGAAATTATGTTGTAGCACCTTAGAAATATGCTATGAAATGAAAAGTATTGGCTCAGATATTATATGTTTCATCTTATGGTGCTTGTTGTAAATCGGTTATAATTTCCCCTGATTTTCAGTAATCCACTGGTTAGCATGTAATCGTGTTTTTGTGTGGATGGGGTGTTACAGATATAGAGCAGTATAACTAAAGTGTTCTTCACTCTCCTCCATCTTATCTCTTCCCTCTACTCATCATTCTATATTCTCCACCTCACACCAACCACGAGAAGAGTCAAGAGAGTGGTTGGTGTGGGAAGTCAAAAATAATGGTAGAGGTGGTGCTTATGTGGCATATATATGGAGGAGGTAACCGACTCGAGTCAATGTGCAACATGACCCAATAATATATATTTGGATAGAAAATAATGGATCTTTTTACGATGTATAACATGTATATGGGGGGTAGACAAGTAATTAGGATCTAGGCAATATATGTAGGATTCAAAAGAGTGGGTGGGTTAAAGAGAAAAACAAATTTAAACTTATTGGAAAGAGAAAGTAAGTGTTGTCAGTAAGGATAAAGAATTGACTCACCATGTATGGAAGCATCTTCCATGTAATAGAATAGTCATAGATGATGTAGCATGCCAAGATGTAATAGTAGCAAGACATACGTCAGTCGCATGGGAGACACATCGAGTCATGTAGCAGTTCATTGCCAGTAGGAAGTAGGGGGCACGTTGTGTTGTGGGGGTAGCACGCCATATAAGTTGACAGATACTGGGATAGAATCAAGATCGAACGCAAGTGACACATTGTGTCACTGGACATATTTTGTGAACCAAGTTATGAATGAACGAGAACTCCACATACATGTTGTGTCAAACAACAGGACAACAAGTTGTCGGTGAAATAACATCAGAAAATTCGAGACAACAACAAAGTGTGGATAAATCCTTTCAGATCTCTACCATAGCAATATAGGGATGATATGTCCCCAATATCAACATAAAAAGGGAGATCATTTTTCAAGATTTTGGATTAGATCTCAATGGTGATGGTGATGGATCTATAGAGGTGTATATGATGGTGGTGTATACCTACAAAGGTGTAGATGATGGCGGTGTAGATTGACAATAGAGTATATGATGACAACGATAGGATAGTGGTGGCTCCATACACAAACAATATTGTCATAGGCATAGCAGTCCATGTAGATCTAATAACAACAACTTCAAGATGAACTTTAATGGAGATGATCCATGGAGATGACTCCTAGAAGAAGTACGGGTAGAAAATCCATGTTGGCAGCCAAGCAAGGAGAGGCTTCTCTTCTTTGTGCTCTATCTCATAGGGTTCGGGGCGGCACAAGAAAGCCTGCCACGTGGAAAAATGATATGACTTGGGAATTCCCCTTGTGTGTAGTTTTTCTTATTAATAGAAGGGAAACCCCCTCTTCTATATATAGGATAAGGGGGGAAGCGTACGTACTCAAGACAAACCCTAATGAGACAAGACACAATTGGGCCAACAAAACAAATAGACCCAAGTTCCTAATTATTAATTAAATAGACTCTATATCAGCATACATATATATATATACGCACACACACACATAGAGTCAGACTAGAATACACTCGAGTATACAGATCGCACGAATACACTCAAGTGTGTTTGCATATCAAGACTATTTTTTACAAAATGTAAACCATTGATCTTCACTGTCATACGATAACTAGGCTACATACAAATTTTGAGCCCATTTGGATGAGTGTAAGTCACTCCAAGGGCAACAAAATCGATGCACAAAACTAATTTGAAATGCATAATTTTTGCGGTCTTTATAACATGACCTATAAATGTCCAAATGTGCTCAAATTTTGTGTATGAGCTATTCACAACATGTTTAAGAAGATCAATGGATTAGATTTTTGAAAAAATATTGCATCATGAAAAAGTACTTGAGTGTATTATGCTCTGAATACACTCGAGTGTATTCTAGCCTGACTATATATATATATATATATATATATATATATATATATATATATATATATATATATATATATGTATGTATGTATGTATATATGGGCCCATCTTTATTGCCCGCGCGGGTAGCTACCCGCCCACCCTTCCCACCACTTTTTTTCAAAAAAAAAATTGCAATTGCAGAGGAGTATTTTATCTAGCTCTCCATAAAATTTCATCCTAAAATAATATCATTTGCCCCCCCCCCAAATAAAAAAACCCGTCCTTATATATATCTACTGTATATTTTGTACATAGTTACTTTTTTAGTCGTGTAGTTACTTTCTTATCACCATAGTTACTTTTTTTACAGCAGAGTTACTTTTGTGGCCAGAAGAGTTACTTTTTTGGCTGCCGAGTAGCGAAATTCCAGGCTACCCGCACGGGCAATGATTGAACGCCATATATATATATATATATATATATATATATATATATATATATATATATATATATATATATATATATATATATATATATATATATATATATATATCTGTATGTGTGTGTGTGTAACATCCCTGACCTGGGTTATGTGATAACCCTAGATGTTTTTCCTAATAAGGTTGAGTATATGCTTAATCGTATCTTGGAAAAAGTAATTAGGGCTCATGAGAAACTTATGTTTCAATTTTGGTCTTGTTTGAACAATGTTGAAGCAATGTTTGCTTATTTTGGACTAAAGTGCAAATTACCCAAGTTAAGGGGTTAAATTGTAAATGTTGCATGATAAGATGTTTCTCTGATGCTGAGACATCATAAGAATGAATATTATGTAGTGGTATGGTTTTCACAAGCTTGGGCACCAAGATTAAGCTTGTAAAGCAATCCTTGTGCATTAAAACCTAGTTTTGGTGTAATGTGCAATTTACCCAAAACCTAGGGTTCAATATGCAAATTACCACTTAAATAAGGCCCCTAATGTTTCTTGGCATCATGTAGAGCAAATAAAATTATAGGGGCGCCTCATTTGAATTAAGTTGGAGGAGAGAGAATCTTGATATTAAAATAATCAAGATTTAATCCTAATTGAAACCCTAATTCAATTTCGGGAAAAATGAATGTATTAATTAAAGGGCCTTCAAAAAAAAATTAAAATGGTTGGATTCAGATGTGTCTGGATGATCTTAAAGCCTTGCAAAGGCACGAGCATATCCTAAGGAGGTGAAATTCCACTCACCGTTATTATAAGAAAAAGAATTTCCACTCAAATATGGATATTCTTATTATAAGGGTTAAGGTGCTTAATTTCTTTTCCCTTAATTCATGGATAATGGAAGGGAGTTCGGTGGGGATAGAGATGCCCTTGCATGCAAGAAACCAAGGGGGAAGTGGTGGCAACAATTTTGGAATTAAAAGACTTTTATAAAGTATTTTCTCTCTCATAAATTTTCTTATAAAAGTACCTTTTCCAAGCCAAAACAAAGGCTTTTTCGGATTCCTTTCTTTCCCCTTGCTTGGAAAACGACCAAGGAGCTGTGGAGGAGCAGGAGGACGACCCCCAACCTTTTGGTAAGTTTCTTTACCTCCTTTCACCTTGAATCCATGGTGAAAATCAATGCATGGATTCTTCATATCTTGATCCCCTCTTCAATTCTAACCAATTCTTTTTACTCAAAGCTTGAGGAAGACCCTTGGAATAGTGAAAGGAGTTGCATGCACAATTTTTCCGTGATCTTGGAGCTTTGGAGCTCAATTGGAGGCGGGTTTTATAACTTGAACCCTTAATTTTATTATTGCAATTAATTCCTTATCAATTGGTGATCATTTCTACATTTCCGAAATTAAGTTTGGTTGATTGATGCAATCTCCATGGAAATCACAGTATATTTGGTGAGTTTGGAGCTTGATTATGATGACGTCATCATAAGCACACACCTTCCCAAATATCTAGGGCAAACGGTTTCAATGTTGAGTCCAAACGGTTTGCAAACCATTTGAGTTCCAAACCGTTTGGAATGGTTGACCGTTTGATATGGTTGACCATTTGAAGATATATGTTGTGGTGCTTGGATCTTGATCCAATGGTTTTAATTGGTTGATCTTGAAGGTTTCAATTGTGTATGATTCCTTAATTTGCAAACCGTAATCGGCTAAGTGCTGATTTTGAAATTGATTGAGATGATGGTTTGGGCTGATTGACCCAAACGGTTTCAAAACCATTTGGGGGTCACCCATGACCGTTTGGAGGTCTAGGGTTAAGTATGGCTAAGTGTTTGAAGATCCAAAGATATAATATCAACCCTAATCGGCTAAGTGCTGATTTTGCAATTGAATAAGTTGATGGTTTGGGTTGATTGACCCAAATGGTTTCAAAACCATTTGGGAATCACCCAAACGGTCTCAAGACCGTTTGAGGGTCACCCAAGACCATTTGGAGGTCTAGGGTTGAGCATGGTTGGGTATTTGATGATCCAAAGATACCAAATTGAATTGCAACTAAGTGTTGATTTGATAATCAATCCAATGGTACAAAACCCTAATTGGATGTCATGGCTTTTGATGATGGAATGGGAAAACGGCCTCAAGACCATTTGGAGATCAACCAAATGGTCTGAAGACTGTTTGGTGGTCATCCAAGATCATTTGAGGTCAGGTAATATCATATGATGATGATAGTTCATTGATTTCTATTGATTTGGTTCCACAATGTCAAGCATTGATGGATCCTCGATTTCAAACCCTAAGTGATGGTTTCTTGATTATCAAACCTAGTTCAATTGGGTTCAAAACCCTAAATTGAAGGTCTAATTGAATGGTGATTAAGTGGTCCAATTGATGAATGCTTTAGTGATTCAATTTATAATTGGTCCATGGATTGAAACATTGAGTCGATTGAGTATTGAAGAATCTTTTTGGTCCATGCGGTTTTGAGAAGGTTTGGACCAAATGGTCTTAAGACCGTTTGGGTCCAAATGGTCTCAAGACTATTTGAGTCCAAACGGTCTCAAGACTGTTTGGGACCAAATGATCTCAAACCGTTCGGAGACCCAAAGTGCAAACGGTTTCAATACTACTTTGTCCAATTGGTTTCAAGTATAACTTGTTCAATTGGTTTTCAACCAATTGATGTATGAGAACCAAGATCATTGAGGGTCTAGGTAATTAACTTTGTGAAGATCAACATGGTTAATCCATTTGAATATCTCATGTAATTGAAGGTCCAATATGGTGAACCTAATTAGATACTTAATGCATTTGAAGATTTCAATGGTTAACCCAATTGATCACTTTGTGGGATTGAAAGTTTAATTGGTCAATACTTTTGAATTCCTTATATAATTGATGGTTTAATTGATTAGACCATTTGGACATCTAATATGATCAAAGGTCAATCAGCTATGTGATTATTAAAGATGTAGACCCATGATGATTGTGAAGGTTAACCCTAGCTATGTGTACTCAAGTGAAGAGTTGACCTAGATTAATCTTGGAGTACTTAACATCCTAAAGAGGATGAGAGAGAAAGTGAGAAAGATGAATGCTTATATAATTAGGCCCTAATTCTCTCTTTATGAGTAAACTATGTGATAAGGGTTGATCCATATTAATGAGATCATGAAACCCTAATCAATGAGCCTTAACCCTAATTAGAGCAATGCTATGTGTGAAACCCTAATTAGAGCAATGCTATGTGTGGAACCCTAATTAGAGAAATGCTATGTGTGAAACCCTAATTAGAGCAATGCTATGTGTGAAACCCTAATTAGAGCAATGATACGTGTAAAACCCTAATTAGAGCAATTCTATGTGTGAAACCCTAATTAGAGCAATACTATGTGTGAAACCCTAATTAGAGAAATGCTATATGTAAAACCCTAATCTAGGGAAAAACTGAGTGTTATTATAAATTCAGGGTGATGATGTAATCCTAACTTAATGTAACAATAAAGGAAACTCTAATTTGGGTATGAGGAAAGAGAAACCCCACTTGGATGTGAATGGTAAACCCTAATCCCTAAAATGGGATAAAGATATATGAAACCCTAATATAGGGTAGTGCCATTAATACTAATGTGAAGCCTTAACACTGGGTGATGTGTTGTGAAACCTTAATTTCACATAATACTAGGTGAAACCCTGATATACAAGGATGTTATGTGAAACTCTAATGAAGAGTGATTCTAGGTGATATATATATATATATATATATATATATATATGTTTGTGAGATGCTAAGTGAACCTTAAATTATAATTATGGAAATCCTATTCCTATTAATGGAATAGTGATTAATGCTTTGTCAAGTGAAATACCTAGAGGAGTTGATTATGGATATCCTTATATTAATAGTCCCTGACTCAAGGGTGAGTCCATATCTTTGGAAATGGTTGTGTTTTCTAAATAGATGAATCATGACCATTACATTGCAAGATGAATGTGATGATCTATTGTATAAGTATTAGGATGAGAAATACCCTAATACAACCTAAGTGAATAAACTCAAGTAAGATGAAGGTGTTGAGGGAAGTGATACATCAAGGTATGGTAGATATCACATCCAACACCCCAATTCAGATATACCATGATGTATTATAAGTTCATTATAATTGGAATGGATGACACATGAAATGTGTCATGTCAAATGTTACATTGAGATGTAATGCACCTTGATGATGGTAGGCTAACATGCCTTGTGAAAAGGTTAATCCAAATCAATAGACTATGATACAATCATATTCTGATAAAGATGAGAGAGAAACTCATACTTTGTGTTGATAATACATTCAATGATGAATGATGAGTATATATAAGTATGTTTGAATACTTATGATTATTCATATTGATTCCTTATTATGTGAACCCTGATACAGAGTAATGCTATGTGAAACTGTAATACAAGGTAATGCTATGTGAAATCCTATGACAAGTTAATACTATGTAAACCCTAATACAGGGTATTACTATGTGAAATTCTAATACAGGATAATTCTATGTGAAGCTCAAATAGAGACTAATGGGTTATGAATGTAATAAGATAACCCTCATATTGCATGATATTGATATGTAATTGTATCATGAATACTAATCATGCAGATATGTTGAGATGATGAGCATAGCCATGTATGAGCTATGATGTTATGTATAGTAAAAATGTTCTATAGACTTTATAAGCCTTCATATGCTTTGTTAGAGGCAACCTACAATTAATGAGTCATGTGTGTCACATGATGTGCTAATTATCTTAGATTTTTTATGAGCTTTGTAAACTATGTACAATGCTTTGTGTAGCAAGAATTATAATATCCTTGGTCAGATGACCTGAAGGTATGAAATCATCTAATAAGTGGTAACAATTGTTCTATGATGAGATAAGGGTTTAAATACTCTGAATCTGTAATTATGATGATGCACTTGTTAAAAGGTGAAAATGTACTTGATGAGTTGAGGGACTAAGATTCCAACACTTTGTGAAAAGAGTATGGCTACAAGCCATGACTCCCCGATGACATTGCCAGGCATTAGATATATGATCTAAGCCTAAAGAGAGTTAATGATGTGGGAATGATTCGATAGTGAATAAATATTATACATGTTCTTCATATTCCTTAAAGAATAAGTGACATATTGATTCTATCAAGTTATAGCTGCAATGCTTCTGATAAGAATAATGTTCTAATCTGTTAGACATTAAAATATCTACTGTCAAATAAATATGTCTCCTCTATTCATATTTATCTTCTTAAGCTGCAATAATAATGTTTCTGGAGGAGAGTTATATCTCTCGCTGGGGCAATTTACAATTGTCTCACCCCCGTGAGAATCACATTTTTAGGTGGACGCGGACGAGGAGGCAGGAATCCTTCAATAGGTGAAGGACAATAGCAGCAGCAGGGACAGCAGTGAAGTCTCAGGTGGAGACACTGGCTGTTATGCCTTGTATAGATGTAGATAGAGTCCTATCTGTGGTCTCTGTACTCTCAGGTCCTCAGAGTAGTAGTTAGTGCTTTCGAGATTTTGGTTCAGTGCCTCGAGATTTTATATTGTCTGTGTTTAGCTTGACAGGACAGTTAATACTTGTAACTCTCAGAAAGAGATGATACAAAATATGTACCTTCGAACAAGAATGTAAATGTGTTACTTTGGTTCTATGTGAGAAAGTTTTCCTTTGATGGATCTCTTGATAAAAAGGTTTTAATTTTTAGTGATTTTTAGTAATATGTTGTTTAGTGAACGCTTCCGCATTAGTTAATTATGTTTTTAGAGAGTTGTATGCCACAATTAAGTGGTATCAGAGCTTTAGGTTTGTTGAGTCTACAGAGACATAGGACTAAGGTTGTAGAGTCTGTTCTAAGTGTCTTCCAGTTTATCTGATAGTATCTTCTGCTCACATAGGAGAAGAAGAACTTGAAGATGTCTAGACCACATGAAGAACATGTTGCTGAGGGCAGCACTGCTGCACCAGGAGGAGGTGCAGGAGACCATAATAGAGAGGAGCACGTACCTGAACAACCCCAGTTTAACTAAGTTGACATGGGGAACCCAACCCTCCAAGCCATGTTTGGGCAGTTTATGGTTGCCATGACTCACATGACAGATAGGATGTAAATACCTACACCTAGGGCATCACCTCACCATGAGGGCTATGGAGCCGGTAAGACTTTTGAGAGACTTCGCCGGGTTGGAGCCATAGATTATGCTGGTACATATGATCCAGCAGATGCTGATTTGTGGCTGACAGAAGTGGAAAAGGCTTTTAGGATCCTTGATATCCCTAAAGCTGAAAAGGTAAGACATGCTGTGTACCTCCTAAAAGGGAGTGCTGGTCATTGGTGGATGATAGAAGAAAATAAGAGACCAGGTGAGGAAGTTGGATGGGAGGTATTCTGACGAGAATTCGTCAGTAGATACTTCCCTAAGACGTATCTAGATGAGAAGATTTCTCAATTTGAGAGGATCAAACAAGGACAGATGAACGTTAGCGAGTATGAAGCTAAGTTCATGGAGCTGTTGCGGTTTTGTCTGCAAATGGCAGTTAATGATGAGGAAAGAATTCAGCATTTTGAGAAGGGGTTGAATGTTGAACTTACCACTCCTGTGTCTGCTTTAGAGAACAGGGAGAGGTTTGCCACCTTTGTGGAATCGATAAGGAGGACAAAGAGGTCTGAATTTGATAAACGACAGACTAGTGGCAAGAAGGTGTACACCCAGTCTCAAGGACAAAGGTCTGAAAGTTTTAAGAAGCCGAGATTTTCTGCATCGGCAGCATCATCAAGATTCCATACCCAGACACAATGGATGTCAAGTAGGGATAGGGATTGTAGTAATGTTCCAAATAGAGCCTCCAACATAGCATCAACATCGGTATCTGGACCTCACAGACCCTATTTTGCACCTAGGATCTGTTATCAATGTAGACAACTGGGACATCTAGTAAAGGATTGTCCAGGCGGGAATCCAATGATGACTCAACCTCAGGGGCAGAGTCAGAAAGGATCACAAAGGAGGCAATTTTCTAGTAACAATAGAGGACGTGGACAGACATCCCAGATAGGTCAGATGAAATAAATTCATTCTGATATTTAATTTTCTAATTAAAGATATAAAAATAGTTGTTTTTGAACTTCCTTTGATTAGTCCTATAAGGACACAAGGGAGATGAGAACTTATATCTTATTCAGTGTTCCTTAAAATGTTTTATAATCTCCTTTATCTGTGTGTTGAAAGATGAGATTTAGAAGTGATGGCTGAAGAAAAAAATTCAAGAATGGAAAATCATGTGTGTATAATGATATGAAAAGTGAGGAATATGATAGTAAGTAAAGTGCATACTACCTAATCTCAATACTTATATACCCTGGCCAGGTATATGATTATTGAAGATAAGGCAAGTATGAAACTCTTAGATTGTTACCTTTTTTATTACTCTGATCAAGTAGTCATTCTGAAACAATCTAGAGAGTATAATGCAACTAAAAGGAAAAGCTATGTGAACATTCCCAACTAAAAGGAAAAGCTATGTGAACATTCCCAACAAAAAGGAAAAGCTATGTGAACATTCTCAACTAAAAGGAAAAGCTATGTGAACATTCCCAACTAATAGGAAGAGCTATGCGAACATTCCCAACTAATAGGAAGAGCTGTGTGAACATTCCCAACTAATAGGAAGAGCTATGTGAACATTCCCAACTAATAGGAAGAGCTAGGTGAACATTCCTAATTAAAAAGGAAAAGTTATGTGAACATTCCCAACTAAAAGGAAAAGCTATGTGAACATTCCCAACTAATAGGAAGAGCTATGTGAACATTCCCAGCTAAAAGGAAAAGCTATGTGAACATTCCCAACTAATAGGAAGAGCTATGTGAACATTCCCAACTAATAGGAAGAGCTAGGTAAACATTCCTAATTAAAAAGGAAAAGCTAAGTGAACATTCCCAATTACATAGAGTTTGTTAAGTGAACTTTCCTAAATGAATAAAGGATTGCTGAGTGAATTATCTCTGTTAGATATATATATGTTTTCCCTTTTGATAAATATTCTTGGGTGATGATAGAAGTATGCTCTTTTATGCTTCTTCCTTTCAATAATATGGACATCATTTGTTAGGAGTTTATGCTTTGCATAAATATAAACATTGATAAGGTTGAATTAATGAAAGGAACTTTGTGTGGATTACATAATCCATGATATCTCCATAATATTAAGATATTATGTGGATACTTGAGGGTATGATAACTGAATAAAGATGTCCCTCCTTTTCCTGGGATTTCGGGGACGAAATCCTTGTTAGGGGTTTATAATTTGTAACATCCCTGACCTGGGTTATGTGATAACCCTAGATGTTTTGTCTAATAAGGTTGAGTAGATGCTTAATCTTATCTTGGAAAAAGTAATTAGGGCTTATGAGAAACTTATGTTTCAATTTTGGTCATGTTTGAACAATGTTGAAGCAATGTTTGCTTATTTTGGACTAAAGTGCAAATTACCCAAGTTAAGGGGTTAAATTGAAAATGTTGCATGATAAGATGTTCCTCTGATGTTGAGACATCATAAGAATGAATATGATGTAGTGGTATGGTTTTCACAAGCTTGGGCACCAAGATTAAGCTTGTAAAGCAATCCTTGTGCATTAAAACCTAGTTTTGGTGTAATGTGCAATTTACCCAAAACCTAGGGTTCAATATGCAAATTACCACTTCAATAAGGCCCCTAATGTTTCTTGGCATCATTTATAGCAAATAAAATTATAGGGGCGCCTCATTTGAATTAAGTTGGAGGAGAGAGAATCTTGATATTAAAATAATCAAGATTTAATCCTAATTGAAACCCTAATTCAATTTAGGGCAAAATTGAATGTATTAATTAAAGGGCCTTCAACCAAAATTAAAATGGTTGGATTCATATGTGTGTGGATGAGATTAAAGCCTTGCAAAGGCACGAGCATATCCTAAGGAGGTGAAACTCCACTCACCATTATTATAAGAAAAAGAATTTCCACTCAAATATGGATATTCTTATTATAAGGGTTAAGGTGCTTAATTTATTTTCCCTTAATTTATGGATAATGGAAGGGAGTTAGGTGGGGATAGACATGCCCTTTCATGCAAGAAACCAAGGGGGAAGTGGTGGCAACAATTTTGGAATTAAAAGACTTTTATAAAGTATTTTCTCTCTCATCAATTTTCTTATAAAAGTACCTTTTCCAAGCCAAAACAAAGGCTTTTTCGGATTCCTTTATTTCCCCTTGCTTGGAAAACGACCAAGGAGCTGTGGAGGAGCAGGAGGACGACCCCCAACCTGTTGGTAAGGTTCTTGATCTCCTTTCACCTTGAATCCATGGTGAAAATCAAAAATCAATGCATGGATTCTTCATATCTCGATCCCCTCTTCAATTCTAACCAATTCTTTTTACTCAAAGCTTGAGGACAACCCTTGGAATAGTGAAAGGAGTTGCATCCACCATTGTTGCCATGATATTGGAGCTTTGGAGCTCAATTGGAGGCGGGTTTTATAACTTGAACCCTTAATTTTATTATTGCAATCAATTCCTTATCAACTGGTGATCATTTCTACATTTCCAAAATTAAGTTTGGTTGATTGATGCAATCTCCATGGAAATCACAGTAGATTTCGTGAGTTTGGAGCTCGATGGTGATGACGTCATCATAAGCACATACCTCCCCAAATATCTAGGGCAAACGGTTTCAATGTTGAGTCCAAACGATTTCACCAAACCGTTTGGTGACCAAACGGTTTGCAAACTATTTCGTGGTTTGAGTTCCAAACCATTTGGAATGGTTGACCATTTGAGATGGCTGACCATTTGAAGATATATGCTGTGGTGCTTGGATCTTGATCCAATGGTTTTAATTGGTTGATCTTGAAGGTTTCAATTGTGTATGATTCCTTAATTGCAAACCCTAATCGGCTAAGTGATGATTTTGAAATTGATTGAGATGATGGTTTGGGTTGATTGACCCAAACGGTTTCAAAACCGTTTGGGGATCACCCAAACGGTCTCAAGACCGTTTGGGGGTCACCCAAGACCGTTTTGAGGTCTAGGGTTAAGTATGGCTAAGTGTTTGAAGATCCAAAGATATAATATCAACCCTAATCGGCTAAGTGCTGATTTTGCAATTGAATAAGTTGATGGTTTGGGTTGATTGACAAAAATGGTTTCAAAACCATTTGGGAATCACCACAATGGTATCAAGACCGTTTGAGGGTCATCCAAGACCATTTTGAGGTCTAGGGTTGAGCATGGTTGGGTATTTGATGATCCAAAGATACCAAATTGAATTGCAACTAAGTGATGATTTGATAATCAATCCAATGGTCCAAAACCCTAATTGGATGTCATGGTTTTTTATGATGGAATGGGTAAACGGCCTCAAGACCGTTTGGAGATCAACCAAACAGTCTCAAGACTGTTTGGTGGTCATCCAAGACCATTTGAGGTAAGGTCATATCATATGATGATGATAGTTCATTGATTTCTATTGATTTGGTTCCACAATGTCAACCATTGATGGATCCTCGATTTCAAACCCTAAGTGATGGTTTCTTGATTATCAAACCTAGTTCAATTGGGTTCAAAACCCTAAATTGAAGGTCTAATTGAATGGTGATTCAGTTGTCCAATTGATGAATGCTTTAGTGATTCAATTTATAATTGGTCCATGGATTGAAACATTGAATCGATTGAGTGTTGAAGAATCTTTTTGGTCCATGTGGTTTTGAGAAGGTTTGGACCAAACGGTCTTAAGACTGTTTGGGTCCAAACGGTATCAAGACCATTTGAGTACAAACGGTCTCAAGACTGTTTGGGACCAAACGGTCTCAAAACCGTTTGGGACCAAACGATCTCAAACCGTTTGGAGACCCAAAGTGCAAACAGTTTCAATACTACTTTGTCCAATTGGTTTCAAGTATAACTTGTTCAATTGGTTTTCAACCAATTGATGTATGAGAACCAAGATAATTGAGGGTCTAGGTAATTAACTTTGTGAAGATCAACATGGTTAATCCATTTGAATATCTCATGTAATTGAAGGTCCAATATGGTGAACCTATTTAGATACTTAATGCATTTGAAGATTTCAATGGTTAACCCAATTAATCACTTTGTGGGATTGAAATTTTAATTGGTCAATCCTTTTAAATTCCTTATATAATTGATGGTTTAATTTATTAGACCATTTGGACATCTAATATGATCAAAGGTCAATCAGCTATGTGATTATTAAAGATGTAGACCCATGATGATTGTGAAGGTTAACCCTAGCTATGTGTACTCAAGTGAAGAGTTAACCTAGATTAATCTTGGAGTACTTAACATCATAAAGAGGATGAGAGAGAAAGTGAGAAAGATGAATGCTTATATAATTAAGCCCTAATTCTCTCTTTATGAGTAAACTATGTGATAAGGGTTGATCCATATTAATGAGATCATGAAACCCTAATCAATTAGCCTTAACCCTAATTAGAGCGATGCTATGTGTGAAACCCTAATTAGAGCAATGCTATGTGTGAAACCCTAATTAGAGCAATGCTATGTGTGAAACCCTAATTAGAGCAATGCTATGTGTGAAACCCTAATTAGAGCAATGATATGTGTAAAACCCTAATTAGAGCAATGTTATGTATGAAACCCTAATTAGAGCAATGCTATATGTAAAACCCTAATCTAGGGCAAAACTGAGTGTTATTATAAATTCAGGGTGATGATGTAATCCTAACTTAATGTAACAATAAAGGAAACTCTAATTTGGGTATGAGGAAAGAGAAACCCCACTTGGATGTGAATGGTAAACCCTAATCCCTAAAATGGGATAAAGATATATGAAACCCTAATATAGGGTAGTGCCATTAATACTAATGTGAAGCCTTAACACTGGGTGATGTGTTGTGAAACCTTAAATCCACATAATACTAGGTGAAACCCTGATATACAAGGATGTTATGTGAAACTCTAATGAAGAGTGATTCTAGGTGAAATATTTATATGTTTGTGAGATGCTAAGTGAACCTTAAATTATAATTAGGGAAATCCTATTCCTATCAATGGAATAGTGATTAATGCTTTTTCAAGTGAAATACCTAGAGGAGTTGATTATGGATATCCTTATATTAATTATCCCTGACTCAAGGGTGAGTCCATATCTTTGGCAATGGTTGTGTTTTCTAAATAGATGAATCATGACCATTACATTGCATGATGAATGTGATGATCTATTGTATAAGTATTAGGATGAGAAATACCCTAATACAAGCTAAGTGATTAAACTCAAGTAAGATGAAGGTGTTGAGGGAAGTGATACATCAAGGTATGGTAGATATCACATCCAACACCCCAATTCTGATATACCATGATGTATTATAAGTTCATTATAATTGGAATGGATGACACATGAAATGTGTCATGTCAAATGTTACATCGAGATGTAATGCAGCTTGATGATGGTAGGCTAGCATGCCTTGTGAAAAGGTTAATCCAAATCAATAGACTATGATACAATCATATTCTGATAAAGATGAGAGAGAAACTCATACTTTGTGTTGATAATACATTCAATGATGAATGATGAGGATAAATAAGTATGTTTGAATACTTATGATTATTCATATGGATTCCTTGTTATGTAAACCCTGATACAGAGTAATGCTATGTGAAACTTTAATACAAGGTAATGCTATTTGAAATCCTATGACAAGTTAATACTATGTAAACCCTAATACAGGGTATTACTATGTGAAATTCTAATACAGGATAATTCTATGTGAAGCTCAAATACAGACTAATGGGTTATGAATGTAATAAGATAACCCTCGTATTGCATGATATTGATATGTAATTGTATCATGAATATTAATCATGCAGATATGTTGAGATGATGAGCACATCCAGGTATGAGCTATGATGTTATGTATAGTAAAAATGTTCTATAGGCTTTATAAGCCTTCACATGCTTTGTTAGAGGTAACCTACAATTAATGAGTCATGTGTGTCACATAATGTGCTAATTATCTTAGATTGTTTATGAGCTTTGTAAACTATGTAAAATGCTTTGTGTAGCAAGAATTATAATATCCTTGGTCAGATGACCTGAAGGTATGAAGTCATCTAATAAGTGGTAACAATTGTTCTATGATGAGATAAGGGTTCAAATACTTTGAATCTGTAATTATGATGATGAACATGTTAAAAGGTGAAAATGTACTTGATGAGTTGAGGGACTAAGATTCCAACACTTTGTGAAAAGAGTATGGCTACAAGCCATGACTCCCCAATGACACTGCCAGGCCTTAGATATATGATCTAAGCCTAAAGAGAGTTAATGATGTGGGAATGATTCTATAGTGAATAAATATTATACATGTTCTTCATATTCCTTAAAGAATAAGTGACATGTTGATTCTATCAAGTTATATCTGCAATGCTTCTGATAAGAATAATGTTCTAATTTGTTAGACATTAAAATATCTACTGTCAAATGAATATGTCTCCTCTATTCATATTTATCTTCTTAAGCTACAATAATAATGTTTCTGGCGGAGAGTTATATCTCTCGCTGGGGGAATTTACAATTGTCTCACCCCCGTGGGAATCACATTTTTAGGTGGACGCGGACGAGGAGGCAGGAATCCTTCAATAGGTGAAGGACAGCAGCAGCAGCAGGGACAACAGTGAAGTCTTAGGTGGAGACACTGGTTGTTATGCCTTGTATATATGTAGATAGAGTCCTATGTGTCATCTCTGTACTCTCAGGTCCTCGGAGTAGTAGTTAGTGCTTTTGAGATTTTGGCTCAGTGCCTCAAGATTTTATACTATCTGTGTTTAGCTTGACATGACAATTAATACTTGTAACTCTCAGAAAGAGATGATACATAATATGTACCTTCGAACAAGAATGTAAATGTGTTACTTTGGTTCTATGTGAGAAAGTTTTCCTTTGATGGATCTCTTGATAAAAAGGTTTTAATTTTTAGTGATTTTTGGTAATTTGTTGTTTATTGAACTCTTCCACATTAGTTAATTATGTTTTTGGAGAGTTGTATGCCACAATGTGTGTGTGTATACGCTGCCCGCACTGGTAGATTTAGTTTAGTTACCCGTGCCTCCCGCGACTTATAGATTTCAATCTATTTACTATTTTTTTCCACTGACTTCTTCCTAATACCCATGACTTCCTAATACCCCAACCCTTTCTAATTACATTACACTAGCTTGCCGCGGGAAGACGCTGCGGGGGAACAGAGAAGAGGTCCTCCTTGCTGAGAAGATTTTGTCGAGGCGTACGATTGTCATCGTCGGAGTTTCTGAGGAAGAGGAGGTAGCGAAGGCTCGACTCTGTAGCGGGAATTTTCCTCACTCCGCTCCATTGCTGCTTGAAATTTCCAGTAAGAAGGAAAGGTACCCTATATTTCCATTGAACCTGATTCATCCTCCACCTTCTGTCCTTTCCATTAAACCTGATTCCACCTTCCGTTCTTTCCATTAAACCTGATTCCACCTTCCTTTGTTCTCAATTCATCCTTCCTATTTTCCCATTCAAATCACATTTATGGGGAAATTGAGGGGCATGCATAAAGAGAGGGTGGGGAAGAGGGGTGTTACCAAAGGACCCGTAGTTCATGTGAAAGATGAAGGTAGGGCTGACAGTGATGATGATTTTATCGAGGCTAGATTTGTTAAGCAAGCTCCCAAAGCGCCAGAAGCTCTTGGTAGTTCTGATAAAGGGGTTCATACAAATGAGGGAATAGTTGAAAAAGATACATGAGGACAGACAAAGATTTAAATGATAATGAGGAAGAAATTAACAAGGAACGAAGTGCTGATGAAATGAAAGAAGATAAAGGAGGTAAGAGGACTGGTCAGTAAATCCAGAGGTAAAATCCATTGTTCTAGTGAACTGATATTTATACTCTTCATCCTTTCTCTTTAAAAAACAAGTACTGATATCGATACTTTTCTTACACCTTCCATTAAAATAGCATTTCACTGATGGGAGAACAAGTTGCATGTTGTCTATTGTGTGTATGCATGTAAGTCATATTTGCAAAGAGAACTGTCATGTTGTAATACAAATGGAGCTAATGTAATGTGAACTATATAACTGTACCCTAAATGAACCTTTTGTAATACAAAGTGGTTAGTTGTATTCTATCAGAGAAACATGTAATGATAAAATGTAAATAGGACAAAAGGACTATCATCAGTAGGAAAATATGAGGTAAAATTCCATATTGCTAAAAATTTGTTTCCATTATAAGTTGTATGTTTGTATTATTGAATTTGTGTTTATCTTACAAAATACAATTTCAATTTGTAGAATTCTTGTCTCTGTTCCATATATTTTGTAGTACTCAATTGTTCTTTATATTAAAATACGTGTTTTGTATAGATAAGCTTTGTTTCCATTACAAACTATGTGCTTGACTTACTGAAACATTGACTCTATTATAATTTTTATGTTTGTGTTACAAATGTAGAAACTCAATTTCTAAATCATCGGTGTTACATCAATGGATACGTCCAAATTAGGAATGAACTAATTTTCAGTGACAAATAGCTCAAAATGATGAAGACTACAACATTTGCCAACCTAATAAATATGCCAATGCTAAAAGCTGAGACTTGAGTTTTAGAGGGCATCATTGAGAAATTTGTTGGTGGTGATGAGTTTGAGATAGCGAAGGGTTTAAGGTTGAGAATGACAGTTGAATATGTTGGTGTCATTCTAGGAATACCATCTGCGGGCATTGATATAGTGCCAATCAAGAACTTAGAGGTGGTTAGGAAGGTTGGACAAGAGATGTTTGGGGAGGAAAGGTTTTCCAAAATGAAAAATAAGGTGGAGAGGAAGTAGCCATTGTAGGAGAAAAGGATGAAGGAACTGGAACTACTTCACAAGGAAAACCTTGCCAAGACATGGCAAAGAATGATGACTGGTGATTCTGAGGTTGATTGCCAAAACATGTGTAGGTGTTGGATGTTGTACCTCATGGTCACATTCCTTGTACTAGACACATGGTATAATGAACCGTTGTATATCTTGCACTATCTCAATGATGTGACAACAACTCCATCCCTAAATTGGGCAAAGCTGGTACACAAGCAAATTTTCCAGCGGATGGAGTTCATGAAAGAACAAATTATGGCAAGGAGATCAGGTGAGATAATGATGAAGGAAGAATTTTATAGAATTGATCTGAAGCACCATTACAAATCCAACACAACCATTACAAATCCAGCACTACCATTAGAAATTGATCTGAAGCACCATTACAAACACATATCAAAAGGAAGAAATTTATAAAATTGATCTGAAGTACCATCACAAATCCAACACAACCATTACAAATCCAACAACACCTTTATAAATCCAACACAACCATTACAAATCCATCACTACCATTAGAAATTGATCTGAAGCACCATTACAAACACATATCAAAAGGAAGAATTTTATAAAATTGATCTGAAGCACCATTACAACTACAACAGCACCATTACGAATCCACCATAGTAAATCCATAAGCACCATTACAAATCCACCATAGAAAATCCAGAAGCACCATTACAAATCCAACACAACCATTACAAATTTAGAAGCACCATTACAAATCCAGCAACACTATTACAAATCCACCATAGCAGCAGAAGAATTACAAGTCCAAATCCAGCAGCACCATTACAAATCCACCATATCAACAACTTCTTCATCATGAAGACCTTATCAACTTCCAAAATAGGATCCCTACTCAGTTCCTGCACATATACAAACCAAAAAGAAAGATAAGATGACAATGTTGTAGATTTACAATATTTGTATTGCAAAATAGGTAACACACACCTATTTCTTCGAAGGATAGTTTCTACTATCATGATGAACACTGTATTGTAAGCAGTTTTTACAATGTCTCACTTTAGACTGGGAAATTTCAACTCCAAAACTATAGAGCACATTACTAGCTCTAGGTCTTCCTTTTGTTTTGGAAATACTAGGAATGTTGATCTTTACAACAGCAGAAGAAGCAGTATTAGATCTAGTTATACCAACATCACCAACATCTAATTCTGACAGCTCCTTTTGCAAGGCAATGAGCCTTTCATGACACAAATCTATAGCGTTGTTCCTGCATGCTATGTTCACAACTGAATTACAAGTAGAAACCATCTAAAGTGTACTCATAGTAGATGAATGCATAACAGATACTCTGCCGAAAACCAAAGGGTGATGTCTATATCCCTTGGTCCACCTCATATATATGTATGGCACAGGAAGAGTGTAAAAATCATGACTCTTTAGATAAGCAAGAATGTGCCCACATGGGATTCCTTTGAATTCTAACATGAAACAATTACAAGATAGCATATCAGTAGATGAATCTTTCTTCAAAACACGAGGACAACTAGAACCACCAACACGATAGACCTCAAACACACCTTCATCAGAAGTTTCCTTCACGTTGTACACCATATTTTGATGAACTTCAGATTGAAAGATCTTAAAAATAGACTTGGTGTATATACCTCTCATTTGCTCCTCCAAAGGCCACAATGAATCCAAAGACAGATTGCTATACTCATCATTAAAATCCTTGAAATTTTCTATCTCCCACACATGAGAATAAGTAGTCTTCAAGCTACAAATAAGTTCAAAGAGTATTTTCTAATGTTGATGTGGCTTCTAATGAATGCATTAAGGTTGTCACTTCTTTGGGTTATCCTCATGCCAGCAAAGAAGGAATCCTTCATAAAACATGGCACCCACTGCCATCACATAGCATACACATAAGTAAATCAACTAATAGACAATAAGCCATTCTCTTCAACTATAGAACTCCTTCACTCTTTAAAATTGTCAATCATTCAAAGCACTAATGATATGATCCTTATTAGGTATTCCACCAAGTTTAGAAGGGAGTTTCTGTAGAAAGTGCCAACTACAAAAACTATGCTTACATGATGGATAAGCAGTAATAATCACAACATTCATTGCTGGGTCTTTATCAGTTATGATGGAACACAATAAATATTGACTGAAACCCATAGAAATGACTCGTACTTCTCATCCGCCAACAAGGCTGAAGCAAATAACACTATTTTGTGATGGTGATCGACACCACGAAACATTCCAAAAACCATGGAATACTTATTGGTACGATAAGTGGTATCAAACACAATGGCATCACCAAAGAGTGCACAGTCATCAACAGATATGGGATCAGACCAAAACAAATGTGTCAAGCACCCATCAGAATCTTTTTGATACGTATAAAAGAATTTAGAATCCAAGACTTTGAAGCTTGCAAAATGATCTAACACCATATTCACATCATGATTTGCATACTCTTTTCTCTTCCTACTGAGGTGTCCATGAGCTTATCTACTTGTAAACGTCAACTTGTCATAGCCACCAGACTCGAATGCTATTAATGCAAGTTGCTTAGACACATGTATGTTTGCTTGGCTCATAGGTGAAATCATGTCTTTTTGGCTCTGGTCTAAAGATGAATTACACTTCAAACAACATAGATGAGCAGTATCCACAAGATCATGATTGTGATCCTCAACAAATGCACTAAAACCCATCTGGAGGAGGACTTGTCCAATGTTAACCTAAGCATGTCTTTACACCCACACCTTTTTACTTAACTTCTATGTTTCTTGGACAATTTATCATTTTTATCAACAACATCTTCACAAACAGGACTCAAAACACATTAGATCTCTTAGAACGCTTATTTTCACCTTGTTTATCACAAACCAAATCTTTTTTCAGCAAAAACTTAGTACGGTCTTGATAATGATTATCATCTCTCTTGACATTAAAACCAATCAAACTAGCATATCTATAATAAAAAGCTACATCATCATCTAAACTTCCAAAACCAAGTCCAATCCTAGGGATATCAACTGTAGAAAGGATGTCACAATCAACAGATGAAAAGGAACATAGGTTATCATCACAGTCAATAATAGCATTGTTGGCATCACTATCAAGGCTGGGATCCATAACAGTAACAGCCTCACAAACAAAAACCTTCATAAAATGTAAGGGTGACACACTTTCAGTAAATAAAAGCTGAAAAATGTAATGTAGACAAGCCTTGAGTAAAACAAAGGCAGTAAACTGTAATGGAGACACACATGAAGTAACTAAAAGCAGTGCATTATAATAGGCCAAATAGACAGTAACTAAAAGCAGTGCATTATGGTGAAACCACACAAAGAGCAAACAACGACGATGTACTGTAATGAGAATGACACATAGAGTAAAACAAAGGTAGTAAATTGTAAAGGAGACAAACATGAAGTAACTGAAAGTAGTGCATTGTGATAGGCCAAATAGATAGTAACTGAAAGCAGTGCATTGTGGTGGAACCACACAAAGAGTAAACAGAGACGATTTACTATACTGAGAATGACACAAAGAGTAAAACAAAGGTAGTAAACTGTAATGGAGACACACATGAAGTAACTGAAAGCAGTGTATTATAATAGGCTAAATAGATAGTAGCTGAAAGCAGTGCATTGTGGTGGAACCACACAAAGAGAAAATAGAGATGATGTAATGTAATGAGAATGACACAAAGAGTAAAACAAAAGCAGTAAACTAAATGGAGACACACATGAAGTAACGGAAAATAACATTGTAATAGGCCAAATAGACAGTAACTGAAAGTAGTGTGTTATGGTGGAACCACACAAAGAGCAAACAGAGACGATGTACTGTAATGAGAATGACATAGAGAGTAAAACAAAGGCAGTAAATAGTAATGGAGACACACATGAAGTGACTGAAAGCAGTGCATTATAATAGGCCAAATAGACAATAATGGAAAGTAGTGCATTGTGGTGGAACCACACAAAGAGCAAACAGAGACGATGTACTATAATGAGAACGACACAAACAATAAACAAATGAAATGTACTGCAATGAGAACCACATAAAGAGTAAATAGAGACAATGTACTACAATGAGAACTACACAAGAAAGCTATGAAAGAATAAGAGGGAATATTGAACAAGGGCAGGTTTCTGATTAAAAGTTGTTCTTAAGAAATCTAGAAATGAATCCCTAAAATAAGAGGGAATGTTAAAATTGTTAGTACAAGAGAAGCTATTGTCTATCAGGTAATAGGTTGAATCTACTATATAGCAAGTTTAGGAGGAAAATCCTGGAAACAAACCCATCGGCAGGTCCTTCTGATGAGAACAGACATGTAGTGGCATGTCAGAGGGATAAGTAGGTTTCCAGAGTTGCTGGGGAACATCGATCTGTATGATCAAAATTCTCTCTGACCAAAATCAGGAGGTTGGCACGCAAGTGGGAACTGGGAAAGCGCGGTGGTTAAGGAGGTGAGGAGGAGAGTGTTGGCCTCTAGACTCTCTATAGTCATGTTTTTCTCCTTCTCTCTATCTGCCTTCTCTCCTTGGCTTGTTTAGGGTTGCAGGCTGATCGTACTCCACAACTCCTCGATCTCTGTTCTCTATTTCAATATGTCTCTGACTTTTCTTTAGCCTTGACAAAGACAAGTAGCACTGGAGGAAGAGCACCGCAAAGGAGCTTCACGCCAGGGTGCTTCAGGCAGCAGTGTGGCGTAACATGAGAGGAAGAAGTCGGTGGCACAAAATAGTAAATAGATTGAAATATGTAAGTTGCGGAAGGAACGAGTAGCAAAACTAAATCTACCAGTACATGCTGCAAATACATACCCTATATATATATATATATATATATATATATATATATATATATATATATATATATATATATATATGCATAAACCAAAACCTACTTGAGGGAAAAACCAAAGAAAACTAAATAAAGCACATTCCTCTAAATCCCAAAATTTGAGAGGAGTTCTAGGTTATCTTACCCTGAATTAGGAAGTCTATGCACCTTGTTCTCAAATGTAGACAACCGTCAAACACCCTAGCAAGTAATTAACATCCCAACCCAACATGTAATGTGGTAGCTACTCATGTGGGAGTCATCCCACTCGCCCTCTTGAAGTGTTACCAAAACCCATCAACATTCCAATACCTTTCTCGGGGATCATGGACAAACACCTCTAGTTGTTCCAGATTACCTCTTAGGTCTAAAACATCTAGGAGCATTGGTAATGGGGAAAGATTAATCAAACGAAAAACTAATTGTAGAACCATAGTTCCCTTTTTCATTCCCATGCCCTCACCAAATCAACTTGATAAATTAATCAAAAGAACAACCAATTGTAGAGTTATAATAATCCTTCATTCCCAAGCCCTCCCCAAATCTGTAACATCCCTGACCTGGGTTATGTTCTAACCCCAGGATTTTTGCTTAACAAAGTTGGTTATATGCTTGTACTTATCCTGTGAAAAGTAATTAGGTCTCATGAGGAACTTATGTTTCAATTTTGGTCCTGTTTGAACAATGTTAAAGCAATGATTGCTTGTTTTGGACTAAAGTGCAAATTACCCAAGTTGAGGGGTTAACTTGCTAATTGCATATGATAAGATGTTCCTATGATGTTGAGACATCATAAGGATGAATATGATGTAGTAGTATGGTTTCCACAAGCCTACACCAAGATAGAGCTTGTTGGACAATGTTGTGCATTAAAACCTAGTTTTGGAGTAAAGTGCAATTTACCCAAAATCTAGGGTTCAGTATGCAAATTACCACTTCAACAAGGTCCCTAATATTTCTTGGCATCATGTAGAGCAAATAAAATGAGAGGGGTGCTTCATTTGAATTAAGTTGGAGGAGAGAGAATCTTGATATTAAAATAATCAAGATTAATGCCTAATTGAAACCCTAATTCGATTTAGGGCAAAAAATGAATAAAAATAATTGAAGGGCTTTTAACCAAAATGTTTTGGGTTGATTTTGAATAAGTATGGACGTTCCTTTGCCAAGATAAGGAACGAAAATATCCTAAGTAGGTGAAATTCCACTCACCATTATTATAAGGAAAAGAAAACCCACTCACATATGGATATTAATATAATAAGCATTAAGGTGCTTAATTTGATTTTCTTTAAATCATGGATAATGGAGAGGAATAAGAGGCAATGAAGATAGCCTCGTCCTTAAGGATTTTGATGAGAATTTGAGGGGGAAGAGGCGGCACCAATTTTGGAATTAAATGCATTTTAATAATGCATTTTCTCTTTCATTAAATTTTTATAAAAAAGCCTTTTCCTAGCCAAATGAAAGGCTATTTCGACCCCACTTCTTCTCTTAGCTTGGAAACCGACCAAGGAAGCTAGGGAGGACCAGGAGGACGAACCCCAACCTGTGGGTAAGCTCTTGACCTTCGTTCTCCTTGATTTCATGGTGGAAATCGAAAATAAATTATGGATTCCTTCTTATTTCGATCTCCTCTTCAACCCTAGCCAACTTTTGCAATCAAAAGCTTGAGGAAGAGCCTAGGGGGAGTTTCAAGAGCTTCATCCACCATTAATGGCGTGAGCTTGGAGCTTTGGAGCTCAATTGGAGGCGGGTTTTATAACTCAAACCCTTAAACATTGCTATTGCATCAATTCTCTATGCTTTGTTGATTGATTTCTTCAATTTGATACACTCTTGTTTCTTTGCTGCAATTTCCATCAAGAACGGTTGCTGTTCTTAGTTGTTCGAAGGAAGGGGATGATGACATCATCCTAGATGATTATCCAAAGAAAATTACCAAGCAAAACCGTTTTGATAGCTACTCCAAATCGTTTTAATTTGATTGGCTATGCGGTTTCAGCAAACCGTTTAAGGGCAAACGGTTTGAAACCGTTTGGGAGAAAACGGTTTCAAGACAGTTTGAGATGGTTGACCAAGCATTGACCGTTTGGAAATTTTGTTCCTAATTATGTAGGCTGATAACCCTCCAAATTTTAGGGAGTAACTCCAAAGGAATTGAGAGTTGAAGGCCAATCAATTAGGCAATCATATTGAATTATGTGCTGATTTTCAACCTGATTAACCTGACCTGGTTGAGCAAACGGTTTCAAGACCGTTTGATATGGTTGACCAAGCGTTGACCGTTTGGGATTCCTGTTCATAATTATGTTTATTAATAACCCTCCAAATGTGAGGGATTAACTCCAAAGGAAACGTGAGTTGAAGCCTAATCAATTAGGGAAACCTAATTGGATTAAGTGCTGATTTTCAATCTGATTTAATTGAACTTTTTGGGCAAACGGTCTCAAGACCGTTTGAGTGCGTTGACCAAGCGTTGACCATTTGGGATTACTGTTCCTAATGATGTTATATAATGACTCACCGAATTTGAGGGATTAAATCACAAGGAAGCATGAGTTGAAGGCTATTCAATTAGGCAAACCCTAATTGAAAACAGTGCTGAAATTCCAATGAGTTAAGTTGAGATTTTGGGTTGATTAGCCCAAACGGTTTCAAGACCGTTTGGGGATCACCCAAACGGTCTCAAGACCGTTTGGGGATCACCCCAAGACCGTTTGGAGGTCTGGGGTCAAGTATAGTTGACCAATTGAAGGTCCAAAGGTACTAATCATATTGCAATGTAGTGCTGATCTGTTGATCAACTCGATAGACCAATCCATGATGATTTTTCACTAGAATCCAAAGGTTGGATGGGACAAACGGTCTCAAGACCGTTTGGAGCTCATCCAAATGGTCTCAAGACCGTTTGGTGGTCACCCAAGACCGTTTGGAGGTCTAGGGTTGAGTATGGTTAGGTGTTTGAAGGTCTAAAAGTACCAAGCTGTTATACAATGCAATGTTGATTTGGTGATCAATCCAATGATCCAAACCTTAATTGGATGGCTTGGATTTGAGTGATATGATGGGCAAACGGTCTCAAGACCGTTTGTATGTCATCCAAACGACCTCAAGACCGTTTGGGGTCAGGTCATACCCAATTTGGATAATGGTTCAATAGTTTCAAAGTAACCAATCTTGCATTGATGAGTGTTGTTGGATCTTCGATTCCAAACCCTAATTCAATTCAATCAAGCCCTAATTGATGACCAATTGAGGGTAAATTGAGGTTCAAATTAGTTGAAGGTTGACCTATTAAACTCAATTGAAGTATGAGCATAGGTCCAATTGATGATTGGTTCCATGAATTCAATGGTTGAAGGTCCAATGCAATCAATTGAAACACAATTAGTAGCATGATTGATGATCAACTTCAAAGCTCTAATTGGTGTTTATAAACCCTAATCCCATTGAGATCATACCATAATTGAAGTCCCAATTGAGGGGTGAGCCATGATTCAAATGATGATTGAGTTGATGATCCAATTGGTTGAAGTTCCATTGATTAGAATTGAGTGTGGTTCAATTTGGTTAATTCAATTGGATACCTCATGTTATTGAAGGTCTAATTGATCAAACCTTTTTGAAAACCTAATGTGATTAGGTGGGAGATACCTTTAATGGTACTAGTCATTAATGCATAACAAATGCATGGACCCAATACATGATGTAAACCCTAATTGAGGCTGATTCAATGTATAACCTTAATAAGAGGTTGTCTACATGTGAAATCACTAATTAGGATGTTAGTAAACCCTGGTTGAGGGTGTATCCTTGTGAAACCCTAGTGGAGGGTGTATCATTGTGAACCCTGGTTGAGGGTGTAACCTTGTGAAACCCTAGTGGAGGGTGTATCATTGTGAACCCTGGTTGAGGGTGTATCCTTGTGAAACCCTAGTTGAGGGTGTATCATTGCGATTGTTTATAGGCAACTTTATAATAAAGGTATGCCTTAAACTAAGATAAGTCCATATCATGTGAGATAGCTGGACAATTCTAATGTGTGGCCTATGCATTATATGCTAAGGGTGAGTATTCTGTGATGGAATGTAATAAGAGGGGAAATACCTTAATACAAGATAAAGTTGGTTAACTCAAGAGGGTCTGAATTAATGAGAAATGGGAAACCCTAACCCTGGTAAGGGAATAGTGGTGTTACCCTTGAATAATGATGTTATATATTGTTTTGCATGGTGCTGATATGAAATTGATGTATTATCATCTGTACTAACCATGCAGGTATGATGTGATGATGAACATAGCCAGGTATGAGCTATGACATTTTATGTATTGACATTGTTTATTGGGCCTTATGTGCCATGCTATACCTTATTGCCTAGTATGAGGTAATAAGAGAAGTAATGGGCCTTAAGTGCCATGAGAAGATGTTTATGTAATAAGCATCATATTTACCTTGGTCAGGTGATCTGAAGGTGATAATTACCTGAAAAAGTGGTAATAATGCTCAATGATGAGCTAAGGGTTTGAATACCCAGAACCATATGATTATGGCATTGAGTTGCAAAGGAATGAAAATTCCCAGTATTGAAATGAGGGACTGAGATCCCCATGTCTTATAAAGACTGAGAAGTGATTAATGGAAATAGTACATGTTTTCTTTATAGCATTTGTCTTATTAAGTTATGTTTGGAAACTTGGATGATGCTAAAAGAATATGATAATGTACTTAATTAATCAAGCGATATCATATAATATAGTTGCCCTGATCACAGATCCATCAGCGTCAGAATTAGCTGAATGGTGAAACGAGTTTACTCGGAACGCATATTTTTGAATATGTGGGGGTAATTGGGAAATTATATCCTTATGCCCCATAGGCATTGCTACGAGCTATGTCCTATGAACGGGGTTGGTTACGGACCATACCCCAATAAGAGCATGGCTAAGGGCCATGACTCCACAAAATAATATCGGGCATTGGCTACGGGCCATATCCTGAAGAGAGTATATGCTATGGGCTATAACTCTAATAGCGATGTTGCCAGTATACCCTGGAAAGCTATCTAGCAGAGACACAAGATGTCCTGCATGTTATCTCGTACTGACCGAGATAGTTGAGGTCATGGGAATCCGGCTCTTCCATTGACCTATGTGTGGTACCGATGCTTTACGTAACTGTGGTCGGTTGGAGTATGAGCGGTATACCTCATCTCCTCAGGGCATAAGTATGATTGTAAAACGTAATCAGCCGTGTAGCATATTTGCTTAGGGTTGAATTGCGAGAATCAATGGTTGATGATACATGGTCTATTATATCATAGTTGGATAAATGATATACATGTTCTTCATATTCCTTATTAAATGAATGACTTGCTACTTAATCAAGTTATAATTGAAATGATTACATAGAGAATACTGCTCTGCATATCTTATTCAATGATTTACCTATTGTTGAGTAAATATAATTCTACTGCTCAGTGTTATTCTATTATCAGTAATAACAATGTTTCTGGCGGAGAGTTATATCTCTCGCTGGGACAATTTTTATAATTGTCTCACCCCCGTGGGATTAAATTTTTAGGTAATCGCCGAAGAAGAGGAAGAAACCTTTCAGTGGGTGAGCAACAACAACAGCAGTCATAGGGACAGCAGTGATCCAACAGGTGGAGACATTGGCTGTCTGGTTTTGTGTAGATAGTCCTATGAGTCGTCTTTGTACTCTCGGGTCCTAGGAGTTAGTGTTTTGATTCTCCGATCTGAGATTTTGTGCAAAGAGGCATGATATGTATATATATGAACCAGGATGTAATGTTTTACTTTGGTTCTAAATGAAAGAGTTTTCCTATGAATGGATCTCTTGATAAATGGTTTTAATTTTTAGTGATTTTCAGTAATCCGCTGCTAACGATCGCTTCTGCATGTTTTATTATTGTTAATGACACTTGTTATCTTAAATGATGGCGGGTGTCGTCACAAAATCAATGTGATAAATTAGTCAAAAAAGCAACCAATTGTAGAACCATAGTTCCCTTTCATTCCCAAGCCCTCCCCATAACCAATTAACAATACATGGGATGTATAATATTGATGATGCAATTTTAACCTCCTCCCTATAAACACAGGTGAAAGCATCAGTGTCATAGTGCAACAAAGGTCCAATGAATCTACATAGATGACTATGCCTCTACCGTATAATGCTTAAACACCTTAACAACGTGTACATTGATACATAATTATATACATGATATCGCCCATGTAGTTTATATATTAATAATATATATACTTCATGATCTCAAACTAAAAAAATCTTAAATGTTGATAACCAATAACAATACAAAGATTCTTGTATTTTTTGTAAATCTATACCTTTATTTATGTGTACTGATAGTAATTAGGAAATACTAATTGCTTTAGACCAAAATGAACTAAACTTGAATATTTTTTTTGATCAAGTTAGCCTTGGTTTGGGCCTTGTTTGTGGTCAAGTTTTGGATGGAAAATTGTCAAACTATTATGTATAGTTTGATATGTAGTTTTAGGGTCATACTAGACTTGACAAAACCATGCCCATCACTGAATTTTACATAGGATGTCATTGTTTGAATGAAAAATAATACATTTAAGTCGGGGATAGATTCAAGGAACCATTTTATTTTGGATGTAATTAATTTATGGAAGAGAAATACTTCAATAGCATACAATCTTGGGGGGAGAGACTTCAAAAAAAATCTATGTAGGATAATGTATTTCAATTGCAAAAATATAGTGTGTTTGTACTGGAGGTTCTATTGTTCAAATATTTAGTAGAGAGGTGGTTTCACTTCTTTACAACATGGTATCAGAGCTCATGGTAGTCGGAATCTGACTATTTCAATTTTGTCTCCCTTGTTTGACCCTTGAATTAGATAGTACCTTTAGAATTGATGTTCACCCTAGATTTGATCTATGATAATCTTTTATGCAATAGGGTTTGGTTTGAGGACAAGATTAGGTTACGAGGAAATAATCATATGGAAATATTGTGACTTGGTTTCCGCAATTGAGTTTGTATCCACCTTTTGTTTTATCTCAAAAAGATTTCATCGCCAAAATATATTTTCAATTATACTAATATATGTAAAAAACTTTTCTCTAGTTTGTCGATATTTTCTTGAACTAAGTCACAATGAAGAGAAACTGTAGTTTGAGTAAAATCTAACCCTAGTTTTGTGACTAGGATTGATATAATGGTGTAGTTAACCTACCCTATGACTTTTGGATGTTCATGTAGGGTTGATAGGTTAGAAACACAAGGATCTAAAACTCAACCCTAAATGGTGACTTGATAGTTGGATACATGAGAAACATAAATCTCTAAAAAATTCACAACTAAGAGACGCGGGTAGCTCTAAAAAGTTGTTTAGTTTGACTTGTTAGGTTGAACCCTTTGAGGGGTGGAGAGTAGTTAGTTTTTGATGTTTGGATCAATAGATTTCGAGGACGAAATCCTTTTAAGAGGTGGAGTGATGTAACATACCGGATCTTGAACCCTACCCTAGAAGTTTGATCCTTTTGGGCTTTGGACTCTAAAGTTGAGGTATGATGAATCCCCTATTCCTCCATGTTGAGCAATTCACCTATCTTATCATTCTTTTGACTTTGGCCTACACATATGTCTATTCTCTTGATACCATGGTTCATGTGAACTATCTTACTTGTAATGGACTTGGATATTTTCTTGATATATATCTTGTGACTTGGTGCATGTTGGTCTTTTATATTGATATGTGCCCACTTTGAAGTGGATGTTTATATGTTTGTGTCGTCCGTTGTGTGATGGCAATATTGTATAATTCTGACTATACTTTTCTACTTGCCTCTACATTAAACATGCTATGTTATTCAGTAGCACTAGAGTAGTGTAAATTGCATTGGTTTTGTTTACAACAGATGTGATATTTCCTGCTCTTTTTGGGACGGCAAGGAACCTCGTACCCAGGGCAAGATGTGTGTCTTGACCCATTTTATATATTTAGGAGATTGGCAGTATTCCTTTCTGTATCAGGTTTCAACTTTATGAGGGTTGGCTGCCAATTATGTTTATATTGTTCTAGGGCTATGCTTATCTCACATGCATGCAGGTTGATGATGTTTATGATGGGTTATGTGCCCAAATTGTTGATGGGTTATGTGCCCACATCTTGATACATGCTTATGTGGCACTACTTTATTGTTTTGATTATGGAAAGTATCTTCTTTCATGATGATGTTGATTCTTTTCTTTTATGCCCGATTGGGTAGTCCTTATCTCTTGCATGGGAAGCCTTTTATTTTTATGTCCCTTATCCTTTATAAATTGCTCAATTTGTTTTTTAGTATGCACATACTAGCCTTTGCTGATGTCTCCTATTGTTTCTCTTTTGTCGGGGTATGCTTCCAACCCTAGGTGGAGGACTTGGATGACAAGGCTTGATGACCTGGACTTAGATTGTGAAGTTAAAGTTTGGAGACAATCTTGAGGTGGCTTATATTTCCTCTACATGGAACCTTGTGATGTAAGTTTAAGATGTTCCCTTTGTTTTATAATTGAATATAGTCATGTTTTACATTCCGCCGCTATACTTTGGTCTTTTGTTACTATTATATAAATATTTGAAAATTTTACACCCACTCCATCATACCTTCTAAGTGTGTTTGGACTGGAGGTTCATTTGTTCAAATTTTTAGTAAGGAGGTGTTTTCACTTCTTTACACACATCACTTCAAATAAGACAATTATGTTTAAATGGAAAAGAAAGTATGGTTAAATGGGAGAGAATATGTAGTTGAATGTAGGGGAGTGGTGAGACAGGCCAAGTTTGAGGTGTGATAAAAGGAAAAAAAATCAGAAAAAGGGTCAAGTACATGTGAGAAGTGTGTGTGTGTGTGTGTGAGGGATTGACGACATGGATCCATTTTGAAAATCCTGCATCGCGATTGAATAGAACTTTGAAGTTATTAGAATGATGGAATCATCATGATAAGTTGAATAAAATCATTCCTTTTCAGTAAAGATTATAGATGTATACGACTTGCTAAATAATAATCATACATCCTATCATATATGAATTGTCCAATACATATGATTGACATCTTCATGTAAAGGCCAACATACGAGCAAATAGAGGTATTATATTTGACTGCCACAATTTTACCATAAAAGGTGAACAATATATGTCATATAAAAATATGTAGGGTGGAGGAAAGTGATGAGAGATAATATAGAGAAGTGATGAGATGTAGATGGGTCATTGCATACAATAATGGTTGTTTTGAGAAGAGAAAATAATATTAAAAAGGGTGATGATATTTGACAATTGATTTAATGAATTGCTGATAAATGGCAGTGTGTTGTATAATGTTAAATCACCACATAAATAACATACTAGGTAGGGAAAAGAGATGATAGAGAAATTAATAAAAGATAGGAAAAGAGATAAAAGCTAAAAGAGAGTTAAGGAGATAGCTCTATTTTAGAAGTGTTTCATCACATTTTATTAGAATTTGAAAGTTATTAACATAATAATAATATTATGAAAAGTCAGAAACAATAATTTTTATCCTATAGTAGTATAGATATAATATAAGCATCATGTTGGTACAGGAAAGCATAATCTACAAATAAGTAAAAAAATGAAAAAAAATCTCGCATCCAACCAGTCACACATTTCCCCTTTCATTATGGAAACCCAAGGAGGAGTGCATTTTGGACATGATTTGTGACATTAAGCAGCTTTTGGTGGGCAAGATCCACCTTGTCTTACATTTTTCATGTTATTAAAACCAAATATCCTCCATAGGCATCATTCGAGTAGTACTATTTTGTTCAATGCACTTCAAACAACTATCTAAATATTCTTTACTATGTTAATAGTTTTCTCCTATAACCTCCTTTGTTTTCTCAAAATTTCAAAATACGTCCTCTACATTCTCCAATTCCAGCCGCCCCCCTATCTTCTTCCCTGGATTCCTAGTTACCCCTTGACATTCCCTTTCTATCATCCTACTGTGACATAATAGAATAATTATTGTTCTTCTTCTTCTTCTTATAAATATACTCTCTTGCCTCTTGCCCAATGTAATAAAAAATGAAACTAAAATCAGCCCACTATGAAAATGATGAATTTTTAGGTGCGTGTTTGGGTTATGAATTGGGCTGGTTTCGGGTCAAGTCGGGATAGAGTCAGTCACATTGTGTCTAATGTGGTTGGGGTCGGGTAAATATTTTGGTTTGTGATATTTTGTGCTAAATGTCGGGTAATTTTGGGTCAAGCCAAATTCACAATTTGAGTCAATTCTGTTTAATTTTTTTTTGGCTAAACTTTCACAAGTTTGGTCTGGCCAAGTTAATTCAAATCATACACGTTTGGGTTGGATCAAATTGAACAAAAAACCCACCCACATTATACATGAATGAAACTTTTATTTTTATCACTAACTTCTAATATCGGTTACATATATGCTAACGTGTATACTATATCAACCAATTTAGAATTATCTGATATTAAATACTACATATTGATTTATGCGTTATGAGTTTCATGTACATATGGTACCTAGATGTGTACTTGTTTCAACATGCATCTAACTAAGTGGATACTATTATAACAATTATCATATAATATAATATAATATAATATAATATAATATAATAAGATTGTTGTATAAGTACTACATCTTTTGCTTCAAATTATATCTATTTGCAAGTCTACTTGCTCTCTATTTTAGGCAAGTGCTCGATTATATTTTCTAGCGTATATGAAATGAATCACTATTAACCAAATATTACTCTTAAGTATAATGTATTTCTATTTTTTAGTACAATTTTGTTGAATTACATTATTAATATAAACAACAAAATATCTAGGCATGATAGTTGATCCAGTAACTGACCTAACTCAAACTTGTATATTCGAACTTGACTTAATATGAACATGACAGAGTCTGGCTTGAACAAATATGAACCATATAGACCCGACTTAAATCAGACCCGACATGAACTAACCCATACATTTAGCAAAAAATATTACAACAACGTATGGAATCTGATCTGACGCAACCCTTTCAAGTTATGTTGTAATACTTTTTGCTAACTGTCTGGGTTACTTCAGGTTGAGTTAAGTTTGAGCCGACTCTACATTTTTTATATTTGTTCAGGTCAAACTTTTAAAAATCACCTTCAAATTAGTTTAGGTTCGAGTTATACATGTTTGTATAGAGTCAAAAATTTAGATCAAATGTTGTGCCTATATCAATTGTTGTTTATATTAATAATGTGTAACTGACTATGCGTATTGTACTAATTTTTTTAGAAAATAAATTATATTAAAGAGTAATAACCTATTACTGGCTATTCATTTCATATACATGTGAAAATATAATTGAGCACTTGCTCAAAATATATTTCTAAACAAATAGAATTTGAATCAAAAGATGTTATACTTATATAACAATCATATATTATATATGTTATTATAACCAATATTATATACATATATATAATCCATCTATTAGATTCTATTTTAAACAAATACTCATCTAGATACCCAGATGTATATGAAACTAATAATAAAAAATCAATATTTAATAGTCAATACCATACAATTATAAACTAATTAATACGAGTTACTATATAGTTTTATTCAATACTACAAGTTAATAATATAAATACAGTTTCACTCATGTATGTGAGTGGGTTGGTTTTTATTAAACTTAGTCTAATCAAAGTATGTACAATTTAGACATGATTCGACTAAATCAGACTTGTGAAATACTAATATGAACAAATCCAAATCTAGATAGACCTAGACCAAACTTGACCCGACCCAAAATGATATGAACATTTAACAAAAAATTTATGACAAAATCAATCTGGCCCAACACATGACAGAACCCGTTTGAACTTTGCCCAATTTGAAACCCCAAAACACACCTACAACCCATAATTTTAATATTGCTTCGATCCCCCCCCCATTTCTAGTTAGATTAGGTAGGTGACAAGGGAGTGCACTGTAGAAAAAAAAAGTCATGGCAAGGTAACGGAAGGAGATGACATCGGTAATTAGGAATTTGGGAATGAAGATAACATTACATTTAATAACTTTATTTTTAGATCTATTAATTTAGCCATCTAGAATAAATTGACAATCCAATTTGTTTCCAACACATTTTTGTAAAAGTGAATTCCCAAATTTTGTTTAGTAACTATAATTGTAAGGATTAGTTAGAATTTACGGTCTGTTTGGTACACAGTGAATGGAGGGGAAAAGAAAGAATGTGAAAGTGCTTTTGCTGTTTGGCTGCACAAGGGGAAGGAAAATGGAGGGGAATGAAGTGGAAGGAAACAAATGTATTTTCAGTCATTTCTCTTCCATTCTCTCCCTACCAAATCATAGTGGAGACAAGGGGAAGGAAAAAGACTTGGCGGGAAATATATTAAAAATGTTGAAGAAAAATATAAAACTCGGGAAGGAAAATATAAGTAATACGACAAAAAAATTAGTACAATCCACAACTAATGAGCATGCAATAAATGTAATATTACGTATATCTACATCACTTGCAGGGACATGTGGAATGATGGATGAATATTTAAAAAAAGTAGAGAATTTTTTAATAAAAAATAAAAATAAAATGAAAGGTAATAAGATAATTTATCTGTTTAAAAGACTTAAAATATTTTAGTTTTTTTATTAAAATTTATAAAAGTTTGATATTATTATACAAACATAAAAAGTAAATTTTTTTTTGATAATTGTAAGAAATGTAGTGCACTGTGGTGGAAAGTACTTGCATATATGGAGGGATTTTTTTTTACAAAATCACAAATATGAAACAGGGACTTCTATAACCAAATTGGATATAACAACTAATAATAATCTCATTTAAATATCACTAACATTTTGCGTTACTTAAAATTTCTTTATATTCCCCTCCCCATTCTAGCCAAATACAAAAACTGAGGAAAAACTAATAATAAAAAACTTCGAACGAAAACCCACAAAGCCGGCAGGACGAGCCGCCATCTCTTGACCTAAACGGCCAAACCCATCCGTGAGTGGAGTTAACCTTACGGGCAGCCCCAAATTATTTTACCGAGTTGTTCCCATCCCTTGCTCCCACAATCTTGTGTATCTGGTATTGACATCGGCGTCTGGGAGCAACTAAAGAGCACAGCTGCGATAGCGGCGAAAAGGCGGAAATCCGAACGGCCTGTGCCGAAGTTGTACTGGTCACCAATTCGCTATTCAAAGTTCGGCCGCTTCCCGCGTTTACCAACCCATTCCCAGTTCGTCGTTGCCCGACCACCCACAATCAATGGCGTCTGTTGCTGCTCCTCTGCCGTGGGGTTTTTCCTGGTGAGTGCCCTGTACGTCGTCATTTTGTCACATTCAATACCACAGTACTGGCACATGAGCAGCTCCAAGTTCATTTTTTCGTAATAAGACTACATGAAATCTCTGCAAACCGAGCTATATGGGCTTTTGTAAATTCTTATTACCACCTTTCTTTTATGATCCATGGAACATAATTTTATCTTTATTTTGTAGCATAAAGCCTACTACGTTCACGTGAATCGGCCAAATAATAGATTCTCCACTAGGTGTTGGATTTTGACTTCGCATTCTTGCAGGATAGCTGAAAGCGGGCTGTGAGGAGATTACTGGAGTGATCTTCTGCTCTGTGATATGTTGCCCAGCTAGCTGCTGCGGTGGCTTTCATTATTGTGCGGAAGATGTGATTTTTCCTTACTCATCTGAGCCCAAGATTTGATTTTTCCTTCATCGACCGAGCCTAAATTTTTATGATTGTTGGAAAACCGTGTTAACATGCAATTGTTAGCTTTCCCGCTAATGTTAACAATAACAAGTTAGTCAGTTCTATCATTATGTTTCATAGCATCTGTTGTTTAGCTTGCTTGTCTGCTAGATTGCAATGCATAAATATTTTAAACAAAGTTTATAGAACAAGTAAGATGGGTATAGTAGCAATCCAGATGGTAGTTCCGGAGTCATCACTTAAAAACTGCAGAATCCTAGAGGCAGCTCTTTGTGGGAAAAAAAAAACGAAAATCTGATATAATTTTATAATTACGATGCTTTAACATGTTTTGCATCTGGAAGTCTGTTTTGAGGATCCCACATGCTTTTGAGATGTTTTAAATATTTGAAACAGTGGAATGCTGAGCTTGCATACACAATTATAATTGTATATGTTGTAGTTCCTTCACGTGGATTAAGATCTAAGCCCATAGTTTTATCACATGAAGCCTATCCTCCTCAGATTGTCCACGGCTTAACATATAATAGTTGTACACTTAATTTAAAACCTGTTTCCCTAGAATTTTAGTCCACTGCCTGTCAGTGACTGTACCTTCATTCTAATTGTTAGTGTTCCTGCAGTGACTTGGAAGTAGATTATGGCTCGAATGAGAATGCATCCATTGTTAATGCTGCAATAGCTGTTGATAAGGAGGTTCTGATCTTTGCATTTGTTTATGTATCACCATTTCTGATCCATGTGCTTTTTATTCATTTGCTGACAATTGGTGATATGCATATGAATTTCCTACACATTTTAGTTTTATCTCTAAATCTATTTTCATCTCAAACAGCTTCAGCCAGACAAGGTGAGCAGGTCGATGTCTGTTTCTGATGGGAAATTGATAGTGTCAGTAGCTCTTCTTGCTGAAGCTCAAACTTATGTTTTCCGAATTATATATATTATTCTGTGATGTGCTCTTCTGTATGCTCACACCTGGATGCTTGTTCTGATTTAGACATTTTGAGGCGACAGAGGCCAGGTTTTTGCGTGCTTCATTCAGCTCATTTCTTGACCTTATTACTCTAGCAACGAAAACCATTGAGCAATTTGGGTTGAAAGCTGCCCCCGGAGTCCTGAACTAAGGTTAGAGTTGGTTTTGTGTTCGTTTCAGTTCATTACTTCAAAGCCTCCTGACTAAACTGTTACTCTTGTTGAAGGTAGCCATTTCATCCTGCGAGTTTCATTGCATTAATGCTTTGACTGCTTATATGTATTTATGCTTTATGTTATCAATTTTACTGTAAGTTAATATTCACTAATATCTTTGAATAGGTTATATGGTATTCTTTGAGCAAATTGTTAAACTTCATAATAAGGTGAATTAGTGCTAATTTATTGTGGCTTTTGTGACTATATGTACGTTCTCTTTCTTTTGCCTGTACCACTTTAAGAAACATCATTACAACCTATTTTCAAAATTTAAAAAAAATGCTCGTCAAAATAGTTCGAACTTATATATACTTAATATTGAATGATCTCTTTCTATATTAGTAAACATACTATTTAATATATTTGTCTCTTTCTTTTGGGGAGTTAAAAAAATGCTAAATGCTTATGCATGGAGAAAAAGTATCTTCAAAGATATTTCTTTTGATGAGAAATAATGTGATAAACTGGTAATAATTTCTATAACTATATGCCTGCACATCCTCCTTCCTTTTCCTGTATGTACAATTGTTGGAACTACCTTTTTTTATTAATACTGACTCCCATTCACTTTTAATCTTTTACCCATGTCCCTAAATACTGAATTTGTATAAGAGGCAAATGTTCAAACACACTAAAGTTTCAACTCTTATGTGTAAGAACAATGTTTCTGATGTTTCCATGTTAGCATATTGTCAGAACCATGGTACTAAACATCCTTGACATCTGTCGATATGTCCTCGATGTTACATATGTCTACGCCTGTCGATGTCGAAACCTAGTAAACTTCCTCGACATTGATGTTGCCTACTTGTTGACATGTGACAATGAATTCAGCCTACTTGGTGATGAAATTGACTTAGCTAGCTCAAAGCCTCCCATCTTCTCGATGATCTTTGTAGTTATTATTGATGCACACATAGTGAAGGCATAAAGAACTTGTAGGAAACCATTCTTCACATTGAGATGACTATTTCCTTGGTTTCTAACTAAAGAGTAATGATAAGTCTATTCCACTACTAGATTTCCACAAGTTTAGCAAAATTTGGTATACGCCTAATAAAATTTCACCTCCGTTACTTTTTCCCCTCTTCACAAATTGATTTATTTGAAAATAAGCTCATATTTTTTTAATTCTAGAATGTGAACCAATTAGGATTTTTGTAGATACATAACACATATATAGAACAAATCTAAGTTCTAAACATTTCACATAGAAGATTATAGATGGAGTACGTGTTTACTAAAAAATTGATGTTTTATGCCAAAATCCCTCAAAATTTCACTATCTTTTAGCTTATTTTGCATCTAAGTGTTAGTCCAAAACTTCCTCAAAGGTTCCTTACGTGTTCCACAAACTTCCACTTCCTTGCCTGTCGAAGTTGACACTAAGACGATGTCTTTTACATTTGCACGTGACTGTGTTATTCTTTATATGTAAACATGTATGGATGGCTATATAAAGACATACTTGGTTTTTAAGATAGATTTGATGAAATTTATAAATTTTCATCATGAAATCACTATTTTGAGCTTATTTTTTGTCAAAGATGCATCGAAGTTTGGTTGTAAAAATCCTCGATGTTTCCACAAACTTCCACTTCCACACCTGTCGAAATCAACTTGAAGTCGAAGTCTTGTTCCATGGTTAGAACTCTGTTCCAACCCTGTTTCTAAAACTTATCTCGCATTTCTTTCCTCAGAGAATGAATGCCCCTTCTTTAGGCGCTTCTTAGTTCTTACCATGGGTGAAAAGTGCACAAAATCGTGGAAGTAGCGATCCAAGCTTGCAAATTTTGCTAGGAAAATGTTCTCTTGCAAATTTAATATCTCAAAAAAGTTTCATCATCTAGAGATTTAGGCAAACTCCTATAGATTTCACTTTTGAGTTTAATCACCTTCTGTACTTCATCGTTCACCACCAAGTCTCTTTCTATGATGGCCCACATCCTTTGGACTCCCCCCAAAATTTCTTTGACAATTTTTGTAATGTAAGAGCTTATATTATGCCACATAGTGTTAACATCAGACTCTAACATCCAAGTGTCCTCTTAAATGAGTTTATCATAAAAAATTGATTTCTTTTCTCCTTAACGTTTCCACTACTTGATCCTGCTATCTTGGTTTCTGACTCTATTATGTTTGCCTTTGTTGACCTTCATGTTAATATCCAAGCCCACCAACCTGTGTGTTGTGGTGAGTTCTTCGCCAGGGTTCACTTTACAATACTTGCATACTTTACGATCCACCGCCTTGTAAGGAAGCAATCAATTTGGCTATGACTCTTGAAATTAATTTTATGAGGATTTCTTTTCTTGAAACGGGTGTTTGTCAAAGTCATGTTATATGCAACTACGAAATCTAATATCCTCTCTCCTTTACCATTTTTGTTGCCATATTCAGAACCAGTGTGAACTCTCTCATATTCAACATTGCTACCCCCTACAATGACCATTTAGATCACTCCCAATAGTGATCTTCTCCTCTATCGGTATTCCTTACATCAGTTCATCCATGTTATCCCAAAAATCCTTCTTAGCATCCTCACTAAAACTAACTTAGGAGCATAATCGCTAGTAATATTAAAAATCTTTCCCTCAAGTGACAACTATGATTCTATTGCCCATCCTTGTGATCTTGACAACATCATCCTTTAACATCTTATCAACAAATACTAATACATGTACCAAAATTTTACGGGTTGGCTGCTATACTATGTTGTAATACCCTAGTCTAATTTAATACTTGGAGAATTATTTTTTAACTATAACTGTATAGTACATTAATAACCTAATATGTTTTTCCATTGTAATTCCATGATATTGCAATAAGTGCTAGTATTTACATATGTACTTGTATGTACCCTGCTCTTAGTATTTATATTTCTATTGCTTGGTTATTGAATGGTAATTGCATAATCTTGTAAGTAGTTTGACTACAATGTAAATGTCACATTGTGTTGCTATTACGTCTGCTTAAAAAAAAACCTTAATTGGCCGCTTCACCTGTAAGCGCTCTTAGAGGGGTTGTCCACTCGCTTCTTTCTTCATGCGTTCCAAAACATGGTTCATGAATATCCCTAGTGTAAATAAGAATCTCGAGTAAACCTCAAGTCTTAATATGATTCATATTTTTGTCCTAAAGTTCCATGATTATCCACTTGCTTCTCTCACACCCCTTCACCCCTTAAGACTCTTGTCTTGGGGTGTAGTAATTGTAAAGAAAAGCACCACAAAGGGTTTAAGTATACTTATGCTACAGATGCAAATACATGCCTCATTCAAGGGCCTAGGCACAGTGGTAGGTTCATCCAAATCTCTGAAGCATGCTCATAAACCTCCAAATCTCACATGGACATGGTAATCCAGATATCAATCATCTTTTCTATGTACACAACTATCATAAACTATGTCAGAAATACCATAAATAATTGAGAACTAATTATCATGAACACGTCTAGAATTGGATGCAACAACCTCCCTGAAGTGTCCTTGATCTACCTCTTTCCCTCCCCATTGGCTCATCCTGTTCTTCCTTCTTATGTTTCTTCCCCTCTACATCCTCCTACTCTACTAATAGTCTCCTCTCCTTCCTTACCACCATGAAACTTTGTCCAATAGTAGCACACACCCTCCACTATGCCTATTGTTACCTCCCGCTCCTCTTCATTAAATACTTAGATACACGTCATAATCTCCTATGTCATTCTTGTATCCTCTCCCTCACTTTTTGATTTTATACACATCTCTTCCTCCTCTTTCTCACCATTGATCTTAAATTTTCACTATTCTCAAATATATACAGTTCTTCGATATTAATGTTCTTAAACATACTTGTCAAGGCGACAAGGTGACAATGTTCCAACTGAGTGCGTTGCGACTAGTCATGACTAGTCTCGATTAGGTGTCACTTAGGCGACTTTAAAAAAGTTAAAATATTAGAACATTTAACCTCTAGTTATGCGTATATTTAATGCTTTTCTCCTTTCATATACATCCATTTCACAATTATATGTGTAAGTACATAAACTTATGGTTAATTCAATGACATACATATATATTTTGGTAAGAGGGCATGCCAAATTTTATTTTCCATTAAAGTTTACTTAGCATTGCCAAAACAGGATCAAGATAATTCCAAATAATGTAAGACATTGAGATTTACTACATAAATAAAATGAATATATTGCAAAGTATTGACTATGTTTAACAATATAGTCACTAAACGGACATTGAATTAAAGGTAACAATTCAGAATATGAATATCTAGGAAATGTTGATCAATATAAATAATTATAATAAAAAATGACATTGAGCACATGACAAATCACCAGAATGTATGTTTTGAATACTAAGAGATATAAATAGACCATTAAAAATCATTAATATATAAAAAATGTGTAAAAATAATATAAGGCGACAAATTAGTTGAAGTGCATGGCAGAGCGCACCCCCCTGGGGTGCCTTGCCGCCTAATTGCCTAGGCGAGCGCCTTAACAACTATGTTCTTAAATTGCCAGTGCAACTTTTTGAGGTTATAAATGTGGATTTGATTCATATTTTGATTTAGTAAATATATTGTTGGTTTGACTTTATAGTTATTTGCACTATGGACTGGATTTGCACTATGGGTTTGATTTACATATGAATATACTCTGGTACTGATTTCATTCTTAATTAGTGTTTGTTGCTTGAATTGGGATATGAGTTAAGGTATCTTTTGGGTTTGAAGGACTGGTGACTCCACACAGATTTGTATACATTTTTTATTAGAAAATGTGATTGACTTTCTTTAATATCTTGTAGATCTTTTTGTGCTTCTATGTTACTTGCATATACATATACTCATATATATACGTGCATATACATATACATATGTATATATATATATATATATATATATATATACTTACATATATCTATACATATATATGTATGGGATTAAGAGGCGTTCTCTCCCCCTCCCATGCTCGTGATGGAGGCCGAACGTTCGGGAGGGTGGTAAATCAAGGCGGCAATTGGGATTTGAACCCGTGTCCCTTAATTAGGGGACACCGTGCTTGACTACTTTTGAGCCACTCCTTGTCGGCTACACACACACACATATATATGTATGTATATATACATATATATATGTATATATACATTTATACATATACACATATATATGTGTGTGTATATATATGTATGTATATGGGATTAAGAGAGAAAGATTTCTCCCCCCTCTCCCACGCCCGTGGTGGAGGCTGAACGTCTGGGAGGGTGTGTATATGCACATATATGTATGCATATGTATGTATATGTATGTATATATGTATGTATGTATATGTGCATATATGTATATATACATCTATGTATGTACACACACAAAGATATATATATATATATATATATATGTATACATACATTTATACACACACACACACACACATATATATATACATATGCATATGTATATGTATATATATGTATATATATACATATACATAGAGTCAGGCTAGAATACACTCGAGTGTACGGATCGCACGAATACACTCAAGTGTGTTTGTATATCAAGACTATTTTTTGCAAAATTTAAACCGTTGATCTTCACCGTCATACTATAACTAGGCTACATACAAGTTTTGAGCCCATTTGGATGAGTGTAAGTCACTCATCCAAGGACAACAAAATCGACGCGCGAAACTAATTTGAAATGCATAATTTTTGCGATCTTCATAACATGAGCTATACATATCCAAATGTGCTCAAATTTTACGTATGAGTTGTTCACGAGATGTTTAATAAGATCAACAGATTAAATTTTCAAAAAAAAATATTGCATCATGAAAAACTACTTGAGTGTATTCTGCTCCGGATACACTCGAGTGTATTCTAGTACATATATATATATACATATATATATATATATATATATATATATATAGAGAGAGAGAGAGAGAGAGAGAGAGAGAGAGTCAGGCTAGTGTACACTCGAGTGTACCGGAGGTACCGTACACCTCAGTCATTTTTAAAGATGCAATAAATTTATAAAAAATCTAAACCGTTGATCTTCTTAATTATCATAAGAACGTACTATATAATAAATTTTAGCTCATTTAGACACTTATAGGTCATGCATCTAAAGGAGGCAAAAATCATGTATTTCAAATTAGTTTTGTGCGTCGATTTTGTTGTCCTTGGATGAGTGACTTACACTCATCCAAATGGGTTCAAATTTTGTATGTGGCCTATTATTATTGTAAGCATGAAGATCAATGGATTAGATTTTGGAAAACATGGTCGAGATAGGCAAACACCATTGGGGTGTACGGTGTGATCTGTACACTCGAGTGTATTCTAGCCTGACTCTCTCTCTCTCTCTCTATATATATATATATATATATATATATATATAGTCATGCTAGAATACACTTGAGTGTACAAATCGCACGAATACACTCAAGTGTGTTTGCATATCAAGACTATTTTTTGCAAAATGTAAACCATTGATTTTCACCGTCATACTATAACTAGGCTACATACAAATTTTGAGCCCATTTGGATGAGTGTAAGTCACTCATCCAAGGGAAACAAAATCGACGCACGAAACTAATTTGAAATGCATAAATTTTGCGGTCTTTATAACATGTCCTATAAATGTCCAAATGTGCTCAAATTTTGAGTATGAGCTATTCACAGATGTTTAAGAAGATCAACGGATTAGATTTTTGAAAAAAATATTGCATCATGAAAAACTACTTGAGTGTATTCTGCTCCGAATACACTTGAGTGTACAGATCGCACGAATACACTCAAGTGTATTTGCATATCAAGACTATTTTTTGCAAGATGTAAACCATTGATCTTTACCGTCATACTATAACTAGGCTACATACAAATTTTGAGCCCATTTGGATGAGTGTAAGTCACTCATCCAAGGGCAACAAAATCGACGTGCGAAACTAATTTGAAATGCAAGTGTTAATATATGTCATATTTATTCTATTTTGTAATTTTTTATCTTGCTGGACCTCTATGTAAATAATCCAATTTCTCTTATTAATAAAAAGGGAGAAGGCCTATTGCCTCTCCCAACGTTGCACTGCACATTACATTGCGGCTCCTAATTCTACAAAAAGCCATCTACGAGCACCATTTATTGGTCAATGAATTGTTTTGCAGTAAAGAACCAGAAGAAATTCATGATTAGGGAGGGAAGTTCATTTGAAAAGAGAAATCCCAAAAAATAGAGGTAGAAAAAATAAAGATAAGGAAGATGGCATTTAGAAGGGGGAATGGTGGTTGTATTTGACTTCAGGGGAGCAACTGCAACAACCTTGGTACTAGCTGCTACTTAGTGAGGAGGGCGGAGAGAATTGGTGCCTTGGGTGCTAATTTTTTTTCATTTCTATGAGTTGGATACGGCATGGATACAACTTAGAAATATCATGTACGTATCTTGGGAGTATCCATGAAATATCGGTATCCAATACGTATCTGGTACGAGTACGACACCTAATTTGGAGTATCGGTGCTTCATATATTATAAGTAGTTACTTTGACATGTTCTGGACAACATTATTGGCTAACTCAAAAGGGCGCATAGCGCGTTTATTGACACGACTGGGGTATGACATCCTGCGATGTTTACCCAATTGACAAAATTGACACTCAACAGTAGACACGTAAGATAAGGTAGGCTCCAGTTTATGCGGACTCAAGAGAAGGATGTCCATATCTACAGTAACACAACAAAGCAGAGCCACATAAGAAGGAAAAACCACTAGCGCGAGGTAGACTGGTACCGTGAAAGAAGTAGATGTTACCTTTCCTAAGGCCCTCACCAATCATCTTTAAGCTCCTGAGATCCTATAAAACAAAGGAAGATGCACCAAATTTTCACTTCACAATTTAGAGAATCAAAGTTTGATTTTTACCCAAAGTTTAGTTTTTACCAAGATTTGGATTTGAATCCAACTACCATTGGGTTGTCATCAAACTCCCATGCTAAATACAGATCAGATTAGGCACTAATCCAAGAACATCAAGATGAGGGATGAGATCCCAACTAAGAGCTCACTCCTACAGTTGTGAAAAGTGAGTGAGTGTGTGTGCGTGTGTAGGTATGTATGTATGTGCTTAGGTATGTTTGTGTGTAATTTCCTCATTTGGTGTCGTCTCCATGTGTATATATTAGAAAATCACTGGTTAAGTGTTCGTGTTTAAAAACATGTTCGTGTTTCCTATGCTTCCTAGACTAAAACTTACATTTTAGATGCAACTTGGTTTGTTTTTATAAATGACTACGGTAGGCTCTAAAATCATAATCATTTATACTTAAGATCGTTGTCTGGAAGACCGAGACAAATAAAACATACTAATTGTTATGTGCCAATTACATATGATATTTGTTACAGTTGATATCTAAGACTATGTACGAGAAGTATCACAACAAAATCTCTAATACTAAGCGCACAGATATATGAGTGTCTTATATAGTAAACTAAATCTCTAATATCATTTCACAACTCTTTAAGTAATGTAAAAGAAGCACTAATAAGATTCAAGATCTCTATTATGCCATAGTATCTATTAATTATATTTGTCAAAGAATTAGAAATAGTATTAAAATTACTATTTCAATGACTCGTGTGAATCTCTAATTAGTAAAGACATATTTGTGTAGCTATTGCAAAACTTAAGTGCATAGTTACATACAATTGATATCTAATGGGCATAATATAAGAGTATATAACTAATAGTAGATTATGGAAAATCATGTAGCAATGACTTTAAAACAATCTATTTGACTGGGTCATAGTGGTAAAATCGAATTTTCCTAATTTCAAATTGTTGGATGGTTAAAAAATTGTTCGAGGCATCCGAAAGTCTAAAACCAATATATGTGAAATCCATCAAGAAAATGCCTAAGCAACCTATGGGGACTAGGTCGATTTTAGGGTCTTGAAGTAGTGCTTTGAGGTTAACATTAATTGGGTAGGTAACTATCTAAATACATGATTGATATCAAGATCAAATAACTCTATTGTGCTCTGTGACTTGATGTATGTAAGATTAATCACTCCTTGAAATTGGCCTTTGAGGCAAATTGTTGATGAGACTTTTGGCATAAAGGTGTCCATCCAGCTCAATTCATGTGGCCAATGGTTCTGCCTATCCAACAAAAGCATGATATAGTTGGTGAATGTGCTCAACTTTCTCCTAGTCCTAGTGAGGGAGACTTCATTCAAAAGGACCTAAAGACCTTATCCATGCATTCAACATGCACTTTTTGGCATGATATTTATGGATGTTCTTCACAACAAGACACTTCTAGTTCTAGATACATTTGTGGAAAATTCTTTAATCAACGGTTGGTCAGTGATGATCAAATCCTCAAGCAAGGATTCCAACATCCTTTGAGATGTCCCCTATCCAAAGCTAACTTTATAACAAACATGCATATCATTCTTCAGTTGTGCAGTATCTATTGTTGTTTGGCAAAAAGCAATCGAGTTCGTCCTCATTAAAATGGTCCATAGATATGAAAGCTCTTCATTTCTATAGGAAACAAGAGCAATTGCTTTACTTTCTTTCCATGTATGTATGAGATGCTAGAACTACAAACATTTAATAATATTAAGCTTGTTGGTTATCAAGTTTGGATGATCCTCAAGCAAGAATATTAGTAATTGCGAGAACTCCGCTTATGTTCGCAATTTATCTTTGTGCAATTGTAATCAATCCCAAGCCAAAATAAAAGAGGGTTGGTGGTTGACGGCCAACCATAAAATGTAAAAACTTTGTAACAACAATAGTGATTGTATATATCTTGGTGGCTATTGGACAATAGACACAAACTTCAGTACAAACACAGACACTAACTTGAGGACATGGAAATTTTGGAAAAAATGGGCGCGGACACAACATCGGACACAAAAAAAAAGTAATATGTATACATACGGGTGTGTGTATACATGTGTCTGTGTGTGTCTACATAAGTATACATACATACATATACATATGTGTGTGTGTGTGTGTGTGTGTGTGTGTGTGAATCTAGGAAGCATGGACACTTCCCGGAGGCCTCCGCGTGTCCAACACGTGTCCAACATGGACACTCCATGGAGATACGTGGACACGTGGTGGACACTTCTCGGACGTGTCCAAGTCCCCCATTTTTTAATTAGGAGTTGGGACACATCCTGGACACGACTTGGACACACTAGGACACAACACATCACTAATAAAGAAGGGATCTCCCCCTCGTCACATCATCACCTAGGTAATTACTCCTCTTCCCCCCATAAAATTTGACCTTGTCTCTCTCTCTGCTTGTTGCCAACCTCTCATCTTCCACTTCCTCGGTCTCCAATACGTATGTTTTATTTGACGACCACCACAACAATCACCAACAACAACAACCTCCTCTTCCCCTTTTCTTCCCAAATCTGAATGTACATCAATGTTTCACTCTCTTCTATAAATAACAACATACCTCTTTTTACTTTGTTGTTCACCACCAATGTTTTAAAAAGCGTCCTAGGCGGCCACTTAAGCGGCCGCTTAATCGCCACAAGGTGATGGCCGATTAAAATGTGCCATAAGCGCCGCTTGATTGGATTTGAGAAAAGCGGCTGCTTTTTCCCGCTTTTTTCTTGCTTTTTGCCCGCTTTAAAAAAAAACTGCTGTAAGCATATAACATTAAGTACATTATATGCCCCGATTAGTATTAACTATAATATATTAAGCTAGCATACATTAAATGTTCTATGATATACCTAGTTCTAATTTAGAATGCATACTTTGTATGTAAGCTGTAATGATATGGTACCTTTGTGGTGTATCCAAGTATATTATAGGTAACTATTATCTAATTTAGAATGCATACTTTGATTAAATGTACTGCTGTAATGTATGAATATTTTGAAAAACCACTAGAGGGGGGATGAATAGGGTTTTATGAATATTTTAATAATAATTCAACCAAAGCAAGCAACCACAAAGAGATTGGACAAGGGGACAAAGATTTAGAGTGGTTCCAACCTTAGCAAATACTAAGACAGTCAATCCACTACCCGGTTGCTTACCCAACTGGGATTTTGAAAGTATTTAATTTTATTACCTCGCAAGGATGTTACATAAAATTACAACACTTTCACCAAACCCTTCAGACGGCCTTCACCTAGAAGTAGTCTCACCAACCTCGAAGCAACCTTCCTTGAAGTAACCTCAAGCCCCCCTTGAAGTAGCCTTCCTCTTGAAGTAGCTTCCCGTTGAGACAGCCTTCTTGAAGCAGTCCAAAGTCCACCTTCTCCACCGAGAAGACCCTTCTCCACCTGAGAAGTCAAACCGTCTCCAATCCGCAGCCTCCAACCCTAGGAGTAGCAAGGAGAGTACAAAAGATATAAAGGAACAAGAAGGAAAAATAGAAATTACAATACCACTTGTAGCACAAGGCTTGATTTCCTATAGCAAGCATTTTGATTTCCTAACCAATGTATATGGAAGTGTAGGTGCAGTGGGTAGGAGATGCTAGCCTATAGGACACGAATTTAGAGCAATGGAAATGTATAGCCAATGTTGGAATTGCTCAATTACTCACAAGAATGAATTGCCAATTGCAAGTATGAATGCTCAAGTGTAGCACAAGTGTATTTTGGGTGTCCTAAGGCTTGTCCTATTTATAGGAATGGCCTATGAATGCTTAAGGACGTTCTAGACACTTTCTAGGGGGTTCTAAGTGCTCAACTAGCCGTTAGGTATCCATTAGTTGCTTTAACAACGACTAGTTAATTAATCCTGAAAATTGCAGACAGAGACATTCTCGGTCGAGGAATTGTCGACCGAGATCCTAGTCGGTCGAGGTCTTTGTCGACCGAGGGACTGTCTGGAGCAAGTGTATATAACGTTCTGATCCAACTCCCAACTACCTTGTCTGCTGTGTCTAACGGCTACTTGGGTCATTCTCGGTCGAAGAGTTTGTCGACCGAGAGTGTCTTGGTCGAGAAGTTTGTCGACCGAGAATGACTCTGTTTCAATGTTTTAAACTAAGTACTAAGTGTGTGTATGAGTGTGCAGTTGTGACACTATTGTAGGGAATGACCTATCTAAGTGTAGTGATTGACTAGGGAAGATCTAAACGCTTGATTTACATGATATCTAAGTACTTGTACATTATATACTTGTACAAGTTTTTACATTTGATTACAATCATGAATTAAAGCAATTTGAGCATATAGATCTTCCAAGTTGTTTGTCATCCACCTAATTCCTGCAACACTCAAGTAGCACGTTAGATCTACAAGAATGAAATGTTTGTCATCATCGAAACAAAGGGATTATAATAATGTCCAATTTAGCTAACAATCTCCCCCTTTTTGAAGATGACAAACATTTCCAAAATAGAAAATAAGGAAATATAAATCATATGAGTTTCATACCTGAAGTTGACCTTTTGTAGCCATTCTTGTATTGCAAGTGTGTGCTGGCCGAGATATTATGAAACTCATTTTATTTTATGTTTTTGATATTATTTCTCCCCCTTTGTCATTTCAAAAAGATATCCAAGATAATCATTTAGTATTACTTTTTATTTCTCTCCCTTAATTTTATGCTATGCTCCCCCTTAAAGAGATATTCCATTTAAAAGCAAGGGATTAATGCAAACCAATTATTGTTAAATTTAGCCATAATTTATTTCTCAATCATTTGCAAAGGATGTTAAGCCTTGAAATGATATGAGTTCCTTTTAAGTTCATGGCATATGTGTATTGATTTCTCATCCATTTTACATGGGATGTTAAGCCCTGAAAATGATATGAGAGTCCTTTAAGCTTATGATGGATATATATTGATTTCTCATCCATTTTGCAAGGGATGTTAAGCCCTGAAAATGATATGAGAATCCTTTAAGCTTAGAGTTCATGAAAAGTGTCTCTAACCAAATGCACGGGATGTTAAGCCCTGATTTGTTTAGAGAATTCCATAAAGAACAAGATATATATCACATTCATGAAATTTGTAGATTCTTTTATTTTCATAACCAAGATTAAAAATACTAAGGTCATAATATGTTTACAAAGTTTTTGTGAACTCCCCCTTAATCTTATAATCAAGATAATTTAAGATGCTAAGGTTATAACAATCATTAGATCATAATAAATTAAACTTTTATGAGAGCTATGCACTAGAATCTTGTTTAATATACTAAGGTTGATTTCAAGAAAATGATTTACAAATAAGCATTTTGTCAAGCTTATTTTAGGTCGACCTTGACTTCGACCATAGCGCCCCTTGGTCAAGCTTGATTTCAACCAAGAGGCAATTTTTGCAGATTTTCAATTTAAAATGCATTTGTGTCATGAAGTTTTACTGTTTTATGCAAAATGACATCTTCATATGAGCTGAATCACAATGATAAAAAACAATATCCATTCATGGTTTGTATATATGGATCAAAGATTATTTTAGACAAACCAATGAAACACAATGATCATGGCACAATAATTATGATAGGACAGTAGAAGTATGTCCACAATACAATGATCAAGATAGAAGCATATAAATACGATGATTATGATCATTTAAACTAAATTTCAATACACATGGTTCCTATATAGATAGACCAAGGAATTCTTTAGGAAAAACCATGTGGATTATAATAAAACAGTAATTTGCTTGATTAAATCAACATGGTTCATAGTTTTCAGTTTTAAGTCCAACCACGTAGAAGATAAACCAAAATAATCTCATTCAAGGTTCATAAATTTTCAACTTTAAGACAAACCATGAACATGCTTAATGAACTTTTTCAAGCAATGAATAAGGTATATTCAATATCAGTCTTCAAATAGCATTTTTGCAATATGTTTAAATATTTCATATTCATAATGTTATACCTTTATTCAACAATTTCATGATACAAAAGATCAATATGTTTTTAAAAACAAATGGTCTCCAAGATTCATTCTTGATTTGCATATTAAATCAATCATTAATAACAAATTGATAGCAAACTAGATTAATTAAAACAAGTTTAGTAGAACTTGGTTCGGTCGAACTGTTTGTCGACCGAATTTTATCTCAGTCGACGTTTTTCTCGACCGAAAATGCTGCTGTTTGTACAGATTTAATTAGACTTGTTGCAGACTTCAAAACAGTCGCCTGCTCGGTCGACTAATTCTCGACCGTCAGTGTTCTCGGTCGAACAGTTTCTCGACCGAGAATGTTTCTGTACTGTTTTCAGTAATTGTTTCCAAGTAAAACAAGAATATGAAAGTTAAAGCTCGATTGTGTTGAGATATGACATTTGTATATCAAGAATCAGTTTAGGTCAAATCTCAACTAGTCAAATTTAAACTTCTAAGTTTTAGGAACCCAAGTTAGATCATCATTCTTTTTCTTGTATGGGCATGAAAAAGAGTAGTGTCCAAGACGCAAGCAATAATGACAACTAATAGAGTCAATCTCATTTCTCTTTCTAGGAGTTGAGTTGTTCTTGGGTACATACATGGATTGATTCTCTAGCACTTGTGTCCTTCTCCAACTAGGTTTTTGATAAGATTTTCCCTTAGTCTTATAACCTAGTCCTCTCCTTCCAATTTGACGATAAGAATCATTTAAGATATTATAAAAAATATTATTGTTACTCAAGCTACTCACGTTTTGTTGTAACTTCATAATCTCATCCATTTTCTTTTTGATTACTAATTTTGCTTGATCTAGATTAGATAATAAAGAATCTCTTTCCTTCACAATAATATCATAATCTAGATGTGTACGCAAAATAGATTGTCTTTGAAGATCATTTACTTGAGTTTGCAAGTTTAACTTTTCTAGGGAAAGAAGATTGCAATTTGCTTCTACAGATTTAAGCTTAATATCATAATCTTCAATACCCTTTTTGAGATCTTCATTTTCAGATGTGAGAGCAAGAAGTTTAGTATGTAACTCTTTATTTGATTTCTTAAATTTCTTCTTGCACTCGATATATTTCTCATGTGTATCTTGAAGACTAGCAATTAGATCTTCTTTTGGTAGATAAAAAAGACTTACCTCCTTCTTCTTCATTTGTTGTAGCAATGAGACATTCTACTTCTTCTTTTCCATCATCATTATCATCACTTGAGTCATCCCATGTAGCTTTATATGCTCTTTCTTTCTTTTTGTGAGATGACTTCTTCCCTTTCTTGAGTTTTGGACAATCACCTTTCATGTGTCCCTTTTTGCCACATTCAAAGCACCTGGAAGAAGAAACACTAGAAGTTTTATTAGTTTTAAAGCTTTTATACTGCTTACCGTTTACAATGAGAGTTTCTTCTTCACTATCATCTTCACTTGTGTCATGACTATTTTTGGTTGATGCTTTGAATGCAATGTCCTTCTTTCTCCCTTGTTGAAGTTCACGGTCTCGTCTTTCTTCCTCTTCTAAGGTTGCCTCATGTGCTTCTAAGTTGCCAATGAGTTGTTCCATCTTCAACCGGGTGAGATCATTTGCTTCTTCAATAGCAGTCACCTTGGGCTTGTATTTGGGAGGAAGAGACCTAAGGATTTTTGATACTTGATCTTCTTCGCTGATTACTTTACCTAAAGCATTTAAACCATTCACAATAGAAGAAAATTTTGCATACATTTCACTAATGGACTCATTTTGATCCATACGAAACTGTTCAAATTTTTGCTTAAGCATTCCAATTTTAGAGTTCTTAACTTGAACAGTTCCTTCATAAGTTATGGAGAGTCTATGCCATATTTCATATGCCGTTTCACAATTTGATATTCTATTGAATTCACCAACGAAAATTGAACAATAGAGTATACTTACAGCTTTTGCATTCATTTGGGCTGATCTTACCGTATTAGCATCCCAAGTTGCATATTCTGTTTGAGGGAATTCATATGGATTTGATACCATTCTCCATAGATCCCAGCTAATTCCTTGGAAGTAGAATTGCATCCTCCTTTTCCAGTAGGTGTAGTTAGTGCCATCAAAAGATGGAGGTCTAGCCACGAGTGTCCCTTCTAGGTTGAGGTTGTTGAGTACCCCGTCACCCATTCTTCAAGACTTTGTTAGAGTTCCTTGAAGCCCTGCTCTGATACCAATTGAAAAACCACTAGAGGGGGGTGAATAGGGTTTTATGAATATTTTAATAATAATTCAACCAAAGCAAGCAACCACAAAGAGATTGGACAAGGGGACAAAGATTTAGAGTGGTTCCAACCTTAGCAAATACTAAGACAGTCAATCCACTACCCGGTTGCTTACCCAACCGGGATTTTGAAAGTATTTAATTTTATTACCTCGCAAGGATGTTACATAAAATTACAACACTTTCACCAAACCCTTCGGACGACCTTCACCTAGAAGTAGTCTCACCAACCTCGAAGCAGCTTTCCTTGAAGTAACCTCAAGCTCCCCTTGAAGTAGCGTTCCTCTTGAAGTAGCTTCCCGTTGAGACAACCTTCTTGAAGTAGTCCAAAGTCCACCTTCTCCACCGAGAAGACCCTTCTCCACCTGAGAAGTCAAACCCTCTCCAATCCGCAGCCTCCAACCCTGGGAGTAGCAAGGAGAGTACAAAAGATATAAAGGAACAAGAAGGAAAAATAGAAATTACAATACCACTTGTAGCACAAGGCTTGATTTCCTATATCAAGCGTTTTGATCTCCTAACCAATGTATATGGAAGTGTAGGTGCAGTGGGTAGGAGATGCTAGCCTATAGGACACAAATTTAGAGCAATGGAAATGTATAGCCAATGTTGGAATTGCTCAATTGCTCACAAGAATGAATTGCCAATTGCAAGTATGAATGCTCAAGTGTAGCACAAGTGTATTTTGGGTGTCCTAAGGCTTGTCCTATTTATAGGAATGGCCTATGAATGCTTAAGGACGTTCTAGACACTTTCTAGGGGGTTCTAAGTGCTCAACTAGCCGTTAGGTATCCATTAGTTGCTTTAACAACGACTAGTTAATTAATCCTAAAAATTGTAGACAGAGACATTCTCGGTCGAGGAATTGTTGACTGAGATCCCAGTCGGTCGAGGTCTTTGTCGACCGAGGGACTGTCTAGAGCAAGTGTATATAACGTTCTGATCCAACTCCCAACTACCTTGTCTGCTGTGTCTAACGACTACCTGGGTCATTCTCGGTCGAAGAGTTTGTCGACCGAGAGTGTCTCGGTTGAGAAGTTTGTCGACCGAGAATGACTCTGTTTCAATGTTTTAAACTAAGTACTAAATGTGTGTATGAGTGTGCAGTTGTGACACTATTGTAGGGGATGACCTATCTAAGTGTTGTGATTGACTAGGGAAGATCTAAACGCTTGATTTACATGATATCTAAGTACTTGTACATTATATACTTGTACAAGTTTTTACATTTGATTACAATCATGAATTAAAGCAATTTGAGCATATAGATCTTCCAAGTTGTTTGTCATCCACCTAATTCCTGCAACACTCAAGTAGCACGTTAGATCCACAAGAATGAAATGTTTTTCATCATCGAAACAAAGGGATTATAATAATGTCCAATTTAGCCAACATATTTGATGATGTGTAAATGTAACAATACGTTTGTAAGCTAGCTATGATAGGTTTATTGTTTATTGTTTACTGTTTAGCTATGTAAACATGTGATACCAAATTGTTGTCGCATCTTGTGTATACACTTATTATATAGATACAATCATTGTTGTATAGTTATGTTATAAACTATTGGGTGTTTTGTATTGTCTCGTATAATGTTTAGATATGTACAAACAATTCAAAAATATAAGTATTTATATACATATGTAATTTTGCATAAAAGTTTATAGGAATTGGAAATCCACTTTTCTAAAAAGCGCCCGCTTAATCGCCCGCCTGACGATCAATTGGCTACAAGGTCCCGTCCGCCCGCTTCCCGCTTTTTAAAACCTTGTCTGCGTGTTTATGGGCTAGGGAGATAGCCCATTTACTTATTGTTTTATGTTTCCTGTTTGTAGTAGATGGATCTTGGAGGTGGATCCATTTATCACCTTTTATTTATATATTGTAACATTTCCCCTATTTCTTGTGAGACAAAAGAATAAGAAAAACCCTAGCCGTCAAAGGCTTAGGGTTATCTCCTCCCGTTGTTTTTTCCTTCCTCTTGAAGGGTTTTCCGCGTAAATCTTGTTTTGTGTAGTGTTTGTATTCTTTGTTCATGGTATCAGACCTTTAATAGTCATGCCTTTGCTTATTTCTGTTGAGTTGCTACAGTACCGTATTATAGCAATATCGATTTTGTGGAGGCTTCTACCGCTTTGGGCTAGTTTGGTTGGGTGTAGTATGGTGCAGTTTAGTGAGTTCGCAATGTAAAAATGTACATCAAACCCACACCTTGTCATCCGGCTACACCCTACCAGACTGGCGCTTTCTCTACAAGGATCTGCTCCATCCGACCTCTTCCTTTCCTTTCTCTTCGTCCTAGCGGCCAACAACTGTGCAACTAAGGCTCTCCTCAGCTTCAGAAGAGGCTTCATGGCCTTTTTTTTATGGATCTAGCAACAACCTCTTTTGCCCCCTTTTCCAAATGCTTCCAAGTAGTGGTGGGGGGCCTTTCCCTTCTTGAAAACTTGTTCCTAGGGGTCACCTCTAACCCTACTTTCTTTCCCTAAAGGTGTTCTGCAAGTGGAGGTGTGAGGTGAGGGTTGAATTCCTTTTTTGGGAAGGCTGCAAGGCTGCTTTTGTTGTAGTAGCTGCTCTCCTTCCTAGTGGAGTCAGAAGAAACTAGACATTATGTTATGTGGGGAAAGATGAGGAGAATACTATGATAATATTGAGCATTCAGTGTATGTGAGTTGCAACTCCTCAAACTGTAAGCCATCTTGTGCAACTAAAGGGAAGACTGTCTTGAAATGTACCGACTGTCAAAAGACAGGTCACTCTGTGAACTTTTGTTGGGAGTTGCATCTTGAGAAGAGACATGATAGAGGGAAAAGTGTTCGCTCTTATGGGAAGAAAGGAGACATTGCTGCTATTGCTACTGATGTGAATGAAGGCAATGTTCAAAATCTAACTATAGATCAAATTAAGGAATAACATGGTTTGCTTTCTGGAGTCATGCATACTAAGAAAATGATTCTGCACCTGCTTTATTAATCATGCTTTGTCTGCTAAAGGAAATCAAGGTATACATCTATCCCCTGTTAAAGATGATTGGGTTATTAATAGTGTTGCCACAAATCATATGACTAGGAACTTCAAGTGGTTCTCCAAATATAAATTGTGATGTGGTCAAGAGTGGACCTTTGTGGTAGATAGCTCTTTGGCTAATGTGGCAGGAAAAGGTAGTATACCTCTTATGCATGATCTTGTACTTTCTAGCACTCTGCATGTTCCCAATCTTTCCCTTATTTTCCTTTTTGTTAGCAAAATTACAAAAGATCTAAATTGGTGCATGACTTTCTACTTTGTTGATGTACTTTGCACGACTTGGTGACGTTGGAAGAAGATTGGAATTGGTTTGGAAACTGATGGTCTCTACAAGACACCCAAAAAGGTTTTTAGTGCTCTTCAAGCTGCTCTGCATGACAAATCTAATGAAATTCATTCACGGCATGCTCGTTTGGGCCATTTGAGTTTTTCTTCCTTAAAAAGTTCTTTTTTTGGTTTATTTTCCCAGATAAAGCATACTGAATTTCAGTGTGATATTTGCGAACTATCTCAACATCATCGTGCTTCTTTTGATAAATCTAGCGATAAAAGCGACAATGTTTTTCTTTTGATTCACTCTGATATTTGGGGCCATGTCCCTATTCTTTATGCGGGGGAATATCTTTATTTTGTGAGTTTTATTGATAATTATTCCCCATGCACTTTTCTGTATTTGATGAGGAACAAATCTGAAAATCCTAGAATTGTTCAAACCATTATTGCTATGGTGGAGAACCAATATGATACTACTACTAAAAGATTTCTTTCTGATATGCACAAGAGTATCTTGACAAAACTCTTCCATCCTTTTCTAATTCCAAAGACTGTTCATGAAACATCATACAATTATACCCCACAACAAAATGGGGTTGTTGAACGAAAGAATAGGCATCTGCTTGAAGTTACTCGAGCTTTACTTTTACCACAGAATGTTTCACAGCAGTTTTGGGAAGAAATTGTTTTGACCGCATCCTGTCTTATAAATCGCATGCCTAGTAGTGTTCTTAATGGAATCTACGACCATCTCCGTGGTATCCAAAGATAAACCCCATTTTCCTTCTCCTACACATGTTTTTGAATGTTTGTGTTATGTTCATATCTTGCTTCCTGGTAGATCAAAATTTGACCCTCTTTCTATTCGTGCTATTTTCGTGGGGTATTCTTCTACTCAGAAAAGATATGTGTTTTCATCTTACCGCAGGGAAACACAATGTCAGAAGGATGTAACTTTCCTTGAGAATGTTGCTTATTATGTGAAGGCTCCTCTTCAGGGGGAAAACTGTTGTAATGAAGAGGAACTTATTATTTTTGATAAATTGTGAAACTTCTTCTTCAACCCTACATGAAAGCAACCGTCAGGGGGAGCAGAAGACTAATTATCAAGAATCTAAAACTGAAAGTAGAGAAAGATTTGCACTAGTGTATGAAAGGAGACGGGAAACCAATCCCAATCCATCTTCTCTTCCTGAACCAAGTCAATCCTCTAATTCTGATAAGACATAGGAGATATAGAAAATATTTCTGATGACCAACTTATTGCTCTTAGAAAGGAAGTTCATGAATGCACTAGGCAGCCTATTCGAAGATATGTTACTTTCTCCCGTCTTAGTACACAATATCAATGTTTTTTGTCATCACTTATGACATTTTCTATTCCCGGGTGTATTGTGGAAGCCTATCTTGATTTAAGATGGGTTCAGGCTGTGAGATGAATGCTCTTAACAAAAATTAAACTTGGGATGCTGTTGATATACCCAAGGAACCCAAGGATGCTCATATTATGGGATCTAAGTGGGTATACACCTACAAAGCAGATGGAGCTGTGGATAGATATAAAGCTAGACTGGTTGCTACATGCTTTGCTAAAAAATATGGAGTAGATTATCTGGAGACTTTTGCTCATGTTGCAAAAATGAACTCTGTTAGGATTGTTTTGGTCATATTTGTTAACTTCTCATGAAGATTAAGAATGCCTTCTTAAAGGGGGATCTTGCTGAAGAAGTTTTTATGCAGATGGCATCTGGATACGAGCAAGAAAGAAAATGCTGCAAATGAAAAATGCTTTATATCGTCTTAAACAATCACCACGTGCTTGGTTTGAAAGATTGAAGATTTTCATGAAAAAATTAGGTTTCTTGAAAGGAAATGGTGAGCACACTCTGTTTGTCAGGAGGACTGCAAGGAATGTACCTTAATGCTTGTTTATGTGGATGACATGATAATTACTAGAGATGATGAGGATGAGATCATGCAACTCAAAAATAAACTTGCCAATGAATTTGAAATCAAAGATTTGGAAATACTTATATATTTTTTGGGAATTGAGACAATAAGGTTTAAAAATGGTCTTAGCTTGTGCCAACACAAATATACTTTGGATATCCTCAAAGAAACATGAAAATTGGTGTGTAAGCCAATTGTAAACTAATGTTCACATGTACTCTTATACATGCATCAACTTGTTCGTGAGCTATATGTGACCAAACTTCTCATTCACAGGCACAAAAGAAAAAACTTAACGTCTCATATATACATATATAAGCACCTACGTATCAATGGAAACAACATCAATCGACTTTACCTTCTTACAAAAGATCCCTAGCTTCTTGCCTTTAGGTTGCTATATCCCCAAAAGGACAAGGTGGAGGGATGGGTTAGCCTAGGTGACCGCAACAGTCGTAGGTGCAATGGCACTACTATGCAACTTGCTTTTCACCAAAATAGATGCACATACTAGAAGGGAGACAAGAAAAAAAACAAGGGAGGAGGAAGGTGAGGCCCTACATGGTGGATGGAGAGATCTATAGTGCAGGAAGAGAATCATGCAAGAAGCCATGAACAACGGTGGCACACCAAGATCTTTTGGTTTCAAGAGTACGTGAATAGTTTGTGTGGATGGATGGGATTGATCCTAGACCTAGGGTTTGGGATTAATCAATAATGGGAATTAATTAGTGTAAGCAAGGGCCCATGCATAGAGTTTGGCATTTTCTAGTTGGGGATCCTAGGATCTACACCTAGGGTTAGATCTTAGGCTCTAATGCTAACAGGTGCAAACTTCAACTGCTAGACCTAATCTAATTCATCAAATTGGGCCGTATCCATTTCCAAAATTTGTCTGCCTAGATAGAAGTGTTTGTGCTTCCTAGGTTTTAGCTACATAATAATAGTTACTCCCTATAAGTGGTACACAAGTATGATATAAATAACTATTTTCTTTTCTTAACTGTCCTTCCGGAGAGTGCTGACCTTTTGCTTCCAGCTTAAACTTAAGCCTTTTTTATGATACTAGTCAAAAGTATATTACAGCATCTTTTACATACCCATTGCTTATCATGCAAGAGAAGGGGGTGGGTTTCCATTGGAACAAGGTTAGGGTGAATTTGACATGGTTTTCTCTCTCGCTTGAGTATGCTGCCGTTCGAATTATGGGTGCTTGGTGCCCCTGCAACTAGCATAGATCTGGCTTCCTATGCCTTGAGTCGGACCGACAACTGCCTTTACCTCATTCGATCTTGACATCCTGGTATTTTGCAGTCATTGATTACTTACCAAGAAGCTGTCTAAGTCTGGTATATCTTATATGCATTTCACTTTCTCTATGCTGATTATATTGTCATCTCCTACAGTCTTGGATTCAGAAACTGTACATACCAGTCCAAGAGTTATACTGATAAATTTTTGAGCCTTTTGAGGTTACTGGAGTCGATTCACATTTCAGCCCCCCCCCCCCCCCCCCCCCCCCCGACCTTCTCGATCCGGATAACATAAGATGTCATGAGACATGACTGACAAAATTATATCATACCAGGGCTAGCTCCATCTGACCATAAGATGTCTGTTTTTCCACGGAGTGCATCAACTTTTCCAAAATCCAAGCTCGACGTACTTGCTGGATGTTAGAGACAAAACCAAATGAGAAATTTCAAAAAGAAATCAAAGGGACCTGTTTAAACTGGCAATGCACATAGTATATGCATCCATCTTAGCTGAATTTGAATGGTGTAGTCAGTTTGTCATCTGAGATATGGTGACTGAACTCGGACATAATGGCCTTTCACACTATAGACAAAAGTGCCGTGCACATCATAGAGTATTCATTCCTAAAACTTGAAAGATGTTTACTGAGGCTTGGAAATAAGGGACAGGCCCAGAGCCGCAGACCATGCTTAGTGAAAACTGGAGCAAGGTGGGGAAGGCTTGTTCAGACAGTTGGCAGTTGTGGGCAAGGACTGTATCACTGAGCAGTTGCATCAGAGATGACTGAAGGGTATTCTTCTTATCTTCAGTTGGTAGTGTTTGGACATGGAAAGTCCAAGAAGCGGTAGGTGTACTGAACCTGTGTAACCTGAAACTTTAACGTTGGTTCAGCGGCATTCACTTACCATCTCTGTGCCTGTCGTCCCAGAAAGACAGATGCAGACACGAAGGGCTGATAGCATAGTCTATGGTTTATAGTTTGTGAATATGTTTTATTCTGGTTATAAACAGATAGTTTCAAAAACTAACTATGCATATTGGCTGAGACAGCCTGTTGGAATTTGAAATTGTTTTCTTAGAAGCTGCGAGTATGGATCTAGAAGAATGGAAATTTGTGGAGGAACTATGTTCGGCTATGAGATTGTCGAATAATAATGCTCAGTGAACACCAAAGACACTGGATCCTGGCTCATGAGTGAGAAATTTTATGTCCTAGCAGGTACCGTCAGGAATTGCTATTCCTGCTAAAAGATAAGCGTGACCATCCATTTCTCTCATGCCAACCCTAGAGTTTGTAAATGTGTTCTGTGCTACTTTTCCTGATTTGTCTTGGACACGCCTGCATTCCAGTTTGTTTTGATTGTAACTTGCATATGTTTGTTCAATATTCTTTTGACATGAATCCAATGATTTACTGTCCAATATTTCTGACAGTTCTCTTGTAAAATTGCAGGTCGTTCTTGGCATCTTAGGCGAGTAGAACCTCTGGCTACGACTAGGAGTATAACTATGGTCTACTGAGCTGCGTTTCTGGGAAGAAATTTCATCCTTATGTATTGTTTGTACAGTTGCGCCCAGCTGGTCTTAATAGATAAGATAAAATATATTCTCTTGAAGTCTGGCTCTCGCTAGTAGCAGTTATATGTGCGCGTGCGCATGCTTGCCTAGCTGAACTCATTGAATTAGTGCTTATCTAGTCATATTGTTATGAATTCTCTTGAAGTCTGAAGAGGGAGGGAGAGGGAAGGTTTTTCATTTGGGTAAGCCTCTTTGCAAGGCCTATCGTTGCTTAAATGTTGTCGCCCTGTATAGGGTTGAGCATTGCTCTTAGTTCTAAATATTCCATGAGTTATGATAGGACACAAGACCCAACTTTGGTTTGCTTGACCTGATGCTCATCTCTACACATAGGCGGTCCTGTTACTATAACAAAACAGAAGCTGTTACCATTGCTGTGCTGTAACCTATAAGAAAATCCGTTTAATGCTACTCTGACAAAACTGGAGGTTATTGTTGGCTCTTTTCCCGAACCCGTTGGACCCAAGCGGCAATGCTTTCTAGTCCGAACTCGACGCATTGAGTTGGGGTGGTTCTGTACATGGTATGTACAGAGGTACATGTCAGTGGCATGCTTTGCATGATCGAGCGACTTCTTAAACATGCAGCCGAGCTAAAAGGAAAAATCAACAACCAACGCATTTGCTGCAAAATACATCGATGAAAAATGGATTAGGGTTCTCTTGGAGAACAATCAGGAAATCCTAAAAATAAATTAAATACGACAACATTTTGATTTTTGTCGCCATTAAAGTGGGCTAAAGGTTTGTATCATTTGATGCTCACTGGTTACGGTAGCGGCTGGTTTCAAAAATTTGGATTACAATGTACTTGGAAATGATTTAAGTTATAATATTCCCATGGGGGGCATAATTGTGGTTTCTTGATTTCCTACCAATTTTGGGAATAACAACATTCAATTTTCTATAACAATATCAAATAAAGCTAAGCATTATTGTTTCAGAATGGGACTATGCATGCTTAACATGGACCTTGAGTGACAAATGATGCATTTGAATATGTCGACCAATCTTTATGCTTATATTTTGAAAATATGAATTGAGGTCTTAGAATATCAAAATGATCGTTGCGGCTTCCAACTATCCTTATGAGAGGTCTTGGGTGTATTTTCATAGGGAGGTCGTCTGCACCAGGATAACATTTTCTTCTTGTAGTTTCAAATTGAGTCCACGTTCACATGTGATCCATATGCTTTGAAATCATCATACTTGTTAGTCAATGGAAGTGAACATCAATGATATCTTGATAGGTTCTAACACGACATGATATTGATTTGTAGGCATCTCAAATGTAAGTTAAATTAAAGACTATACCAATTAACAAATCAAAGTGAAACACCTTCCTTAGACCTTGCCCTAGCATTTCCATGTGGCAACCCATGAAAAATATTAATAGTGTTTTCCTCCTTTTACCCCTCATAACTATGCTCAACATGTCTTCAACAAACATATCTACTCCAATTTATTAATTATCACTGCCTATATTAATCAACATAAAAAATATCACTAGACCCCATCCCTCCAAAGCACATGCACCAACCCCATCCACGATCAATGACAATGTATGATATCTATGTCATCTCTATAAGACTGCATTTGAGGTTATAATAAATGGTAAAAGAGAGGTAAATCACTAGCAATTGTTTGATTATAATTTGGAGTGAGACCAATTCATTTCATTCAGTGGCATGCGTGACATGATCGTGTGGTCTGCTAAACTATAAATGGAATGAACTCAAAAGAGATACACTGTGGCACCTTTAAACGTCCACATGAGGAACTCCCACAAACTAATTATTAAATGAGAGTAATACTTTGGA